>CAJQZJ010032031.1:5375670-5415147 GCA_907164525.1 Lophiomys imhausi | reverse complement strand
TGACCCTACAGTGTCAGTGCTGATGTTCCTAGGTCACAGGTTGGCAGCTGGTGCGAATAAAACAAATATACTCAACCAGGCATCACAGTCAACACCTGTCATCATACTGAAGACAGTTTCAGTCAGATTCCCAAGTAAAGTGATTTGTAAGTAACAGTAGTGTCTAATCCATATGTACCAATTAACGTTATCCAAGGCAAAAGTAAAACCTTTGGAATTAGGATGAAAGAGAATAGGACAATTCCCTTGTGAGGAGACAGTCACCCTGATCACAGTACATTCTTGTTTACCCATGTCCCATGAAGAACAGGTCAGTAACAGTGTCAACTCTGAGCCACTCTCCCCACTTCTTCTGTATAATACCTCTTCAACATTGCAGGCTGTCTTGGCTGATGTTTCCATGAATATAAGGCCGTGCTCCCGAGCGAATGCCTCTCCTTCCTCTCTTCTCACATCCCTTCTAGATTCTAGATCACTGTAAGAGATTAATTAGGAAGGAAACTTTAAAGACTTAAGAGAAAGGGGGTAACCATAGTTCTAAAAGGATTCTACAGCAGTTTAAAACAGGTGTAGATCCTACATAACAGTCTTCTGTATAGACTTACTGACTTCGGTAGTCTCTTAACAGCTTCTGCGTGGCTGAAGATAATACTGTTTTCTGCTACAAAGAGGCGAGCTGAGGTACCTCAGTCACTTAAGGTACTCTATGCATCTTCAAGTGAGATCCAAGACAGCACAGTAGAGGTGACAAAAGGGAGGCACTATTTACTAGAAGGCTCAAGTCTAAAGACTTATCCTGTAGTGATGACTCTCTTCTTTTTCTTTTCTGGTTTTTTCAAGAAAAGATTTGTCTATGTAGCCCTGCAGCTGTGGGAACTTGCTCTGTAGACTACGCTGGCCTTGAACTCACAGAGATCTACCTGTTTCTGCCTCTTGAGTGCTGGGATTAAAGGTGTGCGCTACCATGGCCCAGCGGACTCTCTCTTCTCCTAGAATGAACTCATGAGAATTCTAAGACTAAGAGAGCCAGGACTAAAGAGAACAGTAACCTTAACTCTTACTAATCTCATATCTAGTGTGTATAAAAGAGACTTAGCACTTTGTAGTTAGAGAAAGTGATACAGATAAAATTATGTAGCATGGAAAGGCCATGAAAGATAGAATAAAAAGCTAGTGAGAACACACAAGAAAACCCACAGAATCAACTAATCGTGGCTTATAGGGGCTCACAGAAATGAATCAACAACCAGGGAGCCTGCATGGGACTGACCTAGGCCCTCTTAATATATGTTACAGTCATGTAGCTTGATGTTCTTGTGGGACTCCTAATTGTAGAGTGGAGTTGTCTCTGATTCTTTTGCCTGCCTTTGGGACCCTTTTTCTCCTACTGTGTTTCCTCATCCATACTTGACGTGAGGGTCTGTGTCTAGTCTTACTGCAACTTGGTATGTTTGCTATGTTCGGTTGATATCTATGGGAGGCCTTTTCTGAAAAGAAACAGGAGGAGTGGCTGGTATGGGGGACTGGGAGGAAAGAAAGGAGGGGAAACTGTGTTAGGGATGTAATATATGAGAGAACAATAAATAAAAAAGTTAAAAAAGGATGGATGAAAACAGGGTTGCTCTGTGTAGCCCTGGCTGTCCTGAAACTTCCTCTTTAGACCAACCTGGCCTCAAACTCAGGGATCCACCTATCTCTGCCTCCTAAGTGCTGGAATTAAAGATGTGCACCACCACTGCCTGAAAGATTCTAGCTTTTTTTTTTTTAATTTACGTGCATTGGTGTTTTCTCTGCATGTATGTCTATGTGAGGATGTCAGATATTGGAGTTTCAGACAGTTGTGAGCTGCCACATAAGTGCTGGCAATTGAACCTGGGTCCTCTAGAAGAGCAGCCAGTGCTCTCAACCACTGAGCCATCTCTCTAGCCCCAGATTCTAGCTTTTTAATCATTAAAAAAAAAAAAAAGGAGAAGAAGAAGAAATCTATTGTGTTAGTCAGAGTTACTGCCGCTGTGGTGAAACACCATGAGCAAAAGCAATTTGGAGAGGAAAGGGTTTATTCAGGTTATGCCTCCACATCACACTTGATCACCAAAGAAGTCAGGACAGGAACCTAGAGGGAGGAGGAGCTGATGGAGAGGCTATAAAGGAGTGTTACTTACTGGCTTGCTCCTGGTGGTTTGCTCAGCCTGTCTTCTTATAGAACCAGGAACACCAGCCCAGGGATGGCACCACTACCAATGGGCTGGGCCCTCCCATATCAATCATTAAAAAATGGCCCATAAACTTGCCTATAGCCCAAGGAGACATTTTCTTAACTGAGGCTCCCTCCTCTTTGATGATCCTAGCTTGTGTTGAGTAGACAAAAACTAGCTAATCTATTAAAGAACAACAAATTGACGAAAGGTACCCCAAACTTAACACATCAAAATGAAGCTTCTGCCTTAACCCCTTGCTACTCTATCGGGTTTCCAAACTCCATAAATGATATAAGACAAGATGTTCAAATGTGTGTAATCCTAGCATTTGGGAGGCTGAGACAGGAGGATTGTGAGTTCAAGCCCAGCCTGGGCTACATAGTGAGATACTGTTTCAAAATTAAAACAAAGCTGGGCGTGGTGGCACAGGCTTTTAATCCCAGCACTCAGAAGACTGATGCAGGCAGAGCTCTGTGAGTTCTAGGGCAGCTCAGTCTACAGAACAAATCCCAGGCCAGCCAGAGCTACATAGTGAAATTCTGTCTCAGAAAATAACAGTAATAATAATAATTTAAAAAATCAATATGTAACAGGAAGACGGCAGTGGCAGAATTCATTGCTGACTCCCCTGCTTTACTGTGCCTAAAAAACAAAGAGATACACAGGTAAGTAGTAACTGTTGCTGTTTAATAATAGAATTTTTTTTGTTGTTGGTTGTTTTTTTTTTTGTTGTTGTTTTGAGACAGGGTTTCTCTGTGGAATAGCCCTGACTGTCCTGAACTCACTTTGTAGACCAGGTTGGCCTCAAACTCACAGAGATCTGCCTGTCTTTGCCTCCAAAATGCTGGGATGAAAGGCATGTACCACCACAACCAGCGAAGAATGGAATTTATTTTAAAGGAAATATAAACAGTTTTCTTTTAATTTATGCTTACAATTTTTCAAATAGTTATTGTTATTTAGGAGCCTGAGATGTAGTTTGGTTGGCAGAATGCTTGACTAACACAAAGAACTGGGTTCAATTTTGGTACCAGGTGTGCGCTTAGCACTTAGAAGATAAAAGCAGGAAGATTAGAGATCAAGGTTATCCTCAGCTACAATATACTCAAGGACAGCACGCAACACCTGAGACTGTCTCCAAAGAAGTATGTTATTTTCAGTACATTTTATTTATTTATTTATTGTGTGCGTATGTTTTGCCTGTGTGGGTATATAAGTGACATGGCACATATGTGTTCGGGACTGCTTCTTTAGCATAACTGCAGCCATTTTTGTCTTCAGTCTCCATTTTAGTTGTAAGATGAAATTACTCATACTTGGTTACTTTGTTACCTTGACACTCTGAAATCCCTAACTACAGCTCCACTTGGGAACAATCAAATTAAAGGTCAGTTAGAAATGCTTTGTAGATGGGCTGAAGAGATGGCTCAGTGGTTAAGAGCATTGGCTGCTCTTTCAAAGGACACAGGTTCAAATCCCAGCACCCACATGGCAGTTCACAGCTATTTGTAACTGCTGGGCACCTTCAATCCCAGAACTCAGGAGACAGAGGCAGGTACATGGATCTATGTGAGTTCAAGGCTAGCCTAATCTACAAAGTGAGTCCAAGACAGCCAAGGATACACAGAAAAACCCTGTCTCAGAAAAAAAAAAGAAAAGAAAGAAAGAAAAAAGCAAACAAAAATGCTTTGTCTAGTTAGTCAAAATGATGTAGTACTGCCATCCCCTGGTTGTTACCTGGATGTAGTTTGTTTCATACACGAACCTGGCTACTACCTGGATGCGGTTAGTTTCCTAGACCTGGTTACCTGGTTGTTACCTGAATATGGTTTTTCTTATAAAAAGTCTGTCTTGGAAGTAGACCAATATCACAGTTAGCCTCCAAGACCTCTGTGACCCTGGTAAGGATGGGTGGCAATGACCAGTTTTGGGGTGTGCGTTCAATAAACCATCAATATCTGACTGAGATCGGTGAGTGAATGATTTGTGTGGCTATTCTTGGACTTTGGAGGTACCTCCGAGATTGGAGTATAACATTTGGAGGTCCGACCCAGATTAGACTACAACAATATGTAGAGGTCAAAAGGCAACATATGGAAAGGCTGGCTCTCTCTTTCTACCACGTATGATCCAGATCAAACTTTATGTCATCAGGCTTGGGACCAAGTGCCATTACCTACTGAGATATCTCAATAACCCAAAATATGTTACTCAAATCTAATTATTTTTTAATAGTTCATTTATTTTTATTTTATGTGCATTGGTGTTTTGCCTGTGTCTATGTCTGTGTGAGGGTGTCAGATCTTGGAGTTACAGTTGTAAACTGCCATATTGGTGCTGGGAATTGAACCCCGGTCCTCTGGAAAAGCAGTCAGTGCTCTTAACCACTGAGCCATCTCTTCAGCCCCTAGTTATTTTAGTTTTTAAAAATTATGTATTTGTATTTGGGTGTTTTGTGTTTTGGTTTTTGAGACAGGGTTTCTCTGTGTATCCTTGGCTGTCCTCAACTCACTTTGTAGACCAAGCTAGCCTTGAACTCAGAGAGATCCACCTGCCTCTGCCTCCTAAATGCTGGGATTAAAGGTATGCGCCACCACGCCCAGCAATTAGACAGCTGTGAACTGCCATGTGGGTGCTAGGACTTGAACTCGGATCCTTTGGAAGACCAGCCAGTGTTCTTAACTGGTGAGTCATCTCTCCAGCCCATATATGTATTTGTTTATGTACTTATGCCACTTGAGTTTGGATACCTAGAAGCCAGAAGAGAGGGTAGGATTCCCTGCAGATGGAGTTACAGGCAATGGTAAGCCACCTGATGTGGATGCTAGGAATAGAATTTAGATCCTCGGGAAGGGAAGCAAGAATTCTTCCCGCCCTGAGCCATTTCTCTAGCTTCTTTTTGGGTTTGGTTCATCTAGCCCAAGCTTATCTCCATCTCTCTATGTAATAGGTTAGAATTAGAGTAGGACTCTTTAAGGCCAGGAAGATCAGCCTGGCACCTATGAGCACTGGGCATGGCAGCATATGGACTAAAAACAGGGTTTATGGCTAGTAACTGGTTTCAGTTATATAGCCCCCCTATATAAACTTGGGGGCTTCACATGAAGCCCCATGATGGAGAAAAGGAATGAATGGTGCTGGAGATTAAGCCATGTAGGCCTTATCCCCTTAGGCCACGAGAAACTAGCTGAAACAAAGAAAAGAACTTTAAGCCAAAGGAAGAGACTTACAGTGGTAGGCAGCTGAATCTAAACTGCATAAACCATGCTAATGAATGAGCAAAGCCTGAAGTGAGCTCAGGCGGAGGAGAAAGTTGAGTCTGGCGGATGCCAGGGAATTGCTATTATAGACTTTAAATCCTGACCATGAATAACTCACAGGCTGATGAGACTGTGGAGCTGATCGCACAAACCTGCAAAGCTAAGCCCGGAGGGAGTTGAACCAAGCTGAAGATAATTCTGCCATAATTAATAGAACTGTACTCTTAACCAAGATGCTCAAATGGACCTTCTGTAGAGAATTTTAATATCCTTTCAAGAAAATTAAAGTGGGGTTGATTAAATGTTTATTAAGTGTTTATTAGGCTTTAGATCTTAGATATCATGATATAGAATATAGGTATTTTATAGATTTTAAGTACTAATAAATATAAATTATATTTTAAATAAAAATATTCTGTTTCATTTCTATGTATCCAAGGACAGCTTTAAAATGCTGATCCACCTGTCTGCACTTCCCAAATCTTGGGATTACATGGTGATGCTAGGGTTATTGATTTTATTTTTTTTTTTTTTTGGTTTTTTGAGACAGGGTTTCTCTGTATATCCCTGACTGTCCTGGACTCACTTCGTAGACCAGGCTGACCTCGAACTCGCAAAGATCTGCCTGCCTCTGCCTCCCAAGTGCTGGGATTCAAGGCATGTGCCACCACCTCCCAGCGATTTTTTTAACTACATTTATTTGCTTATCTATTTATGTGTTTGTATTTCTGTCTGTGTGTGTGATATGTGTACACCTGCATCATAGTGTACACATGGAGGTAATAGGATCTAACTAACCCAGGTATCTTTTGGCTTTTTTTTTTCTTAAGTTGGAAATACAAAGTGTTGCCAAAAATGTAAACTGGAACCCTTGTGAATTGCTGGTAGGAGTCCAAAATGGTACTGCTACAATGAAAAACACTATGGTGGTTCCTCAAAAATTAAACAGAGAATTGCCATATGAATCCTACTGGTTATATAGCCAAAAGAACTGAAAGTAGAAATTGGACTAGATATATCTTTGTTCCCATGTTCATGACAGTATCAGTCACAATAGCCAAAAAGTGGCAGCAGCCCAAGTGTCCACAGAGAGATAGATAAATGAAATGTGGTAATAATAAATACCATAACCCTGAGAAAGGAAGTTCTGATACATGCTATAACATGGGCAGATCCTGAAGACAATGTAGATAAACCGAGCCACTCATAAAATCACAAGTATTGGGCTGGAGAGATGGCTCAGAGATTAAGAGTACTGGCTGTTCTTCCAAAGGTCCCGAGTTCAATTCCCAGCAACCACATGGTGGCTCACAACCATCTACATTGAGATCTGGTCCCCGTGCATATATGTAGAGTAAATACTGCATAATAAATAAATAAATAAGCAAGTAAATAAATAAATAATAAACAAACAAACAAATAAATAAATAAATAAATAAATGAACAAATAAATGTTTTTTTTCTAAAAAAAATCACAAGTATTATGTAATTCTATGTACATGAGGTGCCTAGAGTACTTATAAGGGAAGAATGTAGGAGCCAGGTGTGATGGTACACTCCTGTAATCCCAGCACTCTGGCCTAGGCTATGTAGTGAGATTGAGGTCAGTCTAAGCTACACAAGGCCCTGTCTCAACAGCAATGACAACCACCAAAAAGAAAGAAACAAACAAACAAAAAAAGAAACAAAGAAAGGAAGGAAGGAAAGAAAAGAAAGTAGAATGGTAGTCTCTGAGGGCATGAGAGATGAGAGAATTCAATGGTTCCAAAGTCTGAGAAAATGAAAAATTCTGAGGATAGATAATGGTAAGGTTTACAGAACAATTCTAATATGCTTAGGGCTACAGAATAATCTAAAAAGTAGTAAAAAGAGTAAATTTTATGTATATTTTACCATAGTAACATTTTCTTACTAAAATAATATGTTAAGAAAGTCTGGGTATCAAGAAAGTCATATCAAACAGATGGTATATGCCCACAGTTCCAGCCTTGACAGGTAAAGGCAAAAGAATAGCAGCATGTTCTAGGCCAGCCTGGGCTACAAAGTGAGTTCCAGGTCAACCAGGGCTACTTCAGAGATAGACACCCTGTCTCCAAATCAAAACAAAACAAAACAGAAAATGAAATTCAGTATCCACAGAGAAAGTTTGATGCCTCCTGGTAGCTGATATTTATAAAGATGTGATTTACCTCTTATTCCCAATCAGCATTATGACCATGTTCGAGCTCGAGTGCTGGCGGGCATCCTCTAACCATGAGGTCAGGTGGTTGAAGGTTTCTCGCCTACAGCAGAACAATTTAGAATGTTGGTCAGGAGCCTGTTTCAAAAATCCAAAGTTGCTCCAAATACATGAGAAAGGGAGGTTACATGTGTTCAAAAAAGTCCCTACTCCGTGTCCTTGGCAGAAGCCACAGATAGAGAGGACAGCTTTAGGGAAGTCAGGCAAGGCCCCTCCCAGACCCCACCTAGCTCACCTTGTGATGTCATACACCAGCAGGGCTCCAGCTGCTCCCCTGTAGTAGGAACGGGTGATAGAGCGGAAGGATTCTTGCCCAGCCTTTACCATCAACATGGCAACAAAAAATCCCAGTAAAACTAGGTTATTTCCAGAAAAGTGACTTGCTCACATGCCACCCTAAAACAAAGAATTTAACTAAAGAAAGAATTTGTGCTTAGATTATAAATAATAATAAACTAAGGAAAAGAAATGTTCCTGTCCAGGAAGGAGCCCAGGTGGGCTATTTTTCAATAAAAATATGATTGAGACCCCAGGTGGGTCAATTACTCCTCCCTATGAGATTATCCATCAAAGTGTTAAATATTCATTATCCTTAGGTCCCAGACACTCAATGCCAGTAGCACTACACCAACAACCTTCAAATACATTTCCAAATATCCCCTAGAGTAAAACTGGAAATGGGGCAGGAAACTCAATCCAAAATATGTTGTTGAGTATATTATGTTACTTTTTCTGTTCTTATTTATCTGTAAAAAATGAAAATTATTTTAGAGTGTCAATAGCTTGTCCAATGAAAGGCACATTCTAATGCAACAATGTAGAAAATCAGACCTAAGCAACTGAGCTTATACTGAGTAACCCTTGGTGTTTCTCTGATAACAGCAAGAATACCTGGGAGTTAGTTCCTTGCTGAGATCCTGAGGTGGGAAATAGGAATAAGGAAGAAAAAAAAAAAGAAAGAAAAAGAATTCTGTTTATAATTTTATTTCACTTCTGATGAGAACAAAATATTGCTTTATTTATAACTGAGCAATTAATCCTCCAAGCACTAGATACTGTGTTTTCTTTTCTTCTTCTTTTTTTTTTTTTTTTTGGTTTTTTGGGACAGGATTTCTCTGTGTAGCCTTGGCTGTTCTAGAACTCACTCTGTAGATCAGGCTGGTCTTGAACTCACAAAGATCCACCAGCCTCTGCCTCCCAAGTGCTGGAATTAAAGGTGTGTGCCACCAGGCCCTGCTGATACATTGTTTTCTTTTTTTGTCTCTTTTCTTTTTTGGTTTTTTGAGACAGGGTTTCTTTCTCTGTGTAATAGTCTTGGCTGTCTTGGACTCACAGGACAGTCAGGACTATTTGTAGAACAGACTGGCTTCAAATTTATAGAGATCGACCTGCCTTTGCCTCCCAAGTGCTGGGATTAAAGGTTAAAGGTGTGGGCCATTAAGCCCAACTATTTTCTCTCTCTCTCTCTCTCTCTCTCTCTCTCTGAGATAGGGTTTCTTTATGTAGCCCTGGCTGTGCTGAACTCACTATGTAGACCAGGATGGCCTTAAACTCACAGAGATCCACCTGCCTCTGCCTCCTGAATACTAGGATTAAAGGCATGCACCACCATTCCTGCACATTACAGACAGTTTGAACTGCCATGTGGGATTTGAACCCAGGTCCTTTGGAAGAGCAGCCAGTGTTCTTAATCACTGAGCCATCTCTCCAGCCCCACTTTGTTTTCTTTTCTTTTTTTTTTTTTTGTTTTTTGATTTTTTGAGACAGGGTTTCTCTGTGTAACCGCCCTGGCCGTTCTGGACTCACTTTGTAGAGCAGGCTGGCCTTGAACTCACAGAGATCTGCCTGCCTCTACCTCCCAAGTGCTGGGATTAAAGGCGTGCGCCACCACGCCCATCTCCACTTTATTTCTTAATGTTAACAATTCCTTTATTTTAGTTTTGTTTAAGGGAACCACAAGTGTCACTTAAATAAAAACACTGGGCTGGTGAGATGGCTCAGGTATTAAGAGTGCTTACTACTCTATCAGGGAACGGAAGTTCAAACACCAGCATCCACACTGGGCAGCTCACAAACACCTGTAGCTCCAGTTCCTAGGGATCCAATGCCCCTTTATAGCCTTTGTGGGGCATGTCACACAGGCATGCACACACACACACACACACACACATACACACACACACACACACACACACACACACACACACACACAGCCACAGCCAGCTGTGCTGGTAACTCTTCTAACACCAGTATTCATCCAGCATGCTAGTCCTCAAGAGACTGAAGCTAGACAGCCAAGTCTGAGGCCACACTGGGCTTCACAGAAAGACTGTCTCAAAAACAAAGCAGAAAGCCACACAGAATACTTTATGTGTTGAATCAATCCTGTTAGAAAAGCTTTCATATTTTTGGAATAATTTCTCCTCATAAAACCATGGGAATGAAAGTTATTATTCCCCCCAGTGCAAGAGGAAGCTCTTAACCCTCATATGACTGTTGAACTAAGGGGGGGGCTGATATGTAGAGGCACCCCACTCCGGAGGAGTAGGATAGGTGGGAGAGGGTGGGACCAGGAGGGTGGAAAGAGGTGACTGTGATGGAGATGTAACTTGAAGTAATAAATAAACATAAAAAATAAAGTTATTATCCATATTCTATGACCAGGAAGACTATGATGGAAACATGGGAACATTAAATGGATTTTTATAGTATACCACCAACAGGTAATAGTACTGACACTACAATAACATTAAAATTTTTGTTTGAAGTTTATTTAATTTTATGTGTATGAATGTTTTGCCTGCATGTTGTATGTACACCATGTGCATATCTGGTACCTGTAATGCTCAGAAGGTGGCACTGGGTCCCCTAGAACTGAAGAAATGGATGCCTATGAGCCTCATAAGGGTCCTGGGAATCAAACCCAGGTCCTCTGTAAGAGCAACACGTGTTCTTAACCACTGAGCCATCTCTCTAGCCCCTATAATAACATTTTAACTATTATTGTTTTGCCTAGCAGTATATCAGGAACCATAAGAGGGACTCACATATATCATCTCATTTAATTCTCCAAGTGGCCCTAAAACAGATTGATATTCTTCTTCAACAATGGGGAATATATGCTGGATGTGGTGGCACACACCTTTAATCCCAGCACGTGGAAGGCAGAGGCAGGAGGATCTCTGTGTGTTCTACAGAGTTCCAGGGCGGCCAGAGCTGTTACACAGAAAAACCCTGTCTCAAAAAAACAAACAACAACAACAAAAAAAAAAAAATTGGGGGAAAATAAGGCTCAGAGGGACAAGTTCAATAAATGACTGAGAAATGTACAGCAGAGCTGAACTGTAAATGCACTTAGTGTGCGCACTGCCTAACAGAAGCATCACAGCTACACGGGTGTAAGTGTGCGGAGAGGTAGCTTACTATCTTACAGTGACTCTCCCCAGATACACAAGGTCTGTAAGCATTACACAATTCCTTAGCCTTTCCCCGGTAGTTCTAGAAACACTTTTAAGATTTGAAAAGTACCTCTGTCCACTAAGAATGCCATAGAATTATACATTTATTCTGTCATAGTGCTCCCTAGCTCTTCTGAGGTCCTGTTTTTGCTTTTTTCTCTTACTTTTTATTCTCTTCCACTCTACTTGAAAGTCTTCCTCCTTCCTCCTAATAGGGTGAGCTGGCACACACTGGTGTCACAGTACTTAGGAGGCTGAAGCAGGAAGACTGAGAATGCCCGGTCAGCCTAAGCTACATAGCGAGATACTGTCTCCAAAAAGCAAGGCAAGGGTGAGGTGGGGGTAGAGGGGATGACACACAGAAAGACGGTCAGAGTCTGGCCTTCCAGCTGACAATCAGGAAACATCAAATCTCTGCTTTTTCATCTCAGTCAAGTTCATGAACACTCTGGAGTCAGTATGCTAGAAAGACTGTCTAGTTCAACTTAGGTGGGTCCATATCAGTCCCAAATATCCTTGTTCATGCTCAGATTAAAAAACAATGCTGAAGCAGCAATTAACTAACATGGAGTTTCCTTGTTTTACGTTTTAGCTCGGGAAACAGGGTCTCTTTCTGTAGCCTTGACCAGCCTGCAACTCATGATGTAGCTCAGGTCAGCCTTGAATTTGAATTCGAAGTACTCTTACCTCAGACTTTCTTTTTTTCCTCAGTTTTTCAAGACAGGGTTTCTCTGTGTAGTAGGCTGTCCTGGAACTCACAGAGATCCACCTGCCTCTGCTTCCCAAGTGTTGGGATTAAAGGCGTGTGCCACCACCCCTGACTCTTACCTCTGACTTCTGAGTATCAGCATTGTTGTTTGAATGAGAATGGTCCCCACAGGCTCATATGCTTGATGTCTTGGGTTTGACCTCCAGGACCCATATTGTGGCTCATAACCATCTATTTCTTCAGTTTTAGGGGATCCAGTACCACCTTCTGAACACCATAGTCCCCAGTTAGTAGAACTATTTGGGAAGGATTAGGAGGTGTGGCTTTGATGGAGGAGGTGTGTCACTGGGGGTAGGCTTTGAGGTTTCAAACACCCATGCTAGCTAGCTAGGTCCAGGTTTTTCTCTGTCTGTGGCCTGCAAATCAGGATATAAAGCTCTCAGCTCCAGCTCCAGTGCCACACCTCTCTGCTTCCCACCATGATAATCACTGAATAACCCCTCTAAAACTACAAGCAAGCCCCAATTAAATGCTTTCTTTTCTAAGAGTTTTCTTGATCATGATGTCTTCTTAAGCATTAGAACAATAACTAAGGCATTGGTGTGTGCAAGCCATCACACCAAGTTGAACTTGGAGCTCTGACGAAGAGAATCTATGGCTTTTTAACTTCTCCCAAGTAAGAGCAAGATATATAGTTTGAAATATCAGTGATAAGTCAGATACTGGTTTTTGTTGCTGTTGTTTTATTGGTGGTGGGGTTTTTGTTTGCTTGCTTGTTTGTTTTTGTCTTTAGGCTTTTTTTTTTTCTTTGAGACAATGTCTCACTGTCTTGGCTGGCTTGGAACTCCATGTAGTCTAGGCTGGCCTTGAACTTTCAGGGACCCACCCGTCTCTGTCCCCTGAGTGCTGAGATGTTATGCATTACCATGCCAAGCTTGACATGAAGCTATTTTTTTTTTCTTTCAGTTTTTCGAGACAGGGTTTCTCTATATAGCAGCTCTGACTGTCCTAGACTCACTCTTGTAGACCAGGTTGGCCTTGAACTCACAGAGATCCACCTGCCTCTGCCTCCTGAGTGCTGGGATTAAAGGTGTGCACCACCACACCCGGCAACATGGCAGTTCTTACTGATCCTATCCACTTGCCCATACAACTGTGTCTCTAAACTTTCATGACCCAACCATTTCTCATGTCAGCACTTAAGGAAAAGAAGAAAAAAGCCAGCAACATAGCCATGACCAGACTACAAACTGGTATCTAGTAGGTTTTTTTCTTGGCACTAAAACATCTATTTTTTTCTAATCAGACATGATGGCACACATGAGAATCTCAACACAGGGAATAGAAGCAGGAGGATAAGGAGTTCAAGGTTATCCTTAACTACAGAGCCACCTGAGTGACTGTCTCTTAAAAAAAAAAAAAAAACTGATATTGATTTAAGTCAAAGAGGTAAAAGCTAACTTACACTGGTCTTTACACCCACTGGCTTCACCCTCTGCTAGTTTGTGAGAATTTAACTTACACTGGTCTTTACACCCACTGGCTTCACCCTCTGCTAGTTTGTGAGAATTTATAACTTGATCTTTTTTGGGGGGGAGGATTTCCCATTAAGTTGGAAATATAAAAATTAAAAGGTAATAAAACATGAATCATAATATCTAGTTTGGGGTAAATAATGACAATGAACTCACAACCCTGAAAGGAGGGAGCATGTAGTAACTGACTAAAGCTTAAGAAGCGGACCTGGACAATAAGATAATATTTCTTAGGCTTTATGGGGGTAGATAGGGTGTTCAAAACAAAAACTGGCCAAATGAGGCAAGTCTGAAAGTTAGAGCTGTCCGTCTGGAGTACAACCTCTAATCAGAGGAAACAGCCAACAGGCATACAGAATACTATCAGAGTTTTTAAAGCACCTGATTAAAGCACAGTGCATCCAAAAGTGGCAATAAATTTGAAGACTACCAGAAAAGGGCTCTGTCAAAAATGGCCCACATACATTTGTATATGGTCGGGGTTGTTAGGGGTTGGAACAGAGAAGAAAGAAAAATAATAAAATAGGAGAAAAAGAGAAAAAGAAAATAATTTGTTCATGCTTTGTACATATGATGGTTTTAGCTCTTAGTTCTGAAGAAAAAAAAAACCATAACCAAATAACAAGAACTAAACAAAACACAGGAAGAGATTTTAGGGAAATGTTATGAACCATTTTCTAATTCTCTTTAACTAGAATAGAGACTAAGATATTTTCCTTTGGGGAAAGAACAGTATAAATGAAATGAAATATTGCACACAAAAGCAGTATATCTAGATTAGGCAAAATTATGCTAAACAAAGCTAACTTTGATAGTATTTCATTGATTAAAACTTAAAATACAGTCAACTTTTACCTTGAATTCTCATTTCTGGGAAAATAATCCACAGAAATTCCTAAACATTTGCATATAGTTGTAATAAATAAGAATGTTTAATGAAGCTATGCAATGGTTGAAAACTAGAAGTAACCTTAATATCAATACATTGGAGGCCAGCTAAACAAATGCATGGTACAGACATTCTGTGACTATGCAGTTGTTAAGTGAGACAGATCTGTATTTACTGATACAGAAAGTCTCCAAAGTATGGAAATCACTATACAAAAGACACAGCTGTGTCTACTCTTGTCACAATTCTATACACATTAATACAAATGAAAACAAAAATAGGGCTGGCAAAATAGTTCAGTGAGAAAAGCACTTGTTGCCACCTGACAAGATGAGCTTGATCCCTAGACCCCTCCCTTGAAAAGGTGAAAAGAGAACCACTCCACAAAGATGCCATCCAACTTCCCCATGAACCAGGCTGCACGCACAGGCTGTCAAACATACAAGTAATAAATGCATTTTTAAAAATTCTTTTTAAAAACTCTACCATTGCCAGGCATGGTGGCACACGCCTTTAATCCCAGCACTGGGAGGCAGAGGCAGATGATCTCTGTGAGTTCAAGGCCAGCCTGGTCTACAAAGTGAGTCCAGGACAGTCAAGGATACACAGAGAAACCCTGTCTGGAAAAACCTAAAAACAAACAAACAGACAAACAAAAACTCTACCATTAACTTGCATGCGTCTATCCACCTATCCATCTCTACCTATTTATTCATTTTATTTAATGTAGATAGGTCTTACTCTGTAGCCTCACTGGCCTGGAACTCACTAAGTCAGCCAGTCTGGCCTCCAACCCACAGAGATCCACCTGCCTCTGCCTCCTCAGTGCTGGGATTTAAAGTGTGCACCATCATACCAAGTTGGTAAAGTCTATTATTTATGAGTTTAAATGCACAGAAGTCTGAAAGTATCATTAACACTGGATTCCTCTGGCAGAATAGCAACAATGTGAGATAGAAAAGGATCTCATGTAAGGGGACACTTTTTTTTTTCCGTCTTTTGGAGACAGGCTTTCTCTGTGTATCCTTGGCTGTCCTGGACTCACTTTGTAGACCAGGCTGGTCTCGAACTCACAGAGCTCCATCTGCATCTACCTCCTGAGTGCTGGTATTAAAGGTGTGCCGCATCACACCTGGCAAGAAAGCACTTTTTGCTACATAAGGTTTCTTTGTATAACAGCTCTGGCTGTCCTGGACTCCCTTTGTAGACCAGGCTGGCCTGGAACTCACAGAGATCCGCCTGCCTCTGCCTCCCAAGTGCTGAGATTAAAGGCGTGCACCACCACCGCCTGGCTCATAAACTTATTTTTTATTTTTATTTTTTACTGTACTAGTTGAGGCTTTGTGTTTTTTTGAGACTGGATTTCTCTGCCCACAAGTTAAGTCATTTAAAATAAAAAAGACATGACAGCCAGGTGTGGTGGCACACCCCTTTAATCCCAGCACTCAGGAGGCAGAGGCAGGCGGATCTCTGTAAATTCAAGGCCAGCCTGGTCTACAGAATGAGTCCAGGACAGCCAAGGATACACAGAGAAACCCTGTCTTGAAAAACAAACAAACAAACAAAAACCAAACCGAACCAAACCAAAACAACAACAAAAATGACACTTTTTTTTTTTGACCTGAGTATCTCAGTATGTGACCCCTCCTGGACTGACCTTTCTTGAGCTTCATCCTGCAGTTCTAAAGCTACCGGTGTGCAGCATCACACACAGCTGCTGTAGCTTTTAGTGTTAAAATAGTCTTGGTCTGGCACTAAATTTGTTTTGTCCTCTCTTACCGTATCCCAGATTTGCAGTTTGATTTGTTTTCCATCAATGTTGACCATACGTGCTCCAAACTCCACACCTGTCAGTGAAGGCCAAGAGAACGAATATGACTGTCATGAACATATACATGTTAATCTGGAGGCTCATACTTTTTTCCAAAGTGTCATAATGAATCCTTTGTCTTCACTCACTTCTGTCCCTACTGGTATTTATTGCTCCAATTAAGTTTGTGTTCCTTTTGGTTTCTTTTCCAGAATTAAACCTCCATGGACTGGTGGATATAGCTCACTTGATACAGTACTTCGCTACAATGCCTGAAGCCTTAGATTCAATCCCCAGAACCACATAAAACTGAGCACAGGGCTGGAGAAATGGCTCAGCAGTAAAAGCAAAGCATGTATGTAGTTCTTGGGCTGGAATTTGGCTTCCAACACCTTCATCAGATAGCTCATAACTGCCTGTAACTCCAGCTCCGAGGGATCCAATACCCTTTTCTGGGCTCCATGGACACCTGCACACTCATGCACGCACGCACTCGGTGCACACATCCAGAACCCCTTAACTGGGCACGGCAGTGCATGTGATCCCAGCTCTCAAGAGATAAGGCACTAAGATCAGAACTTCAAGGTCATTATCACTTGTATAGAAAATTCAAGGTTGGTCTCAGACAAAACAGGGGTGGAAATGCATTTTACAACTGTAGGTATAACTCAGTGATAGTGCAATTACATTCCACATAAGTCTCTTGATTTAATCCCTCAAACCAAAAATAAACAAGTAGATTCTAGGTGAGAATGACCTAAGGAGGGCACTCAAATGTAGATAAGGAAACAAAGATAATTAAGATCAAATAAATACAAATCACTGATTTTATAATCAGGATAAAGTTTGCTGTATTAAGACCACAAGTGCCTAGAGAGATGGATGGTTCAATGGTTAAGAGCATTTGTTGCTCTTGGAGAGGACCAAAGTTTGGTTCCCAACACCCATGTCTGGTGGCTCACAACTACCTGTAACTACAGTTTCGGGGGATTCAACAATCTCTAGCCCTTGCAGGCACCTGTACACACTTGTTCAAATAGACATTCATATATATACAAATAAAAATTTTAAAAATAAATTTGAGGGGGGGAAAGACCACATGTATTGCCAGAGCTAGTTCTTCCCCTAGGTCTGTTTTTACAAAATCTGGTAAGAAACTAGGTTCTATTTATTATATAATCAGTTGACTTATTATAAAACCTTATAATGACTAAAATTCTATCTAGATTATCTTTCATTAGCCTTAAGAAAAGTGGTGATGCAGTTAATGTAACGATTTGCAAACAATTTCTGAAGAATGTATACTCTACTACAAAGCAAGTTCCAGGACAGTCAGGGCTATGCAGAAAAACCTTGTCTCAATGAAAAAAAAAAAAAAAAAAAAAAAAAGAGCTGGGTGTGGTGGCACACACCTTTAATCCCAACACTTGGGAGGCAGAGGCAGGCAGATCATTGTGAGTTCGAGGCCAGCCTGGTCTAAAAAGCGAGTCCAGGACAGTCAGAGCTGTTACACAGAGAAACCCTGTCTTGAAAAACCAAAAAAAAAAAAAAAAGAATGTGTAGCCACTGTAGGGAAATTTTGTGATAACCAGTTTCCATAGAATGAATTGCAAAGCTACAATTCACAGAAAAAAATTCTAGAAAATTGACAATTCTAGGAAAGATAAAACTAGAAGAGATGAATAAATTCTTAAAAGTGTTAGTTTATACTAAAATTCTATCTAGATTATCTTTCATTAGCCTTAGGAAAAGTGATGCAGTGAATGTAACGATTTGCAAATAATTTCTGAAGAATGTATACCCCTACTACAAAGAAAGTTCCAGGACAGTCAGGGCTATGCAAAAAAAAACTTGTCTCAATGAAAAAAATAATAATTTGTAGCCACTGTAGGGAAGTTTTGTGATAACTGGTTTCCATAGAATGAATTGCAAAGCTACAATTCACAGGAAAAAAATTCTAGAAAATTGACAATTCTAGGAAAGATAAAACTAGAAGAGATGAATAAATTCTTAAAAGTGTTAAAAGTGGGCCGGGCGGTGGTGGCGCACGCCTTTAATCCCAGCACTTGGGAGGCAGAGGCAGGCGGATCTTTGCAAGTTCGAGGCCAGCCTGGTCTACAAAAGTGAGTCCAGGACAGCCAGAGCTGTTAAACAGAGAAACCCTGTCTCGAAAAACCAAAAAAAAAAAAAAAAAGTGTTAAAAGTGTTAGTTTATACTGAAATCTGACTAGGCAATATTTAATTCTGCAATTTTTTTTCAAAGAACTTCTAAATGGCTTGAAGAGAAAGTATTTCTTTCTTTTTTTGGGGGGAGGGGTGTCAAGACAGGGTTTCTCTGTGTATCTGTGGCTGTCCTGGACTCACTTTGTAGACCAGGCTGGCCTTGAACTCACAGAGATCCACCTGCCTCTGCCTCCCAACTGCTGGGATTAAAGGGTGTGCCACCAGGCCCAGCTCTTTTTTTTTAAGGCTTATTTAATTTTACACATGTAAGTGTTTTGCCTACATGTAAGTATGTATGACACATGTGTGCCTGGTACCTGTGGAGGCCAAAAGAGGGTGAAGGATCTCCCTAGAATTGGAGTGACAGATGGTTGTGAGCTGCCATGTGGATGCTGGGAATTGAATGAACCCTGATCCTCTGGAAGGGCAGCAGCCAGTGCTCTTAGTCAGTTCTCCAGCCCCATTGAAAGCATTTCTTGACAGTTTCTCAGTGTGCCCAGTACTTCTGTGTATGAAGCAGTGCTTCTTTACTGCAATTTTAAAACTATTTTCATTTGCAGTTAAGGAAGCTGCCTAAGAAATGGGCTTCAAAAAAAAAAATGTCTGGTGTGGTGGTGCATGCCTTTAATCCCAGCACCCCAGCACTCAGGAGGCAGAGGCAGGAGGATCTATGTGAGTTCGAGGCCAGCCTGGTCTACAAAGTGAGCCCGGGACAGCCAGGGTTGTTACACAGAGAAACCCTGTCTCGACACCCCCCCCCCAAAAAAAAAGGAGAAAGAAAAGGTGAAGAGGAGGTAGAAGAGGAAGAGGAAGGATCCGATGGCTCTTACATTGTCTATTTCCTCTCCAACACAAAAAGAATCATACATCGGTGTTTACTTTGAAAAATATGTGAGGCTGGTAGTTAACCACAAACTACAAATTAGTTTTTTAATAAGTAGTCATGTTTCCCTGGGATTTTCCATAAACATAAAGTTGCATTTGAATAAAAAAAATCTTATGGCAACGAGTGTTTATCTTACATCCATCTCTAAAGTTACCTTTCAATTATTTACCCTCCATTTGCCAGCTTTTATCATTTTTCATATACCATGACTTCGGACTAAGGTAGTGACAAGTAACTTTTTACTTAGAATACTGAAACTGTTGACTTTCTCCTTTAGCAGTTCAGCAAGCTAGCTTTCATTTGTTCTGAAACGAGTGGATACGCTTACCTATTGTGAGGTCGTGCACAGGCTGGAACCGCTTGTCGGTGAACTGGAGGAGGAGACATGACTTTCCGACACCTGAGAAAGGACGGTGAGCACTAGACTCACGCCACCCGGGGAGCCGGGGGCTCCCAGGCAGGGCACAGGGTCTAAGGACCTTTCGGATCTTTCCTTAGAAAGGTCCCGCCCCCGGAGCTCGCCCCGCCCCCTCTGCTCAACTCCGCTCGCCCGGCCCATCGCCCCGCCCCGCCCCCAGGCCGATTTTAGAGGTGGGATCCCCGCCCCCGTACCGAAGGCAGTCGGTCCACCGGCGGGTTACCTGTGTCTCCGATAATGATGTACTTGAAGAGATAAGCGTAAGTCATAGTCCCGAGGCGTCTGTGTTCCGGGTCCGCCCGACCTCTCTAGCCACTCAATCTACCGATCTCCTTATTTGCCTCCGCTCCAGCCCTTCTAGCTCAGGCCAAGTCTCTATTGCTCTCTCCAGAAATCCTCGCTGGTCCCGGAGTACTCGACACCGCCTCTAGGGCCGCCCCGCGCTCTTGTACTTGCCTTTATCCCACCAAGCTCTAGGGGGCGACAGCGAGCCTTCGGGTAGCTCGGATCGCGACTTGTCGCAGCGAGGACTCCGTCCAATCAGCGGAGGGTGACGCTCCTCTTTGAGGAAGTGACGCGTTCGGAACCCAGTGGGTGCGGTGGGAGCGATGCGGACGCTGAGACGCTAGTAGTGTTGCCGTGAAGATGGAGGTAAGGCACTGGGTCCGGAGGGTTGGTAAGGGAGCGCGGCCGACTAGGTAGAAGCAGAAGCGGGGATGCTGGGCAGGGAGGAGCTGGGGGGGCCTCGAGAGTGCTGGGGTCTCAGCGCGCCCCTGCTCCGTTCACTTATCCCCTTGGCTTTCTTTTGGTTTACAGTTTCCCGGAGGAAATGACAATTACCTGACGATCACTGGGCCCTCGCACCCCTTCCTTTCAGGAGCCGAGGTGAGCAAAAAGCTGCAGACGCTGGGGCACGGGAGGGCCTAGGCAGCGGTTGGGGCAGGACGGTGGGGGAGAGCTCGGGGGCCAGCAGGAGCTGGGGAGGACGGTCGCCCAGGCTTTGAGCGCCTCTAAGGACTGTCCGGGGGTTGGGGCGAATGAAGAATGGGAAGTGGCTGTCATCAGAAAACCAGGATGTTGAAGAGACAGCCTGTTTAAAGAAAGAGTTTTCTTTTGAATGGGAAGAACGAACGGAATTGTCTCCTTTGCTTGGTGAAATAAACGCAACAATCTTTGGGAGACATCAAGAAAACATTTTCAGTGAAGAAATCGAGATAAAGTAGTTTACCTTGCAAGGGATAATCTCAGACAGGTGTTGAATCTTTAACTCTGTAAGACTCTTTTTCATTTGAAATATCTTCTCTGATGATTACAAACTGAGCAGACTTCACCTTTGGATGACGTCTGTCAAATGACTATAATAATAGAGTTCGTTAATTCTGTTTTGCTTTTTGAAGCAAAAATGTGTGTGTGAAGTAGAAATAATGGTTGTTGGAGGCTCTAAGTCCTTCAACAAGGGTCACCTAAGACCATCAGAAAACACAGATATTTACATTGTGATTCATAACAGTAGCAAAATTACAGTAATGAAGAATCAACGAAATAATTGTATGGTTGGGGGGTCACCACAACATGAGGAACTGTATTAGCATGTCACAGCATTAGGAAGGTTGAGAGCCATTGCTCTGAGATATTCTGAAAAACTTTTGGTTGACAGATTTTCCTGTTATAAGCATAACACTTACTTAGGCAAAACAAAAGTGAAAGGGGCAGCTTATTAAAATTTCCCAGTTTTTGAGTAAACTTTGGAACATACTCCCCTCCACACACAAAGTGGTAGGAATCATTTAAGTGGCTTTTTTTTTTTTTTTGCACCAAAAGTAGTTGTCAATCACTGTTGTGTGAGTTTGTCCTATAATATATCTTAACATTTTTATGGTTGATAGGTTGACAGTGCCTTGGCTGTCCTGGACTCTCTGTAGACCAGATTGGCGTGAAAGTCAGAGATCCACCTTCCTGTGCCTCCCATGTGCTGGGATTAAAGGTGTACCCCACCATGCCTGCCTTGATAGTTTGTTTTTAATTTACTATTATTGAATATTCTCCTAAGCAAAGGGAAATGTGACTCAAATGAGTGGCAAAACTAGAAAGAAAACTCAGTTTTGCATTTGGTGATTTTATTTTGAGTTCCTTCCAAGTGATGTTTCCTTGGTCTAGTTGTCTAATTTCATTGTTTGGCGTGCTCTAAATCTTCCGTTGTCCTTATTTATAGGAAAATGTATTTCAAAGGTAAATCCAAGACTGGGTATAGTTTTGTATACCTTTAATCCCAGCACTTGGGAGGCAGAAGCAGGTGTATCTCTTGAGTTCCAGAGTTATTATATAGAGAGACGCTCTCTCTCTCTCTCAAAAAAAAAAACAAGTAAATACAAACAGCTTTCAAATTTACCCCACCAGTCTCTTTTATGAAGTTGAACAATCAAAAGCTACATACATGAGAGATGGTCCTTTTTCCATCTAGGACTGTGACTAGGTGGTGAACCACTTGCCTGCTGTGTGCCAGACCCTGTCTCTAGCACTGACGTAAAAGGAAGTTTCCAAGCTTCTGCTTTTTTTTTTTTTTTTTTATGGCTTATGATATTTTCACTGAGAGGTGGGGACAAGTTTTAAGCTCAATTTCAGTAGCTTCCTTTAGGCCTGGGCTCGGTTATTGTTTATTTCCAACTTCTACATTATTTCTTCCTCTGGGTGAATTTTTTTACCTTTTTATTTTTTTGTTTTTTTGAGGCAGGGTTACTCTATGTATCCCTGGCTGTCCTAAAACTCACAGAGATCCATCCACCTGCTTCTGCCTCCTGAATGCTGGGATTAAAGGTGTGTACCACCATGCCCAGCCCCCTTGGTAAATTTTTAACTTTTATGGTTTTGTTTTGGTTTGCAGGGATAGTTTAACTATGTAGCCTTGGCTAACAGCAAACTTGCTGTGAGACCGGGCTAGCCTTCATTTAACTCTGCTTCCTCAGTGCTGGAATTAAAAATGTATATCACCATGCCTGGCTTTTAACCTTCATGTTAATGGATTTATGGGTTTTGTTTTCTCTGGCCTTATTTTGAACCATCACAGATAATTAAAAGTAGGTGAAGTCTTTTTTTTTTTATAAAACCAGTCCTTTTAAATCTTTAAAGAATAGTAATTTTTCAAGTTTGTTTGTTTTGTTGTTAAAAAAAAAGAACTATAGCTGCTGTGTGGTGGTGGCACACGCCTTTAATCCCAGTAGAGGCAGAAGGATCGCTGTGAGTTCAAGGCTAGCTTGATCTACAGAGCAAGTTATAGGACAGCAGAGCTTACACAGAGAAACTCTGTCTCGAAGAAAAGAAAAAGAACAATGGCTGCCCACTAGAATGCTAACTATAAAATAATTGAAAATTTTGACTGTGTTTAAGTTAGGAACTTCTTTATGTCAAAATACATCATTATAGGGGCTGGAGAGATTTTATGTATGTCTGTGCACCACGTGCCAGGTTCCCATGGAAGTCAGAAGAGGGTCTGAGATCCCCCGGGTCTGGATTTATACACAGTTGTGAGCCACCATGTGGGTGCTGGGAACGAGCAGCAAGTGCTCTTAACCACTGAGCCATCTCTCTAGCTCTAATGAACTATTTTTTAATAGATGGCTGGTATATGGGTGAACTTGAGAGTTTTTGCTTTTAGTACATGGGAGGCTCCGAGCTCAAGCCTCTGGGAAAAGGAAAGAGGACAGAGAAGCACAGGGAGCGAGGGTGAGAAGAGAGGAGAAATGGTAGTTTTCATGTTTTGTTTGTCTGTGTGTGCATTCAGAAGTCAGAAGAAGGCATTTGAGCCCGGGAGCTGGAGTTAAAGGTGGTTGTGAGTCACCAGGGTCCATGCTGAAACCTGAGCCTGAGTCTTTTGCAAGAGCATCAATTGTTCCTAATTGCTGAGTCATCTCTCCTCTTTCAATCAATATCTAAGCATCTTTATTTTTATTTGTAGTTGCATTACATTTTATTTACTTGCTATGTATGTGTTCTCTCACACACACACCTGCACTGAATGGGGTTGGGAGGTGGAGAGTAGGTTTTTTCCCTCAAACATGTGGGGCCCAGGGATTGAATTGAAGTTGTTAGTTAGGCTTGGTAGCATGCATCTTAGCAACTGAACCATCTCACTAGCTCCTAGGCATCCTTTCTTATAAATGTAATCCTTTTTGTTTTGTTTTGTGTTTAGAGACGGGGTTTCTCTGTGTAATAGCCCTGGCTGTCCTGGACTCACTTTGTAGACCAGGCTGGCCTCGAACTCACAGAGATCCACCTACTCTGCCTCCTGAGTGCTGGGATTAAAGGTGTGCACCACTATGCATGGCTATAAACATAATCCTTAAACTGGCCTTTCCTGCAAAAAAAGCTGAGAACCTGGGAACAGATTAAAGGTGTGTGCTACCACACTCAGCTTGTTTTTGTTTTCTTGAGTAGGATCTTTCACAGGATAGCCTGGTACTGACTGTATAGCCTTGCATGGCCTGAAACTCATGGTAACCTTCCTGGCTCAGTCTCTTGCATGCTGAGATTATGAATGTGTACCAATGTTCAGGAATTAATCTTCATTTCTATAGATAAGGAAAACTTGTTCAAGGTCATATGAGCTGAGATGAGCCACAGTTCATTCTACAAAGCCTCTTATTAGAGAACATCATTGCTCCAAATGCTTCTATTTTAGTTTTTTAGTACCACAAGGAAACTGTCAAATATACCTTAGATTAGACGTTGGTGTTAGTTCTATGAATAGTTGCCACATTCATAATAGGAATGAGGCTTCATGTGGTGGTTCATGCTTGTATTTCCAGCAGTCAAGAGACTTGTTGCTTGAGACCAGGTCTCTAAAAGAAAGAAGCTAGGCATGGTGGCTCATACCTTTAATCCCAGCACGTTGGGAGGCAGAGGCAGGGTCAAACTCTGTGAGTTTGAGGCAGCCTGGTCTACAGAGTGAATTCCGATACAGCCAAGGCTATTACGCAGATAAACCTTGTCTTGAAAAAAATTTTAATGAAAAAAAAGGAGAGGGGAGAAAGAAAAGAAAGAGAAAAAGAAAAGGGGGGGACACACAAAAACCAGAAAGACTGAATCATAGTCTGATTTAGGAAGGGACTGAGTCTTCAGCCAGGTGTACTAATCTTTCTCCTTTTTTCACTTTTTTTTTTTTTTGGTTTTTCGAGACAGGGTTTCTCTGTGTAACCCTGGCTGTCCTGGACTCACTTTGTAGACCAGGCTGGCCTCGAACTCACAGAGATCCGCCTGCCTCTGCCTCTCGAGCGCTGGGATTAAAGGTGTGCGCCACCACGCCTGGCTCTTTTTTCACTTTTTATTTTGACTGTGTCTTGCCTACATAAGCCATGCTGGCCTCAGATTCACTTTGTAGCTGTTATCTGTTTTATTGTTGTTGTTGGGTCCCCAAATCATGTACAAATAAGAATCTTAGTTGATGCTAACACTGAAATTTCTAAAATGGTGAGGTCCTAAGATACTTACGTGCAAATATTTTAGAGGTAGGTAAGTTTTCCACAGCAATATCTTTTTGGATTTGCTCCAGAGGAACCTACAACAACAAAGTGTCATTGGTTGGTCAACAGTGAATTTATGTGGTCTAAAAATTCAAATGTAACCATTGTGAAATAACTGGTGTCTATTAGTATATATATAGTGTATCTTAAGCACTGTAGGCTGTTTCCTTATTTGTGTTAAAAGACTTTTTAGAACAGGAGAAATAATTTAAGACAAAAGTAGTAAAGGTTGAAAAGAGAAAATAATTGAACATTGTGATGTTGGAGTCTTGGGTGTGTCATATGACCAGAGATTTAAAGGTTAAAAAGAGGATTTGTAAGTTGAGTTCTGTGGAGTGCGATAGTCAAACAGAATCACACTGACATTCTCTTATTCTTTCTTAGCAATCTGCAGTTTCTCCTCTTCCTACTAATTCTTTCCCCCTTTTTCCATACAGACATTCCATACACCAAGCTTGGGCGATGAAGAATTTGAAATTCCACCTATCTCCTTGGACTCTGATCCTTCACTGGCTGTCTCAGATGTGGTTGGCCACTTTGATGACCTGGCAGACCCCTCTTCTTCACAGGATGGCAGCTTTTCAGCCCAATATGGGGTGCAGACATTGGACATGCCTGTGGGGATGAGCCATGGCTTGATGGAGCAGGGCGGGGGGGCTCCTGAGTGGTGGCTTGACTATGGTAAGAAGTGACATGGTGGTCGGCTTGCCAAGCTCATAGGAGTGCTTTAAGGAGGACCAAGCGTAATCTCTGTTTTCTGCCAAACTTGGGTAGTACTTGTTTCCTATTCATACAGTTAAAGCTTCAACAACAAAGGCTTCATTTTACCTGAATGAGATTTTCTTGAAAAATAATTTTAAATTTTAAGTTATCCAATGTTAACTTGAACATTTTGAGATGAAAATGATTTCTATTTTGTAAAAGGGTTTTGGTTTTTGTAATAGCCTTCACATTCTGGAATTCAACTGTGTAAGTGGCACCCTGAGTGATTAAATGGGCTGGACCGAATGTAATAGACTTGTGGGCTCAGCCGTCAGCGTTTAGAGCTTCCAACACATCTTCAGGATCACGTCATCTCGTGTTTGTAACAGCCGTCTGCCTCTGCTTCAGCTTTTCTCTCTCATTGTCTATGCATTACAACTTTGAAAACAGTTATTCTAGAAATACAAGTGAATTTGGCTTGTATGTTGTCATTATCCACAGATTATACTAAATGAATTATTTGTCCTTTTCTGTTTGTTTTTGACACAGGGTCTCACTATGTAGCCCTGACTGACTAAGAAATCACATATGTAGATCAGGCTGGACTAACATTGCCACCTGCCTCTATCTCCTTCATGTTGGGATTAAGGCCAGGTGCCACCATGCCTGGCCTCCTAACTTGTTTTTTTATATAGACTGGATGGCATCTGTAGGATTTAAATGATGATAGTCTAGGTAAGCCGAGGATTTATAAGGAGGGGGACATAATATTTCAGTATTTAGTGTTTAATTAGTCCTTCTGCTTCTCTCAGGACCTGGACCATTCTATAGGAACTCAGTATAGTGCCAATCCACCTGTTACAATTGATGTGCCAATGACAGACATGACATCTGGCTTAATGGGACATGGCCAGTTGACCACTATTGATCAGTCAGAACTGAGTTCTCAACTTGGTTTGAGTTTAGGAGGTGGCACCATCTTGCCACCTGCCCAGTCACCTGAGGATCGCCTGTCAACTACTCCTTCACCTACCAACTCACTTCACGAAGATGGCGTTGAAGATTTCCGGAGGGTGAGGCATTCCCTGCCAAAATCAATTCTACTATTATTCTAGAGTAAAATGCTTGTCATATAAAGCCTAATCGTCTTTACTTGGTTTTGTTCTCAATCACTGTTCTTAGTGATCCTCACATGGCTACTTTCCCTCCTTAGCTGCTGAGCTGTCTTTCTTAGTCTAGCTTTGCTCCTATCGAAACCCAGACCCAGTACTTCCCTTCTGCCGTCTTTTAATTCTCTCCATTTTTCTCCCTGACAGCAACTTCCCAGCCAGAAGACAGTGGTAGTGGAAACAGGGAAAAAGCAAAAGGCTCCCAAGAAGAGAAAAAAAGAAAGACCCTAATGAACCTCAGAAGCCAGTCTCTGCGTATGCGTTATTCTTTCGTGACACTCAGGCTGCCATCAAGGGACAGAACCCTAATGCCACCTTTGGAGAAGTTTCGAAGATTGTAGCTTCCATGTGGGACAGTCTTGGAGAAGAACAAAAACAGGTGAATAGTGGGCAGTAAACTTTTTTTTAATTATGTCTGTTTATTACTTCAAGTTACATCTCCATCACAGTGCCCTCTTTCCACCCCTCCCAGTTCTACCCTCCCACCCTCTCCTCCCTCTCCCACCATCCCACTCCTCCGATGTGGAGTGTCCCTACAAATCAGCCCCTCTCAGTTCAACAGTCATACCAGAGTAAACATTTTCTAAGTTTGTAAGCAAACAGAATTTTTTTTTTTTTTTTTTTTTTTTTTTTTGAGGCAAGGTTTCTCTGTGTAACAGAGCCCTGGCTGCCCTGGACTCACTTTGTAGACCAGGCTAGTCTCAAACTCACCGAAATCCACCTGCCTCTGCTGAGTATAAAGGTGTGTGCCACCACTGCCCAGCTCACACATTCTTATCTTAGAAGTTTCAGCAAAAAAAACATTTTAACTTTGTTACTTTTGTTAGGTTGGTAGCAAGCCCAAAACTTTATGTATGCTAAGTATATGCTCTCCTACTGAGCTAAGTCTCTACTCAGAAAACCCACCACTGAACTTGAAGTGCAAATGCAAGGTGGCTCATTGGGTAAAGGCACCTGATGACTTGAGATTGAGCCCCACATCCCTCATGCTGAAAAGGAAGAGCTAACTTCTACAACTTCTCCTTTGATCTCTGCATGCATACCCTAAAACAGACACATGTACACACAAAATAAGTAAATGGTAAAGATTCATTGTAAAAACACTGTATCTTTCCTAAGCCTTAAAATAACCAACATTCTCTTTTTACTAAAGGTGGATTCTGCCAGGTGTGGTATCCCAGCGCCCTGGAGGCAAGAGGCAGGTGGATCTCTTGAGTTCTAGGTCAGCGTGGTCTACAAAATGAATTCCAGGACATTGAGGGCTGTTACACAGAGAAACCCTGTCTCAAGAACAAAAAAAAAAGATGTCTAGATGAACTCTGAGGTTCTCTGCCAAGTTAAGGTCATACAGCTTCTAAATGATAGGGTTGGGAAAATTTAGTTTCCTTAGTTTGAAATTCCATGCG
The DNA here is from genome assembly GCA_907164525.1 of Lophiomys imhausi. Classification (NCBI taxonomy): domain Eukaryota; kingdom Metazoa; phylum Chordata; class Mammalia; order Rodentia; family Muridae; genus Lophiomys; species Lophiomys imhausi. Next base: position 5,386,729 of record CAJQZJ010032031.1, on the reverse strand, counting down.
ACATTCAGCAGTAGTGCCTCATCTCTCAGGTCTTCAACTGTTTAGCTTTCCAAAGCCTTGAAATCCCACGTAACATCCAGTAATAGTGCCCAGTCTCTCTTTTGTCTTCAACTGTTTAGTTCTTAGGTTAACTTTCCTGTCTAGTGTTGTTCCTATTTGTAAAGTTATTTCTTGGTAGGTTGCATGTTGAAATTATCCGTCAAACTTTCAGTTAGTTTCATTAATGGTCTTCTTATCAAGTATAAGCTTGAAAACTATAGTCTCCTTAAATTGTACTGAATTAAAAAGAAAAATCAACTGGTAATGGTGTTATATAAGCAGTATACCTTGGCCCCAGATATTTGGGGCCAACAACAAATTGACACACACCATCTCTTTAGGAAAAAGAAGCTGACATGGTGGCATACTCCTATAGTTCTAGTACTTGGGAGGTCATGAGTTTCAGGGCTAGCTCGGGGACTCTGTGTTGCAGGTAGTGGTGGTGGAGGGAAATGGATTACCATGTCAAACTGAAGGTAGCTGTAATTATCATTATCCTATATGCCTATCTTCTGTCAAAACAAATCCTCAATATCTAAAGCAGTAAGCTGAATTTATTAGGGTAACATAATTTTAGTTTTTTGCTGCTTTAATTCTCATCCTATTGGGTTTGGTGTTTCTGCTCTTCTTGCCTGGGCTTCTTACTGTTGTAACCAAATGATAGGATATGATTGGCGGTAGCTGGCAGTCCGTCTGTTAGGTGATGTGTTGTTGCTCCTTCGTGTAGTCTCTCATGTGTTTTTTATTTTGTTTTGCTTTTCAAGACAGGGTTTCTCTGTGTAGCCTTAGCTATCCTGGAACTGTCTTTGTACACCAGGCTGGCCTCGAACTCAGATAATTATTTGCCTTTGCTTTCCAAGTGCTGAGGTTAAAGGTATGTGCCATCACACCCAGCAGCCTCTCGTCTTTTAAGTAGATGGTACATTCTAATGTTCAAACAAGTCACAGAGATAGCCCAGATTCAATAGAAAACAGCCTTCAGCTTTTGATGGGAGAAGGGACACACAAGAGGCTCATCTTTGACAATTTAGAACATTTCTAAAGGAAAACGTTTCTGAGTTGGGTAATATTGGGCTAAGTAGACTACTGCTCTTATAATTTGGAGGTGGTTTTGTTTATTTTTTCGAGACAGGGTTTCTCTGTGTAACAGCCCTGGCTGTCCTGGATTCACTTTGTAGACCAGGCTGGCCTCGAACTCACAGAGATCTGCCTGCCCCTGCCCCTCCTGAGTGCTGGGATTAAAGGTGTGCGCCACCACACCCAGTGGTGGTTTTTATTTTTTATATACCAATGAGCATGAAGTGTTTTCACTGAACAGAGCTCGAGTGTTGGACTGAGTTCCTGATGGACAGTAAACTTACCAGTCTGTCCTAGGAGTATGGTTCATATGTTCACAATGTCTTTCCTGTAGGTGTACAAGCGGAAAACTGAAGCTGCCAAGAAAGAGTATCTCAAGGCACTCGCTGCTTATAAAGACAACCAGGAGTGTCAGGTAAGGTTATAAATGAATGCCTTAAGCCAGTTAGGTTTTTGTTGTTGTTGTTGTTGTTATAAGTAAATCACACACACACACCAAAAACAAAAACCAGAAAACCAAAAATGTGTGGAGAGGCTAGAGAATTAGCTCAGCAGTTAAAAGCATTGGCTGTTCTTGGGAAGGACTTGAGTTCGTTCCCAGCACTCACATGGTGGCTTAGGACCATCTGTAGCTCTAGTTCCTTAAGATCCAGTGCCTTCTTGACTTCCTGAGCCATACATATGGTGCACTTAGGTGCAGGTAACCACATATTACAAATAAAAAGAAAACCGTGGAACCTATTATAACATAGTGTTAAAATTTAGAGATTCCCCAGTATTTCATATCATAAGCTTTGTAAATAGTCTTTAGAGTTTATCCATTATTTCCAGTGGTTCCTTATTGCTGGCCTTTAATCCCAGCACTTGGGAGGCAGAGGCAGGTAGATCTCTGAGTTCAAGGTCAGTCTGGTCTACAGAGCGAGTTCCAGGACTTTGCTTGATGTATTGAGAATGAATGTGTGCTACAGTGGGGAGTAAATTAGTTGCTGCCTTTTTGTTTTGTTTTAGGCTACTGTGGAAACAGTTGAACTCGATCCCGTGCCACAGTCACAGACTCCTTCACCACCTCCTGTGACTACTGTGGACCCAGCATCTCCAGCGCCAGCTTCAACGGAGTCCCCTGCTTTATCCCCTTGCATTGTAGTTAATTCCACGCTTTCTTCTTATGTGGCAAACCAGGCATCCACTGGGGCTGGAGGTCAGCCCAATATCACCAAATTGATTATTACCAAACAGATGTTGCCTTCTTCTATTACCATGTCTCAGGGAGGAATGGTCACTGTTATCCCAGCCACAGTGGTCACCTCCCGTGGGCTCCAACTAGGCCAAACAAGTACAGCTACTATTCAGCCCAGCCAGCAGGCCCAGATTGTCACTCGGTCAGTGTTGCAGGCAGCAGCAGCTGCTGCTGCTTCCATGCAACTGCCTCCACCCCGACTACAGCCTCCTCCATTGCAACAGATGCCTCAGCCCCCAACTCAACAGCAAGTCACCATTCTGCAGCAACCTCCTCCACTTCAGGCCATGCAACAGCCTCCACCTCAGAAAGTTAGAATCAACCTGCAACAGCAGCCACCTCCTCTGCAGAGCAAGATTGTGCCTCCACCTACTCTGAAAATACAGACCACCCTCCTCCCTCCAACTGTAGAAAGCAGTCCTGAACAGCCTATGAACAGCAGCCCTGAGGTCCACACAGTAGAGGCAACCTCTCCAGAGACAATCTGTGAAATGATCACAGACGTAGTTCCTGAGGTAAGCTTGTATTTTGTTTTCTTAAAAAACAAAACAAAACAAAAAAACAACTCAGTCCTGCCAGTTGGGGTTTGTGTTGTTGTTTGCTTTGTTTTGAGTTAGGGTCTCATGTAGTCAAGGATCCATGGACTCATTGTGTAGCCAAAGATAGCTTTAAACTTGATTCTCCTGCCTCTGCATGCCAGCTTCACTTTGTAACAAGTTATTTTATTTTAAAGTAAAATTCTTAGAGTCTACATGTCATTCTGCTCGCAGAGCTGTAAAGCTCAGTATAAAAGAGAACAAGAAGGTATAAAAGAAAACAGCTTTTCTGAAAGTCCTTACATGAGGGGGTGTCGTACCTGTTTTCTACTGCTATGGGAAATGTTTCACTAGGGAAGTAGCACTCTAATCCATGCTCGTCACGCTCCCTGTTCTAAGGTGGAGTCTCCTTCTCAGATGGATGTTGAATTGGTGAGTGGGTCCCCTGTAACACTGTCACCTCAGCCTCGCTGCGTGAGGTCTGGATGTGAGAACCCTCCTGTTGTCAGTAAGGACTGGGACAACGAATACTGCAGCAATGAGTGCGTGGTGAAGCACTGCAGGTGAGCTTAACAGTTCTTATGCCAGAGTATTAGTGGAGCTGACTATTGGGAACATAGTAACCTTGAGTGTGCAATCACTATTAGGTAGAACTGCTTCATAGCTGATTTAGAGATGCTGCTAGAAAAAAAAGCTTTGTTTAGTTGCTTAGGGATGGGGATGTAGCTCAATTGAAGACAGCTTGTCTGGCACAAGTAAGATTCTGATTTCAGTTACCAGTACCAAAGAAACTGGTGATAGGCTAGGTAAGGTGAAAGTAGCAGAGTACATGCTGAATGTGAGGAGAGAGGTAAGTGAAAATATTGTGCTTCTATCAAAATATTCCAGGGGATTACATATATCCCTGAAATGGTGTGTGTATTCTCTACGAGATGGGTTATGTCTGACTTCTAGGCTATTTGATGATGATGTTCTTTTTGCTGTAATAAGTTCGTGTATATCTTTCTCTTAGGGATGTATTCTTGGCCTGGGTAGCTTCTAGAAATCCAAACTCTGTGGTGTTTGTGAAGTAGCCTTCCTCTTCTCCAAGCCTTGAAGATTCATCTGCCGGATACGAGTCCAAGAGTCTGTTTTTGAAACACAAGCTGGGCTTCTGGTAGTGCCTGACTTTACCCATGCCTCCCTCCACTTACCTTTCTTCAGCAGAGGCCAGACTATGTAGCAGGGCAAGCGAACTTACTGTGATTTAGAATTGCTTTTTGCTCTCAACTGCAACCAAAATTACCAGGTTAATAGCATAGGGAAGGGTGACAGGAATGTGCGAGTAAGTCATAGAGGGTTATTAGAAGAAATGTGTCAGTAAAATTGCCAGAGGACTTGCCTAACATGTTACTGGGAGAGTGCTTAGCTTTGTTCATATAGGAGGAAACAGCACTGGGATAAGAGAGGCTTAGGGTTACAGCTCAGTGGTAAAGTGCATTGGGTTTAAATCCCAAATTAAGGAGGAATGAAAATACTGATTTAAATTAAAATATACCCCCTTTAAAAGGGAACTGTTATTATTAATCTACACAGTGCTTTAAGAACAAAGGTTTGCAGGGCTGGAATTACGGCTTAGCGGTAACAAAGCTGAGTTCAGTCCCTAAGAAGAAAAGATCAGGAGTTCAAGGTCATCCTTGGCCTATATAGGGAGTTTAAGGCCAGTCTAGGATAAATGAAGCAAAGGTTTTGCAGAACATGGCAGCCCATGCCTTTAATCCCAGTATTTTGGAGGTAGATTTAGGAGTACTTCTAATTTAAAAGCCAAACTGAATTTACATAGTAGACTTTGTCTCAAGAAACAGAGGCTGGGTGTGGTGGCACTCTCCTTTAATCACAGAACTTGGGAGGCAAGAGGAAGTTGGATCTCTGAGTTTGAGGCTAGCTAGGGTTACATAGTGAGATCTTGTCTTAAGGTCCCTTCCCCTCCCCTGACCTATTAACATACACACTCACTCTCTGTTTCTGTCTCAGTCTCAGCACATTGGGCTGGAGGGGAAATGATATCATCCAGGACTGTCTTCTTTTTCTCTACTAGTATTTCTGCAGTCAAAACTTTCTTTACCTGACTTGGTTTCCAGTTTTGCATGTAAGAAGCAGAACTCTATAACCCATAAGAGGTTTTACAAAGTAAAGAAGTTGTGTTTGATGAAACATCTTTTAAATGTGTGTTCATTTACATAATGCATAGGCCAATTCTTTTACATTCTAGATTCTTCTTCAACTGAAGATACCTTGTTCTTTTTAGAAATCAGCTACAGAATAATAAAACATCTAAGCCACATGGAATGAACAAAACTTCACAGTACCTTATGCATGTTGAAACTAAGTTAAACTCAAGTTAACCCTGTTCATGGTGTACTAACTGCTAAGTGCTGTAACCTGTGTAGTCCTGTTTTATAACTTTGACATGCTAGTAGTGTATTCCATATGTCTCATTTGAACACTTAACAACTAATGAAGTAGTTAGCTAACATTCCTTTTACTTAAAATCATAGTATGAGTTGCACAAGAATACATGCGAAGTGCCAAACCAGAATTTCACCTCAGAAATCCCAATTATAATACAAACTTTTATTTAAATATGGGGTGGAAGACATTGTGTAAATACTCCTCTTAAGGTGTGGCCTATAGAGCCATGGTTCTGACTGCTTAGCTTTATAAGGAAGCACTTCTATAAATTCTTAGGTTTAGAGATGATACCATCCGGATACCTTTGCTTAAACCGGGCAACCACATCTGGGTCTAGTAGGTGTATCCCATCCAGTTGGTTTCCAAGAGTAATCCTAAAACAAGGGGAAAAGAGGATTCTAAACCAAAACTCCCGGAAGGGGTTAATACTGTTAAAATATTGTATGAGTTCTACTTTCTGGTGATACCTCCTGTCATCAAATGGTCATGCCAGGTTTGTTTCTTTAGGTTTCAGGGTCTCACTGTGTAGAGAGGCTAAATTTGAACTTATACAGATCTGCCTACCTCTGCCTCCTGAGTGCTGGAGCTAAAGGTGTGCTCCGCTATGCCCAGCCATTGTATTTGAAAAGATCATAACAAATTAGATGGTAGTGTTAAGTACTTTGGAACTAGTACAGTTATAGATAGAACTGGCTGGTCTTTGTTTATCTCTTTGGTGGTGGTAGTGCTGGGGGTTGAATCCAGGGATCGTATATATGTGTGTAACGTGAGCTATATCAGTCACCAGGTGTTGTCACCAAGTTAAATTCATTATGTAGCCTAGGCAGACCTTAAGCTTGTGGTCCTTCTGCCTCAGTCTCATACCTCAGCATCTGGCTGGATCTGTATATCTAAGGATTAGTAACTAGTCATTGTCAGTGAATAATCCTTGGATAATTAAAATGCCAGCCATTGGAGTCAAAAGCATTAAAATTATTGACAGATTAAATAAATGTTTAGTAGCCACTAGGGGGCGGATTTAATATATCCCATATAATAGTTTAAGATCCTTGGGCTGTTACAACTTTAAGAACAGCCCTTTGCATTGTAATGAATATTATAGATTCCTGAAAAATGATTTAAACATATGCTTAAGCCATCTGAGTTCTTAAAGCCCATTTGTAGATTACCAGAAACAGACAACTCATTGACATCTGTCTTTTGACTATAAAGTTTTGTTCTTGGGGGCTAGCCTATTTTCTAGTAATGTTACCAGTTAGGTTGCACATTGTGTGGTCGTCCAAATAACTCAATCTTTCGAGTGCCAGGGGACAATCTCTCAATCATGCCATATATTTCATCTGGTTTATGACTGGTGGAACGAACCTAAAAAATAAAAACTCAAGCTACTTTAAGTTATTCAAGATTGTAGGGCTCAAGAGATGGTTCAGCAGTTATGGTTGCCCCTCCAAAAGACCCGAGTTCAATTCCCAGCACCCACATGGCAGCTCACAACTGTCTGTTAACTCCAGTTCCAGGGGATTCAACACCCTCACACTAGACATACATGCAGATAAAATACTGAGACATGCATGAAATAAAAATAAAATTTTAAAAAGTTATTCAAGATTGCAATTCTAGCCCTATGATATCCAAATGAGAGAAAAATTGGAGACTATACCTGACAGGAGTAATTGTATTGAACATATAAAAGCTTTAGATGCCTGGGAAACACATACCTCAGCTACAATCACATCACAATCCAGACCCTGGTTGAAGCCTTGGGGATTTCCTTTGACACCAACCTGCTCATCACAGAGAACACGGTTACTCTATGAAAGCACAGCTTTTAGACTTTTAAAGAGTTCCTACTACTAAGTTGGGCCTGTGGCTACTCACCAAGCAGTGCTCCTTCCCGTGGTTCAGCCAGTGACCTGTCCGGCCTGTCCTGATGATGCGCTGCAGTTGATTAGTCTTCACCCAGATGATTTCATCCACCCGCTCATAACTGGAGGACAAGAGAGCTAGAGCTTTAATTGGCTTCACAGCTGAGGCACAGTGCTAGACACAAGGGCAAAGAGTGAGAGGGAACATGCATCTCTTACACTCAAGTTACACTTCCCTCAAAAAAAAAAAAAAAGCATACAGTTTCTACTTACCCCCAGAGGTTAAGACATTCTCTGCCCAATTCCATGGCCCTAGAAATATGTAAGGATTAAACAACTTGTCTACCCATATTTTCATATTTTTCCCTTCAAAATATCTCATGTATTATAAACACCAGAAACATTTACATGGAAAACACTATTGGAGGAAACGGACTAGAATGGAAAGATGAAATAGCATCTAATCTGAATGACCTTATTTTTCTGAAATCAAAAATCCCAAGTATTTGTACTATAATCAAGCCCTATGGAAGGGGGAGACACCCTAAACCAGTGACACATTTAATCGAATGCCTAAGAAAACCCAGGATTTTATTCCCCACCCAGTTTTCACTCTGTACTGTATTTTCCCATGCCCACATATCTGCGGATTATATTACCTTCCTGTGACCCAGAGGAAAAGGAAGCCATCATCCTGCAGTACTGGTATATTCAGCCTGCGCATCTCATCATCCGTTAAAGTCCCATAAGGTAGCTCCATGTGAATGTCCCAAGGTGGGTCAGCCATCACAACTGCAAATTTGCCCAAGATACTGACGTCCAGGTATCGGATATCACAACAGATCCACTGCATGAGGTAGTATTAGGTTATCTTTCACAGATTCATGGTCCCAAACCCTCAAACTCAAGTGGTCCTTCCCATTCCATTCCTATCAGTAAGCCAGACTGCTAAAGTATCCCTATTTTTCTACAAGTATGGACACCCCACTCGGTTTAAATCTAGAGCCTGAAATGGGTTTTCCAGGCTGTCCAGACATGGAGGTACCTGTGGTGGGAAGAGCCGATCTGCACTGGAGTCACCCCCAACACTCTGTGTGAGAGCAAGCTCCTGGCTTGCCATATGCTCCTTGCTTCCAGGGCCCTCAGAATCCATGCACGCATCAATTTCATAGTGAACATACTTGCAGGTATCCATGTGGAAACATGTGTTAAGGAAAGAGCAGTCACCTAAAGACTCGTCAGTATGCTTATTGATAATTCGTCTGGGAAAGTAAAAAAAGGGAATCAGAATCAAGATTGGCACTTCAGAAGTAGATCATACAATTCAAATGCAAAACTTCTTATTCTCCCCAGTTTTATGTATTATTAAACTAAAGTTTGGTTCTTCTCTTGAATAGAGACTTGATCTGGATGCAGTGGCTTAGGCCTATAGTCCCAGCATTGGAAAGTAGAGACCAGAGGTCACAGGTCATCCTCAGCATGGCCAGCCTGAGCTACGAAACTCTGTCAGAAATGACAAAATACACACTTCCTTCTATTACTATATCTATTACTATAGTTTAGTCCAGAAAGGGCCTTGGCTCGTCACATCAGAATAAGACACTGGCCTAAGCACAGGTCCTTGGTTTCCCACAAGACTATCCTCCTTCCAGACTTTAACTTTTATTACTGCTTAGGGACACAGATGCCTAACTAGAAAATCTTCCTTTGTTTGCAAGTGAGCCCATGTTCCTTCTCATACAATGGCCATCCCAAAGACAGGCAGAATATGCTGAAAAGGAATTACTGCTGTGGAAAACCCTCCCCACCTCATTCCCTCCCAAGAGACCTGAAGTGCAGCTTGCGACAAGGCCGATCAGCATCACTGGCTTTCATACACTCTTCCTTGGTCCCATAGTCACAAAATTCTTGCACCTGGGCCCGACCTCGAGAGCGAAACTTTTCAACAATGGATTGTTCCTTGGCTGTTGTGGTATTTAATAGCTCTAGGATCTCCTGACTGACCTGTGACAAAAGTAGCCTTGGTCTTAAGGGTTTGTAGATAAATTAGCCCTTAAACTGTCTGCACAAGTCTACCTCAATGTTTGATTAGAGATAAATGAACTGACAAAGTAGTAGAGTTGTAATGGATTTGTTTAGTCCTTCTCACAAGCATTTAGAATGGAATTCAAATACAAAGAGCCTGGTTTCTATAACCATGTAGTAAACTGATCTTACCTACCTAAGACAGCATAACTTTTCCTCAAAAAAGCTAATTTGTATTGAGTGAGTACTAAGAAAGGCACAATGCTAGTATTCTATTATTTAGCTTAATCTGTTCAGTAATTCTATAAGGGAGAACACAGATTATTCTCATCAAAGACCAAACTTTTAAAACTAAAGTTGTGAACAAATGAGATTTCAGTGTAGTTCAAATCAGAACCATTGTATTGATAATTTCATCGATTGCCATAACATGGTCCAAATAAGTATTATTTAGTAATCTCCACTCATCTCCCTGTATTTATTTGAATTTCTCTTTTCTCTAAATCCTCTTCTGAGGACTCTTCCAGATTCTATATATCAGGACTTCCTCTCAAAAGGCATTATTGATATTTTTGGGCTTGACAGTTTTATTTGCGGGGACAGGTAGGAGTTCTACTATGCATTCTGGGATGTTTAGCAAACTTTGGCTCCTATCTTCCAGATCCTGTATATTCAGTGCCAATAGCACTCTCCCATGCTGTGACAAAAATGTAGCCAGATACTGCCAACCATCTGGGGTGAAAGTGAAGGTAGAGGAAAACCACCCCAGTTGAGAACCATTGCTCAAGGTCTTAAGTCTAAAAAATACTCCTTGTCCAAACGTTAACAAATCAAAACTGTAATTCAGAGCATAATGTAAGTGTTTCCATATGACCCCCTACCTTCTTGCTCTGTTGTTCTTTAGTAGACTGTTGGTTCAAAAGACTTTCTATCTCCAGATCAACATCTGAGGCAGTGTGCTTCCTTGATTTCTTAGCTGGCTCCTTAGCTGGTTCTGATGTTGAAGAGGTCAGACCACATGCTAGAGAGCTGGCAAAGGCAGCCACTGTAGTCGAGTCCTGTTCTGCACGGCGTTTCTGCCCTGTGATAGTCCCTGCTGCCTCTCCAAGGCCTTTCTTTTCTGCCACTGCACCCATCATGGCAGAAAGCTTGGAGTGGTCAGCATAAGTTACAAGAGTAGGATGTGCATCATCTTGTAGGAGACCTCGCTTTACCTCAATCAACTCCTGGGCTGCAAATTTCTGTAGAAGGCTTTCTACCCCATCTTGAGTGGCAGGTGAATCTGGCTAGAGAAAGGAGAAGAGCATGAGACACTATCATGAACAATAGCAAATATGTGATAAATTACAATTTTACCAGGTTATTACCGTAGAGATTGCAAGACGGATGGATACAGCATCAGTGGGCAAGGCTAAGGCCAGATCTGAGAGGTGGTGTAGCAACTTCTTCTCTAACTCAGGGTCTGTAGCTAATTCAGGGACTACAGAAGTTGTGCTGGGCTTAGGGCCAGTAGAGGTAGGTGCAGTAGGAACTGGACTATCACTACGGAATGTTGGGGACAGTGCTGCTTCTGGATTCCTTAAATCTAAAAGTGAAAAAAAGTGAAAAGGTCAATACTGGTAATCTTTATATTCCTCAGGGCCATATTCTCCAATTCCTAGCACACACATCTTTCACTTCAAGCAAGTTCTCTGACCAGCATTGGCACTAGATCACCTTTTAGTCATACATTATAGCATTTGTGGTTTTGCCAAAATAATCCTGAATTTTACTGAAAACTACCCACCCTTTCTCTGTTGGGGTAGAGGTACCACCCTTTCTCTGTTGGG
>CAJQZJ010032031.1:5344154-5375660 GCA_907164525.1 Lophiomys imhausi | reverse complement strand
CTCTGTTGGGGTAGAGGTACCACCCTTTCTCTGTTGGGGTAGAGGTATCCTCCTCCTCCTCCTTCTGTCTCCTCACTGCTTCAAAGGAAGCAAAGCAGCATGACAGACCTCTGTCACTTTTTCCTTCTCTCAAATGATACAATTAATCCATGCTTCAATTTTTTAAAAATTAGGTTTTTTGAGTTTTGGGTTATTTTGTTTTTTGTTTTTTTCCAGATAAGAGTTTCTCTGTTGAACAGCCCTGGCTATCCTGGACTCACCATGTAGACCAGGTTGGCCTCACAGAGATCCGCCTGCCTCTGCCTCCCGAGTGCTGGGATTAAAGATGTGCGCCACCACGCCCGACAAAATGAGTATTTTAAATAATCAAAACTGGGATCTGATTCTCTTTTCCGGGGATGGATTTTGAATTTTTAATGAATCATGGCCACTGGCCATCAAGAATATATTTCATACTTAAAAACTCCAGGCTCTTGGAATACTTGGGAAAGGCCTGGTCAACAAATGAAGGTTCCAGCATATCTCCACTAATGCTCTTACTCCACCAACTGTGTACATGAAAAGGTCATGGAAGCACTTTGAAGGTTTGGATGAGTAAGAATGACTGGCCTTAGTTAAAAGTATACAGGAAATTAATAATTACTATGTAGCATACTCAGAGGAGTGTAAGAGAAAGACTTGCATTTAGCAGGACTGTGCTGGTGGTTACTAGACTCTTGGCATTCAGAGATCCTACAAGTCTAAGAAGTGTGAGCTAAAACAGAGTCATAACACTATGAACAAATCCCAAACTTTCTTATTCAAGTTATAAATTTGAAGTACCAAAAATTACTTTCGCCGGGCGGTGGTGGCGCACGCCTTTAATCCCAGCACTTGGGAGGCAGAGGCAGGCGGATCTTTGTGAGTTCGAGGCCAGCCTGGTCTACAAAGCAAGTCCAGGACAGCCAGAGATATTCAGAGAAACCCTGTCTCGAAAAACCAAAAAAAAAAAAATTCCTTTCAAGGGCTGGAGAGATGGCTCAGAGGTTAAGAGCACTGGCTTGTTCTTCCAAAGGTCCTGAGTTCAATTCCCAGCAACCACATGGTGGCTCACAACCATCTACATTGAGATCTGGTGCCCGGGCATATATGTAGATCAAATACTGTATACATAATAAACAAATAAATAAATGTTTTTTTTAAAAAATTACTTTCAATAAGCAAATATGCATAATGATAAAAGCTACTGCAACAAAGAAACACGAGCTATTTTCAAACAGAAATTCAGGTTATATCAACAAATTTAAGTGTAACCATTTTCTTGACTTCAAGTATGCCAAAGGAGTCATATACGTTGTAGAAGACAGGCCTGTAAGCCTAGCTTCTCGGGAGGCTGAGGCAAAGGGATCCAAGTTCATAGAATGTTGGGCTACAGAGTAGTTCATGGCCTAAGCCTAGGCTGTTTACCAAGCCTATATGAAAATATTAATTTAAATAGACAGCTGGGGCTAGAGACAAAAACAGAGGCTGAACTCGGGATCTGGCAAGATGGCCAGGCTACCCTGCAGGACCAAGGAAGCCCAGTGTTTGCTGGCAGATCCTGGCATTAAAGCAGAACCAGATGAGAGCAACACCTGTTATTTTCTATTTATTTATTTGTTTGTTTATTTATTGGTTTTTCGAGACAGGGTTTCTCTTTGTAGCCCTGGCTGTCTTGGACTCATTTTGTAGACCAGGCTGGCCTGGAACTCAGAGATTCACCTGTCTCTGCCTCCCAAGTGCTAGAATTAAAGGCGTGTGCCACCACGCCCAGCTAACCCCTGTTATTTTCATGTGGTCATTGCTGGCTCCCAAGATTCCCCCTCTGAGGGAGGGACTTTTGAACTTGAACTATTCCTTCCAGAAGAATACCCAAATGACAGCACCTAAAGCACTTTGGTACCAAAATTTATCTTCCTAATGTAGAAAAGTTAGGAAGAATTATGTTTAGATATTTTGAAAGGTAAGTGGGCCCCAGCACAGCAGATCCGCACAATTCTCCTATCAATCCAGGCTTTGTTAAGTGCTCCTAAACCAGATGATCCATAACAAATGATGAAGCAGAGCAGTGGAAGACCAATGAAGCCCAAGCCATAGAAACAGCAAGAGCATGGACTGGCTATATGCCATGAATAATATTTAAATCGATCAGATCATCAAGTGTCCATCACTTCTCCTGTTCTGCCGAGACTTCTTCCTTTTTGGTTTGCATTTAATGGACATAGTCTTAGAAACATTACAGAATAAAAGCCCAGGCATCTTCCTCTTTGGTGATTGCATGCACATTAGCAAATCCTTGTCTAGTCCTGGGTCACTGGTGTAGAGCATGAGCAGAGAGACTCAAGTGTCATCTGGGTTGTTGTGAGATGTTGACAAGCAGTGACTCTGCTTTGACTTGTTTCCCCATCGTGGTTTAAGTACAAAGCACTGTGAATGAATTTAGTTGTCAGGGTTAGCTGACAAAGGTATGGGTGTTTTTATTTTATTTCTTAGGGGGGGAAGTAGTTTTATTTTAATTCTATGGTCTCCCCTCCCCTACCCCATCTTAAGTGATCTAAATGCAGCTAACCAGTTTTTTAGAATATCCTCTCTAGCCAAGTCTAACTTTAGACGATGTAGATAGACAAGCTTGATTGTCTGAACCAAACTGGGAACATTAAATAAACATCACAGCCCTCACTAATAACATTGTGACTTTGCTGTCAAGTGTAGATTCTCTGTCCCCCACCCTACCCTCCAAAAGAAGAAGAAAAGCTTGTGACCATTTTGTATGGGTTTTCTGGAAACTTCTGTAAATCTTATGTTTTAGTAAAATATATTTTGTTATTCTAAAAAAAATGGCAGCCAGGCACAGTGGCATATTGTCTTTCATCGCAGTACTTAGGCAGAGGCAGAGGCAGGCAGATCTGAGGTCAGCTTGGTGTAGGGAGCAAGTTCCAGGCCAGCCAGGATTACATGGTGAGACTTTGTCTCAAAACAAAACAAAAAACAAATATATAAATAAATAAAAAATAATTAAGGGCTAGCATATAGCACAGTGGTAGAGTACTTGCTCAACATGTAAAAACCCTAGTTACATTCCCAGTAATGCCTCTGCCTTCCCCTAAAAAAATTTGGATTTTTTTTTGATAGGGATTATAAAAATATAGGTAAGTTTTTTTTGTTTTTTCTTAATGTAGTTCTGGCTGTCCTGGAACTCACTATGTAGACCAGAGGTCTGCCTGCCTCTGTTTCCATGAAAGAAAGTGCCACCACAGTTATCCTTTATAGGTAAGTTTTAAATGAAAGTACATCACTACTTTGTCATGCAGATATCTGGTTTTTCACAGGATCTTACTATTTAGTTCAGGCTGGCCTGGAACCTCCTATGTAGCCCAGGGTATCCTCAAATTCTGCTGCCTTGGCTTCCCAAGTACTGAGATTACAGACATGAGCCATCATACCTGGCTTTGTCTGAGAAAGGGTCTACTTATAGCCCAGGCTAACCTAGAATCTTCTATCCTCTTGTTGGGTTAGAGGCCTGTGATGCCATGCCTAGCTTGTTAGGTAGATTTTGAAATGTTTTTAAGTTAATTCATATATTAACCATTTCCCCATTTATACCCAAACTATGTGTCCAGGGCTGAAGAGATGGCTCAGTGGTTAAAAGCACTTGCTGTTCTTGCAGAGGACCTGGGGTTTGGTTCCCAGAATCTATATGGTGGCTTACAACCATTTGGAAATTCAGTTCCAGGGGATCCAAAGCCCTTTTCTGGCTTTGAAGGATACTGGGCACACACATGGTGCACAAAATTACACGAAGGCAAAACATTCATACACATAAAATAAAAATAAATCTTAAAACAAAACAAAACAAAAAAAACCCCCACAAAACTATGTACGAAGCACTGAGTAATATAATGCTGTTTCCATGAATGTTTATTTTGTTAAATAAAGACTCAGTGCCTCTTTAGACAATTATGTTGTTTTGGTTTTTGAGACAAGGTTTTTCTGTGTAGCTCTGGCCATCCTAAAACTCTCTAGACCAAGTTGGCCTGGAACTCTGCATCCTAAGTACTAAGGACAAATGTGTGCGCCACCTCTGTCTGATCTGGCAATTCTTTTCTTTTTTTTTTAAACATTTATTTATTAATTTATTATGTATACAGTATTTGCTCTACATAAATGCCCGGGCACAAGATCTCAATGTAGATGGTTGTGAGCCACCATGTGGTTGCTGGGAATTGAACTCAGGACCTTTGGAAGAACAGCTAGTACTCTTAACCTTTGAGCCATCACTCCAGCCCGGCAATTCTTATTATAGCTTGATTTCATAGTTTTTTGTCTATGTTAATTTTTTTTTTTTTTTAAAGATTTATTTATTTATTTATTTATTTAATGTGTATGAGTTGCTCTATCTGCATGTACACCTGCAGCCAGAAGAGGGCATCAGATCACATTGTGGATGGTTGTGAGCCACCATGTGGTTGCTGGAAATTGAACTCAGGACCTTCCGAGGAGCAGCTAGTGTTCTTAACCCCTGAGCCATCTCTCCAGCCCTGTCTATGTTAATTTAATGAGCATACCTTCAGACAGCTGTCCATGATCAAAACAAATGTAAGTAAATACATGTTAAATTATTGAGCATTTTCCATGATTTCAAACTTCTAATTAAAACTTCAGAAACATCCTTTTTAATGTAATCTAACTCAAATTCTGTGTGGAAACATTACTTTTCAACCCACAAATATGGTTGAAACTGGTCTTTTACTTAAATATGGAGTGATACCTGATACCACATTTTTGTTTTGTTTTTGAGACAGGGTTTCTCTGTGTAGCCCTGGCTGCCCTAGAACTCACTTTGTAGACCAGGCTGGCCTCGACCACCTGCCTCTGCTTCCCTAGTGCGCTACCATGACTGGCAATTACAGACAGCTGTGAACTGCCATATGGTTTCTGAGGTTTGAACTCAGGTCCTTTGGAAGAGCAGTCGGTGCTCTTAACTACTGAGCCATCTCTCCAACCCGATACCACATTTTTTAAAACAATTTTTTTTTTTTTTTGCTATTAGGTTTTATTTCAAACAAACACAGAATGTAGCAACTCAAAACAAGCAATCTGACAGTTGTACCTATTATATTTTTGTGATTAAAATGATATTGCTCCAAATTCTATTTGTGTTTTGTTTTGAGACAGGGTCTCACTATGTAGCTCTGGCTCTCCTGGAACTCACTATGTAGACCAGATTGTCTTCAAACTCATGAAGATCTTGCCAGCCTCTGTTTCCAGAGTTTTGGGATTAAAGGCACACATCACAACTGCCTGCCTTCTTGGATTTTTTTTTTTTTTGCTTTTTCAAGACAGGGTTTCTCTGTGTATTTCTGACTGTCCTGGAGTCACTCTGTAGACGAAGCTAGCCTTGGGCTCACAGAGATCCGCCTGCCTCTGCCTCCCGAGTGCTGGGATTAAAGGCGTGCACCACCATGCCCGGCAATTACAGACAGCTTGTACCTATTATACCTGCTGTGAACTGCCATGTAGGTGCTGGGATTTGAACCCAGGTCCTTTGGAAGAGCAGCCAGTGCTCTTAACCACTGAGCCATCTCTCTAGCCCCTACCTTCTTGGTTTTAAAGCAAGTTCTTTTCTAGTACACAGGCTGGCTATATCCCTGAGGATGACCTTGAAGTCAATGTTCTCGTCTCCAGTGCAAGATTACAGGCGTATGCTACTACACCCAATTAGACCTACAATTTTCAACGTATTTTTTACATAAAGCAAGATTTTCCAGAAACAAATATAGTAAGAATATTTTACTAGTGTTTTGATTTTTTTGTTTGTTTTTGCATTGTTTGCATTTGTGTGTATATTTTGCAAGTGGCAGGCTCTATTACTTTCTGCCTCATTCACATGAGACAGGGCGGGTCCCTTATTGAATTTGTAGAGCTAGGCTGGTAGCCAGCAAGCCCCCACAATCCTTGTTGCTGCTGCTGACAGTACTTGGAGTTACAAGACCATGCTGGGGATTTGAACTCTGGTCCTCCTGCCTGTGAAGCAAGTGCTCTGGCCTGCTGTACCATCTCCCTAGAGTTCCTAGATGACTGTTTTCAAAAAGGTAATAAGATACTTAAGTCCAGTAACTGGGGTTTTTAGTAAGTTGACTAAAAGCCAATTTAGTCATTTGTCTATGATAGCTATATTATGTTCTCTACCTAAAATTGATATACAAAAATAAACAGGAGCTGGACAAATGGCTCAGCAGTTAAGACACTGACTAAACTTGAAGAGGACCTGGGTTGGATTCCTACAGATGCCTAGCACCCACATGGTGGCTCACAACCTTCTAATACTCCAGTTACAGGGCAGTGTGAGGTACAAGGAATCCTCTTCTGTCCCCCATGGGCACCAGGTGTGTGGTGCCCAGACATCCATGCAGGCAAAATACCCAGAATCCATACACACAAAAAGGGGTAAAATAAGAAAACCAAACTTACCAGGCAGAGAAGTTAGTTTCTATGGTAAAAGAAATTCTCCAAATCTTGATTTCTAATTATTCCCTGATCCTATATTTTGTTTCTTTGTGTTCCATATTGCCCTATTATCCTTTTTAAATTATGTAACTTGGCTGGGCCCAGTGGTGCATGCCTTTAATCCCAGCACTCAGGAGGCAGAGGCAGTTGACAAGGCTACCCTGGTCTACAGAGTCAGTCCATAACAGCCAGGGCTACACAGAGAAATCCTGAGCCAGGAATACAGAGTCTCAAAACAAACAAACAAACAAATTATGTAACCTGGCAAATTTTGTACTGGCTAATAAAATTTGAAAATCAAGGTCAAAGTCAAGTGGCAACTGCAGTAGAGTAGGATAGCTCCACAGAGGACAGCAGTTCCTATTCCTCCACCATTGTATTAACTGTGGATCCATTCATTTAGCTTCTTACCTATAGAACACTGTACTTTTTTTTATGTTTGACTTTCCTCTTTTGAGACAGTCTCTCTCTGTAGTCCTGGCTGTCCTGGAACTCAAACTCATTATGTAGACTAGGCTGGCTTCCAACTCACAGATACCCTCCTGTCTCTCCCTCCAAAGTGTTAAGATTAAAGGCATGAGCCACCATGCCTTCTACCCACTTTTTTCTAATTTTCTTTGATTCTAACCTAGTTAAGGTCCTTTAAGGTAAGAGTAGTGTCTTGTGCTTGTCAAGACTCATGAATAGTGTAGACATGCAATAAATGCACACTAATTACGGTGAGAATCTTGTCAGAGCATCCAGATTAAAAAAAATGCGCACATGAACTGAATCTCATCAAGATCTTGTGGTGGGAGTTGTGATATGAAAAGCACCGGTATGTTAGCCACACACGTGGTATGGATTCAGTATTCTCGAAGAGTTTGGATTCAGTATTCTCGAAGAGTTTGCAACCGATTTGCTTTAAATAACTGAACGTGTGCTGGGGAAGGACGTTAGGGTGGGACTCAACAATCTTTTAAAGTTCTTTCAAGTTTTCTGACTTTGTCATACAAGGGAGAGGGAAAATGTTTAAAGCCCAAAACCAAGTGTTTACAGATTCTTGCTCCGTTTGTAAACACTTTCCCTACTCAGCACCACCTATCGAGGACCTCGTTGTGCCTGATAACTGGGCACTGGGGATATACAGGGGCAATCCTTGCTCCCTGCCCTCAATGGTAAAGAATTGACAATGACAAACCAAACGCTACAACTAAGGTAGAACACAGAGCCACAGAAGCAAACTTGCTGCCCCTCGGAATAGGATACTGAGGGGCTGCACAGAGGCAACAACACTGGACTGGAGGGGCACCCAAATGGAGAGGGATGGGGCTCCACGTTGGTGCGGAGTAATCTTGAAAAACAAGCTCCAGAGAAAGGCACTGCAAGCTTCCTTCAGGTGGGCACAGGTTTAAGCTAGTCAGAGGAAAGTGGACTACCAATATTCGAGGAATCCAACAATTGGTCACTCCGGAGAGGACGCAGAGCCCGGGCTGTCTTTCTCTCCTGGGGTCGCTCGCCCCTCCCTGGCCCGCCGGGACCACCCCGCACGGACCACCCCGCACCTCACCCAAATGCCCAGAGTCCTGCTTCCGCCGCCGCTGCAGTCTCTCACGAAGCGAGTCCAGCTGTTTCTTATGGGCCTGGATAGAGCTCCACGTGTCCGACATCCTATTTCCCAGCACGGACTCGGCTCGAATCAGGCGCGGCGGACTAGCACCTCCCAAGCCTAGAACGACTATACATACATCCAATTCTCACGCGGACGCCCGAAGGCCAGCCGGATAAAGACCCAAGATGAAAAGCCACTTCCGGTAACGCGAGCACAAGCTTTAAGTGTTGGCGAAACAGCGGATGTAATCCTTACGGCAGTTCTTTCTCGCACTTCCGGGAGCACTGAGGCTGTGTTTGCCATGTTTGAGGCTGGCAGAGCGGCCATGTTGATTCTTTAAATCCTTAGTGATTACAATATTAAAATAGCGGGAATAGAACGCGTGTGGGTGGTTGACGAATGGCTGTATGGCTTGAGAGATAGATGGGCGGAGTAGGAGTGAACAGATTGTTAATCTGGTTGATTGTATACTCTGGTCCTTGCACGTGCTAGCAAGCACTATTCCACAGATTTGTGCCCTTCAGGCCCCAGATTTCCTAAATTAAAGATTATTGGTTTCTTTTTTCTTTCTATGTGTGTGAAAAGACATGGAGTTTCACCATGAGGCTCTGTTCAGTCTCCAACTTACAATCTTCCTGCCTCAATATCCTGAGTTCTGGGATGTCAGGCATGTTCTAAGACAAACAGCTTATTAGAAACCCATCTTGCAGCTTGAGGGAGCAATCTTTAAAAATGTGCATGAAATGGGGCAGGGTAGCTCAGTAAAGTGCTTGGTGTGAGATTCTGAGATTCCCAGAACTCACAGAAATTTAAGGCAAAGCTGGGTGTGGTGGCAGACTTCTTAATTTTGTAGCTGAATTTTGAAAAAAGTTTATTTTTGTGTATGTGTGTTTGCCTGCATGTATGTATGTGTTTCACCTAGTACTGGAGGAGACGAGAAGAGGGAGTCATCTTCGTGAACTGGAGTTGCAGACGTGCTGAACCTGAGTTGGATTCTGTAAGAGTAGGCACTGCTTTTAGCACTAAGCCATCTCTCCCAGCCCATGGTTAGACAGTTGTAATCTCAGTGTTGGAAAGGCAGAGACCAGTAGATCACGGGGACTGGCTGGCTAGCAAGCCTAGCCAGAAATAAGAGCTAAAGTAAAATATTTCCATTGCTGAGATATGATAACACTGCTGCCATTGATAACTCACAAATATGGGTTCTGCCATCTGTAAGGTCACATTTTTGTGTTCATGATGCTGGGGGCTGAATCGTGGCCCTCATGAGTGCTGAGCAGGCACTCTACCACTAAGATGTATTCCCTAGCTCAGAAATCAGTGCTTTGTAAGGTCCTTAACATGTGGACCTTGTGAAATATGTAGAAATTATAGTTAATTTTTTTATATAAAGTATTTATGTTGTGTACTTTGCTAGAGGTAAGGCAATGTAGCGCTTCCCTGAATACCCTGGCCTTGTGCATGCTGGCTCTACCACTGGGCTATACAGCCTAAGATTATATATATATATATATATATATATATATATATATATAGTTGTTTTGAGATATATAGCTCAGACTGGCCTCAGGCTCACAGAGATCCACCTGTCTCTGCCTACGAAGTGCTCAGATTAAAGGCGTGCGCCACTTCATCTGGACATTTGAATTTTTGAGCTTTAGCTGTGCTGTCAATTTTGATAAAACTATCACAGTTTACTGGGTTAAGTTGGCAGCATACAATTGTATAGAAATTAACAAGCGCATTGTTCTAGAATTGTTAAATGATTGCTTTCCATTTGTATAGAGGTTAACAGACTATTAAACATGTGAGGTCTTACTGACAATAGTTACACTACACAAACTAATAAAATGTTCCCTAAATAATGAAAGGTTTAGTTTTTTCAAAGGGTGTGGTAGATATAGCTCAGTGGTGGAGCATGCACCTAGTTTGAAGAACACCAGAGATCTATCTTCAGAGCAGCAAAGGAAAACCAGAGTGTAAGCCCAATTATGAGCAGACAACATTTTACTCCTCACACTCAACTTTGCCTCTGTGCTGTGGGAGTTGATTCCACAGTTGGCCCCATGGCTGCATTCTTCATGTTCTCATGTGGTATGGATGACTTTTGTATTCTTCCTGTTAATTTGATTTCCCCTTTGAGTGTCAACTGCCTTCTGCCTAGATTCAGTAAACAGAATGTGGCAAGAGTGCTATTTCCTGAGCCCCAGAACCAAGACTCTTAAGATTTGCAGCTCATATTTACTCTCTTAGATCCTGGGTCTTCATGGGTGTTCAGCTGCCATGATGGACTGAACACTTGAAAAGAGGATTGAAAATGGTAAAGAAAAGCTGGGCAGTGGTGGCGCACGCCTTTGATCCCAGCACTCGTGAGGCAGAGGCAGGTGGATCTCTGTGAGTTCGAGGCCAGCCAGGTCTACAAAGTGAGTCCAGGACAGCCAGGAGTAATACACAGAGAAACCCTGTCTCGAAAAACAACAACAACAACAAAAAGAATGGCTGTTGAAGTTGGGCTGGTAGTGCAAGTCTTTAATCCCAGCACTCAGGAGGCAGGGGCAGGCAGATCTCTGTGAATTCAAGGCCACCATGGTCTAGAGTGAGTTCCAGGATAGCTAGGGCTACAAAAAAAGAAACCCTGTTTCAAAAAAGAAAAAAAAAAGGCTATTGTGCCTGATGTAGTGGCTCACGCCTTTAATCCCAGCACTCGGGGAGGCAGAGGCAGGTGGATCTCTGTTAGTTCAAGGCCAGCCTGGTTCCAGGACAGCCAGGATGAAAAACAAAACAAAAAATGGCTGTTGTATAGTCATGCCCCATTTCTAGCATTGGATTTGAGTTATCTCTAGGATCCCAGAGGACATTTTTCTTATCTGTCACAGTACTTATCAGCATATAGAACAATCTGTTCACACAATTCTTCTTCCTGGCATGTCTCATTTACCTTCTTGCCTAAGGACCATGAAATGAAGTGCTCAGAAACTAAGTGAATGATCGAGAAACGCAGCTATCTCTTGCTTCCCATACACACATTTATCCCTCCAGTTTGGACAACCAGATTCTCTGTTTATTTTTTGCGAATGTTTTGCACGCTGCACTTAAATATACTCATTCTAGCGGGTTCACATGAAATCGGCTTCCAAAACGATGACCTAGTAGAAAGTGAAAGCAAGGATGGGGTCCTAGCAAGAAGGAAGGAATCATAGGCACCCAGAAAAACGAATTAGCAGTGAGGAGAAAATAAAACATGAAAACAGGAAAAGGAGATAGAAAAGAGCCTGAAAGAGTGTGGAGGGGCAGGCTTAGTGTCAATGAAACCTCACTGACAGCTGTTACCATAACGAGAACTGACACCTCACTAGCCAGCCAGTCTGATGTAATTAGGTAAATGGCATTATCTATGTCCAGCGGGATGAAGGAGGTTAAAGGAATGGAAGAATCAGTAATTTCCCTTCCTCCATAAGCTGAAAGGAAAAAAAATATTTACAAAGCTTTGCCAGGAATTAAAAACAAAGAGGCTGTTTCTCTCTCCTTAACACCCCCTACTTCCCAGAATTCCCCTGGGTTAAAGAGGGCCTCCTGCAAGCCTATATCTCTTGGCAACAAAACCCCTTGCTTCAACTGTAGACATAATGCTGTCCAAAAAGGACAAAACTTGGAAGCAGGTATGTCGACAGCCTAGTTCTGCCAAGACAGGTTAGGTAAGCCCTTCATAATTCCTGCTCTACAATCAATGTCTGTCAGAGAAACGGGCCAAACGGCTAAAGATTGATGCTGTAATGTATGGAGAGAAAATGGGAACTGTCCAGGCAGCCACTGGTATGTCACTTGTTAGTTTTGGAAGCTGCGGGTCCTGCACTTCCTATATAATCAGATATATTTATCCCTCTCAGGTCTCTGAGGTGGTTGAAGAATAGATAGCTAGAGTCTCATAGTTAAATTTTGAGTTGTTTAGGACTCAAGAGGGTGTTCTGGATCTAAGAAGATGTTTTTAAAATTGTGATGCAAGTTAGTATGAAAGCTGAGTTAGATATAGAACTTTAAACTCATGGAGATGGTTAGATAGTAGAATGTTAAAGTCAGGTGCCAAATACATATGGACTGGACATTGGGAATGTATGCTAAGCCATATAACTCATAATTGTGGCCTATTTCTGTTGTTTTGTATTGTATTTATTGTTATAAGAGAAAGAGCCATTTGTTGGACTGAAAGGGGGAGCTGTTGGAGAGAAAAAGATATACCTTAAACTTAAAAAAAAAAAGAGGGAAGAGGATGAGAGGGTGGGACTGGAGGGGGAGGAGTAGAGAGGGGATTGTGATTGAGATGTAACTTGAAGAAATAAAAAATAAATTATATATAAAAAAAGAGGGCCTCCTGCACTGCTCTTGTAGGGGCATCAAGAATCAAATAGTTCTTTATTTTTAGCCGAGTGAAGAATACATTTACTCACCTTCGTCTTTCAGGGAGCCTTCTGTCAGAAATATCGATGTAGCAGGAAAACAGCACCTGATCAGTGGAAGTACTAAGACTGGGAACCTTGCTGTTTAGTTTTTCATTTTAAAAATAGTGGTATGTAGTGCAGGCTAGCCTTCCACTTGTGATCCTCCTGAGCCCTCCTCCCCAATACCAGGATTACAGTTCTCCATCATCCCACCAACTGGATCTGTTCTTTTTTTGTTGTTTAATTTCTTTTCTTTCTTTCTTTCTTTTTTTTTTTTTGGTGGTTGGTTTGATATAGTCTCAGAGTCCAGGTTGGTCACCAATTCCTATATTGCCAAGGGTAACTTTAGATTCTCGATCCTGCTTGTGTCCCACGTGCTGGACCACAGGTGTGCCACTATGCCTGTCTGAATCTGAGACATTTTGCTTTTATCTTTTAAAACCAGTTTGTTTTGAGACAGGTTTTGTGTGTGTGTGTGTGTGTGTGTGTGTAGTTTTGAATGTCCTGGAACTCACTGTATAGACCAGGCTGGCCTTGAACTCACAGAGATCCCCCTACCTCTGCGTCCTGAGTGATGGGATTAAAGGTGTGCACCATCACTGCCCGGCAGCAGGTACATTCTTTTAGCATGAAGGTTTAGTGATATCATCTTATAAAGGGGAAAAACTGCTGGGCAATATTGGCACACACCTTTAATCCCAGCACTCAGGAGTCAGAGGCAGGTGGATCTAAGTTCAAAGGTCAGCCTGGTCTACAGTGTGAGTTCTAGCACAGCCAAGGCTACACAGAGAAACCCTGTCTTGAAAAAAAAAAGAAAAAATATGGAGAATTTAGCTTTTTTCTTTTGTGGCAGTGGGGAGTATTCTGGATTTGAACCTTGGGCCTCTCATATACTCTACTGCTCAGTTTCACCCTTATTCTGAGAATGTCAATTCTTTAGGAAAAGCAAAGTCTTAAGAGGAAATTCTGAAATGTACCATATTGTGAAAAGACAAAAAAGAAATGATAATAATACATGTTTATTTCATGCCTCCTGCCATATATATATAATGTATAGATATATAAAGTAAAAATATTAAAAAAAAGTAATTGACATACATATATCAAAGACATGGCTTTTGGGGTTAGAGAGATGGCTCAGTGGTTAAGAGCAGTGATGCTCTTCCAGAGGACTCAGGTTCAATTCCCAGCATCGACATGGCCCCTCATAACTGTCTAACTGCCAGGCATTGTGCCACAAGCCTTTAACCCAGCACTTGGGAAGCAGATGCAGGCAGAGTTCTGTGAGTTTGAGGCCAGTCTGTTCTACATAGTGAGTTCCAAGACAACCAGAGAGACCCTGTCACAAAAAAAAAAAAAAAGACAAAGACAAAGGTTCTCTTGTCACAAAAAAAAAAAAAAAAAAAAAAAGACAAAGACAAAGGTTCTCTTGTATCCCAGGCTGGTCTCTAACTCACTGTGTACCTGAGCATGTTGACCTCTTTGATGCACACTAAGCAAGCACTCTACCAACTGAGCTACAACCCTAATTCTTTCTTTCCTTTATTGTTATTATTATTTTATTGGGTTTTTTTTTTTTCAAGGAGTCTTTCTATGTAGCCCTGGCTGTCCTGGAACCTAGCCCTTGTAAACCAAGCTGGCCTTGAACTCAGAGATCCACTTGCCTCTGCCTCCTCAGTGCTGGGATTAAAGGTGTGCACCACCACCCAGTTTGCATTATTGCTTTGCTTGCATGTGTATTTGTACCACGTGTGTGCCTGGTACCCTCAGAGGCCAGAAGAGGGCCAGCAGATCTTCTGGAAATGAAGCTAACCAATAGTTATGAGTCACTATGTGGGTACTGGGAATTGAACCTGGGTCCTCTGGAAGAGCAGCCAGTGAGCCAATACTCTTAACTGCTCAGCTCTCTTTCCAGCCTTTTTGTCTGCATTCTTAATAGTGAGATGTTTCTTTATTGGTAGAACTTTTCCCTTTCTGATTACCACATTGGATCTCAATAAATCATAAAGTATCAGTTATCCTGGTCTATAGATTCACTGATTTCAGTGGACTGCTTAAGGTCTGGGAAAGACTGACAAACAGCTTCCACACTCAAACAAAACAACACAAAATTGTGTTCTGGTAGAAAGTGGTAAAAAGTCCTAAAGGGAAAACCTAGACATTGCCTGGACACTAGGCAGATACCTTTTGAAAGAGTTTTTCTTTTAAAAATCTTTTTCCCTCCACACAGTGAAATCATACTCACTGGTTGTTTTAGGACAAGGCTGAGGAAGTATTTTTACTATAACTTATGTTCAGCTTTGGCAGGAGAAAAAGTTAGGAAGGGAATCTCCATGTTAGGAAATGCCAACATCACACCCCATCTGGCTATTTAGTCACAAAATAAGGAGAAACACACAAATGCTTCGCCAAAACACCTTTAATGATGAAGGGAACAATCCTAGTATCTCCCTTCTCTATCTTACACATTCCACTGTGTCAGGGAGCTCTGGAGCCCACTACTTTAGAATATCATCAGTGACATCAACTAACAGCAAAATCTGTTCTCCTCCTCCCAGAACTCCTGTTCCACAGGATCCTATGTTAAAAGTAAATACTACATCTCACTACAAGACAGAGAGAGAGAGGCAGGGAGGAACCACTTGAAGCTTGTCTCTCAATGTCTGGGACTCGTAGAAACAGACAAAAAAAATTAAGACATAAGCTCTGGTCCATGGTCAGGCAAAATTAGGGAAGAAAGGGGTTTGAGAAGACAAAAAGGGAAATACAAAGGGCAAGGGAATAAAATAGGGAGTCATCTAAAACTAAAAGCATTCTAGGACCAGGAAGTCGCCCATGACTCCTGCTGCTACTGCACACCATGTCACCATTAGCCCAGAAGAACATTCCTGAGAATGTTCATACTCACAAGAGCTGAGGTCCCTCCCCTTACATCATGTTCTGTTCTTCATCAAATAGCTTCCCATCAATCCCTGTTTTAGCAACTCTTTATCATTAACCAGCCTCACAACAAAGGTTCTTTTTTTTGTTTGTTTGTTTTTTCGAGACAGGGTTTCTCTGAATATCTCTGGCTGTCCTGGACTCGCTTTGTAGACCAGGCTGGCCTCGAACTCACAAAGATCCGCCTGCCTCTGCCTCCCAAGTGCTGGGATTAAAGGCGTGCGCCACCACCGCCCGGCTTCAAAGATTCTTAAAGAATTTTTTTTTTTTTTGGTTTTTCGAGACAGGGTTTCTCTGTGTATCCTTGGCTGTCCTGGACTCACTTTGTAGACCAGCTTGGCCTTGAACTCACAGAGATCCACCTGCCTCTGCCTCCCGAGTGCTGGACTTAAAGGGGCGTGCCACCACACCCGGCTAAAGTTATGAACTTTATAGTTCCTAAAATATCACATGGGAGACTTCTTGGCAAGAATCCCACTTATTGGTTGAGAGGCCATGCTAATGTGATGAGTCAGGAGACATACTGAAAAAAGTATCACAGTCCTTTATTCTTCCCTACCTCTTAGGGTTGGGCCACCAACTACTGGAATGTCGTCATTGACAGCACCCTCTGGAGGAGGGGGAGGAGAAAGAAGTTACATTGTTTGTTTGTCACTTCTTTTCTCTGGTATGCTTGCTAGGCACTGCCTCAGCTACCCCAGGCTGAAATAGGAGACAGGCTGTGTTGTCCTCTGCCTCTCTGGATCATGTTGTTGGAGTTACCTTCTCAAGCACAGTTCCTGGGCTTCACAGCAATGATGGTGCCAGAGCTCAAGTGGCAATGCAGGTGGATCTAGAAATCCAGGGCTTGGTGCATAGGCCATATGACAGGAAAACTGTTTACTGGTGGCGGAAAGGTAAGAAACCTACCCAAACAAGCTTCTCAAGAAGGTTCCAACACAAGAAGTCCTGCAGGGTGACATGGTCAAGATCACCAAGGAGCAGCACTGGGCCCTCCATAGACAGTTGCCAGCCCCTTTGAGCAAAGATGGGGGTTCTGGTATACCTACCAAAGGGAAAAGGAGGAGAGGGCTCCCCTTGAGATTGTGACAGCTACAGAGAATTTGTTTTCCTCAGTTAAAGGGAATAAAAACTTCCTAGGGAGTATTCCCTTTCAAACCCAATGTTCAAGCTCAGGGACTAGAGAGAAGCCACTAGAAACATCATGATAGAACTTAAGAAAAGACAAGAGAAGGGTGAGTGGGTCTTGGAGGTCCTTCTATGAAGCTCTCAGTTTCTGTTCTCTGGGTCAGAGGACTAGGTACAGAAAACAGGCTCATGGGATGGCGGGGTCATCTTTTCTAGGGAATGGGGAGAGCCCTGGGGAGGTGATGGAAGAGGAACAGCCAGGGACCAAGGGAAGAGTAGCAATATTCTGAGGGCCATGGGGTGCAAAGGGTGGTACCTGGTGGTGAGCCAACAGCATGTGCTTCTTGAGGGTAGCACGGTCAAGGAAGCCCTGCCTGCAGAAGACACAAGTGGAGAATGGCCCTTCCTTGGGGTGGGTCTTCTGATGCTCCTCCAGAGCTGTTTGGGTAGGAAAGGTCTGGCCACATATTTCACAGGCCTTTCTGCTGCTACCCTCTTCTGGTTCCTTTTTCATGGCTTCTGGTAAGTTTAGCTCCTCCACCAAAGGGGTGTTGGTGACCTCTTCTTCTTGGGTGAGTGCTGCCATTGGGCTTGAGGTCCCCTCCAGTTTAGCCTCTTCTTCCATCCCTCGGGAAACATCACTGGTTCCCTGCTCCATGGGTTGGGGATGATCCAGGTTGTCCGGAGGTGGAGGTGGTGGCAGAACAGGTTGTTGGATGACTTTCTCATTACTATCCATATCCTTCCCAGCAGGGGGTGCTGCTACCACTGTTCCCACTTCCTCCTCTGCTCCAGATACCTCTTCTGAGTCACCTCGCACTGATATGGCTTTCTCACCCCCACTTTCTGAGCCTCTTCCTGCTAGGGAATCTTCATCTGTCACATCTTCCTCCTCTTCCTCCTCCTCCTCTTCCTCAGACAACTCCTCTTCTGGTGATGGCTGGTGGGATTGCTGTTGGGGGAAGCTCCCTGGTCCAGAGACTGTAGATTGCTCAGAGTTATTTTCCTGGGCAGCTCCCCCACCTTCAGGAATCGTGGAACCACCGTTGGGGATCTGGCCCCCCAGGTGCATCCGAACATGTTGCTGCAGAGTGACAGCATTAGTAAACTTCTTCTGGCAGATGGGGCAGGAGTTCTGGGCCCGGGCAGCTGGACTGGTCTTGTGGCCCACAAAATGTGCACGCAAGTTGCCCCTTGTGGAGAAAGCTCTGCCACACACTTTACACTTGAAGGGCCGCTCACCTCCATGTTGGCCATAATGCAGGCGTAGAGCCCGAGGGCAGCTCAGCACCCGGAGACAGATGACACACTGGTTAGGTCCAGATGTTGAGGATGACGGTGCAGGGGCAGAAGTAGTGGGAGCCCCTGAGGCAGTAGAGGCCACTGCCACAGCTCCTTGGCGGTCAATCTTTTCTACCAGCTGCTGCAGCTTTGACGTCTCAGAAGGCGAGGCCCCCAAGGGCTCCAGCACATAAGGGAAAGGGAAACTTCCAGTTGACTTCAAGTGGTTAGTAAGCAGAGCCCAACTTGGTAGCGATGTCACCAGCTTACTTAGCTGCATTCGGGTGGCTGTGCCACTGTCTGCTACTCCAGAGATGGCTGAGCCCTCGGTCCCTGGTGGAGTATTCTCATCAGCCTTGCTCTTGGGCTCCACTGCTTTCATGAGCACAAACTTGTTGAAAGTAGGGAGCCCGGAAGCCACTGCCGTACTTGTGCCAGTGGAGAGCAGCGTCAGGCTCTCTGTGGCACTGAGGGCTGTGGTGGAGGCCACTAGAGGTTTGCGCTCAACCCCTCCGCCTGGTGTGGCTGCCTCCTCTTCTGCCTTCTCTGGTGGCACAGACATTCCATAAGGCAGCCCACTGCTCGTGATGACATAGTCTAGGTGCTCTGGTACTGGGTGGGGATTCATTTGCACATGTGGGTACTTCTCTCGATGCCGGTGGAAATGTACTTTGAGGTTGCCTCGGGTGGTGAAGCGGTTACCACAGACGTTGCACTTATAAGGCCTCTCACCAGTGTGGGAACGAAGGTGGATCTGCAGGGCGCTGTCACTGCCGAATACTTTGGCACAAAAACGGCATTTGTGCCTTCCGCCAGGCTTCTCCAAGGAACCGATCACTTCTCCATAGGCCAGCTCACCACTTCCATTCTTTGGCTTCAGGAGCCCTGGGGAGGCAGCAGCCTCAAGACCCCTCGCTGCCCCAAGACACTGAGCTGCCAGGAGTCCTGTGGTGCCGGGGAATGCCAGATGAGGGGAGGGGATCAGCTGATCTGTGCTGCCTGGCAGGGCAGGGGAGGAAGCAGGGGTGGGTTTGTGGCTGCGCCCAACCCCTCCAACAGAGAAAGGATGCTGTGATCCCAGTGGGTGGTAAAGGTGAAAGAAAGCCTGCTTAGGTGGTTCTGCCCCTGAGGAGGAGGAAGAGGAGGAGGAAGATGCCAGTGTCTTGCCAGTTTGGACAGGCTTGATGGGACTGAAGAGGGGCAGTAGGGGCTTTGTGGAGGAGGCAGTTCCTGCCCCAGGTAGCTCTGAGGGACTGGCAGGGGTACCCGCAGTCTGCCCTAAGGAGCCAAGCAGCAACACTTGGCGGCAGATTTGCTCAGTCATCTGCATCTGATGGATCTGTCTTTGCTGCAACACCCGCAGCTCTTCCAAGATCAGAGGGATGTTCAGGTGGCCACTGCCTACACCTGGGGGGGGGCGGGGGAGGGGGCGGAGGAGGGGGCGCGGGAGTGGATTCTGGAGGTAAGGGGGTTGCTCCCAGCTTGGGACTGGCCAAGATCAGGCCCCCACCTCCTCCAGCTGCTGTACCTGTGGCAGCGACCAGGAAATGCCCCGAAGATTCCTCTCCTCTCCGCTCTGGCCCCCAGGTGGGATCCGGGGGCCCGGAGGACCCAGAATCTGGGGCATTGCTGTGGTCTGTGTCCATGACCTGGGGCCTACTGTGGCCCTCTGGCCGGGACACAGAGGAGGCTGAAGAGTTGCTGGGGTTCTCCTGGCCCCCAATTATCACCATCACGGGTGGGTCAGTACAACATGCGTTCTGGTGAGCAAGGAATTCGGTCGGGTCAGAGAATTGTGCGCAGCATTTGGCACAGACTTGGGGGTGGTCCTCCTCGCTAGCATCACCTGGGGGAGAAGACAAGGAGAGAGTGTGGGTAATGCGGTTGTATTAGGTAACGGAGTCTCTAAAGAACCGGCAGCTCAGGAACCGCCGCTTAGAGTCAGACCCTGCGGGAAGCTAGCGCTCAGGCATGACCCAACCCGCGTGGCTTTAGGACACCCAGCAAAAGTGGGGGTTGGGGGATAGGGCGCGCACACTCCGAGCCTCCTCAGTCACCCCTCCCCCTCCTCTGGCGCAGGAAGAGTGAGAATGGATGTGAGACCTGGGGCCTATGTGTAGAACCACACATTTTATCAGCCCACTTAAAGTCCTTACACGCGAGTGTCCCCTCGGCCCCCATCTCTGCCCAAGCCTGGCCCTACCGCACCTCGGCGCTCCGCAGGCTCCCCGCAGGGCCCCCCCGAGTCGAGAACTGCTCCCGGTTTCCTGCGCCATGGCCGTAGGGAAGTGGAAGGCGGGATGGGGTAGGACACAATGGGTATCCGGTCTGGGGAGGCGTCGGTGGCCGCCCGCGCTGCGGCAGTCTCTGCGCCCAGCGGCCCAGACTGCGGAGGAGATCGGCGGTGGCGGGGGCAGGGAACAGCGTGGAGGGGGAGGGGAGCGAGAAGGCGCGGAGGAGGGGAGGAGCTGGAGCGCGAAAGCTGGTAGAGGGGAGATGGGGGAGGAGAGTTTGTGGGGAGAAGCTGCGGGGGAGGGAAATGAAAGCTGGAGAAGGCGAGAGCGGACAGTTCATTTAGGGGGCAAGTCTAGGAAGCTTTACCCTGCCTCTGGGACAGGTGCAGTGAGGCACTTTGGGGGCCCTCTGCCAGCTCCCCACCCGAGATGTCTTTATCCTAGCTGCTTCCACCCGGTCAGCCCCAAACGCACAGTGGGAAACACTGCCTGCTCAATAGATTAAGGCGATAGGCTTCAGTAATTTTTCTTCGGATAAAGGATCTGCTGATCTTGGAAAACGTGGATTCCAAAGGGTGGTCTGCCCGCCTCAGAGGTCGAAGGACAAGAATGGGAGGAGTGGCAACAAACACCCACCAGCCCGCGCACCGCAGTATGATCTCAAGTTCTCTCTTCACCCCTACTCACATCCTACCCTCATCCTTCTTCACAAAAGAAATTTCTCAGGGGTGGGGGGGAGATTGCAAGAAAGAATTCCCAAGGAAGTCATTTGAGGGCCCCTTCTTGAGGAACACTAAGCCCTTCCCCAGAATAACAGCTCAACACAAACTAGTCCACAGGCCACCAGCCCTACACCAAACGTATTGAGTTCGTACTTAAAAGAAGCCCTCTCCGGTTCAGTACCCTATTCTCTACCCCCACCCCCTCACTGTCCCTAGATATTAGCTGGCAAAGACCTAAGAAGGTCCACCCAGCTCCAACCCTGGGGGGGAGGGGAGCTTTTTCTGAAACAATGGAGAAAATGCGGACTAGGCTTTCACAGTCTGCCGCTCAGGGTCCGTCCAAAGCCCCGAACAGCCCCAAGCAGATTTGAATTCCTAGACAAGACTGACACCTGCTTACCTCCATCCACCGGGGCCAGCCTTCTAATCAGAGAGAGTAAGTGGGGATAAGGTGCCCCAGAGAGATATTCTGCATTTTTTCTTCCTTGAAATGAGATTTAAAGGGTCCCCCACTTTCTAAAATCCTTTATTTTACATGTAAAAAGTGATCGCGGGGGCTGGAGAGATGGTTCAGCGGTTAAGAACACTGGCTGTTCTTCCAAAGGACCCAGGTTCAAATCCCAGCACCCACATGGCAGTTTACAGCTGTCTGTAATTAATTGCTTGGTGTGGTAGCGCACGCCTTTAACCCCGGAAGTCGGGGGAGGCAGAGGCAGGCAGATCTCTGTGAGTTCAAGGCCAGCCTGATCAATAGAGTGAGTCCAGGACAGCCAGAGATACACGCAGAGAAACCCTGTCTCGAAAAACAAAAAAGTGATCTCAGGCCTTGGATTTATGGTTTGGTGGTTGGCATAAATAATCTCTCTCTCTCTCTTTGTTCTTACTATGTAGCCCAGGCTGACTTTGAATTCAGCAACCTTCCTGCCTCAGCTTCCTAAATACTAGATCCAAAACTAGGTGATGCCACCCATCATGATTGACTTCCTCATTATTGTTTGTTTTTGATGCTGGGATCACAGACTTGCCCAGTTCTATTTTTGCCTGGTTGATAAACTGAAGTCAGTTAAACTGAATGTGCCACCCCCACCCCTTTTGTTTTTTATGAGACAGGGTTTCTCTATATCCATGGCTGTCCTGGACTCACTTTGTAGCCCAGGCTGGCCTTGAACTCAGAGATCCGCCTGCCTCTGCCTCCCTAGTGCTGGGATTAAAGACGAGGGTCACCACTCCTGGCCACCGTTTCCCTTTTTATAAAGAGACAGCATTTTACATACAGTATCTTTGTCAGAGAAATATTTTGAAAGCAGAAAATTTAAAAACCATTTTTTGTTGTTGTTATTTATTTTCATGGCACTGGAGAGGGTATCTTGTGCCAAGTGTTCCTCCACTGAGCTGTATGCCCAGACTACAAAATGCTAGAAAAGTAGTATTGACATATGTGGGACTTTCCTCCTAAAAGAGAATATATGTGAGGAACTTTTTAAAGTTTGAAGAGCCTTTAATATTATGGATTAGGGAGTTTATATTTTTAATAATAACAGAACCTAAAACACACATGCACTAAAATCACATCTCTTTGTTGGTTGATTGGATTTTCTTTTTGCACAGGGTCTCCTATAGCCCAGGCTGGCCTCAAACTCACTACATAACTAAGGCTGGCTTTGATCCTCCTCCTTCTACCATCCAGATTATTATAAACCTGACCTGCCATGTCCTCTGTACTCCTGCACCACTCTGGGCATTGAACCCAGGACCTCAAGAATGCTAGGCAAGAGCTCTACCACTGAGCTACAACCTCATCCCTCCCTATCCCCCCAGTTTTGTTGATTTTTCAGTAATATCACTGGCATACATCTAGGTTAAAGAGTCTTTTGGGAATGGGGACAGATGACCCAATCTAATCAAAATTTCAGTAAACAGTTGAGAGTGGTGGCACACGCCTGTAACCCCAGCACTCAGAAGCCAGAGACAGGCTGATTGATCTCTGTGAGTTCAAGGCCAACCTCGTTTACATAAGGAGCTCCAGACCAGCTGGGGTTATACAATGAGACAAGAAAGAAAGAAAGAAAGAAAGAAAGGAAGGAAGGAAGGAAGGAAGGAAGGAAGGAAGGAAGGAAGGAAAGAAAGAAAAAGAAAAGAAAAGAAAAGAAAAAAGAAAACAACTGTGGTCTTTCTAAATTGAAAATAGCCAGACACTGATGGCACACGCCTTTAACTGAGCACTTAGGAGGCAGAGGCAGGTGAATGTCTGAATTTGAGGCCAGGGTAAGTTCCTGGACAGCCAGGGCTACACAGGGAAACCCTATCTTGAAAAACAAAGCAAAACAAAGAAGTAAATAAACTGAAAACATAATGTTGTCTTAAGACTTCAGACACTCTCAAAGATTTTAGCCTTGTGAACCAGGGCACCGAAACTGATGAGCTCTGTTCGTCTAGACCCAGCCCTTGCAAGCGGAAGAGGCGGCCAGGGTTTCATTTAGTCCAAGATGCGGTCAAATGCATGATGCTTCAGTTTCACAGACAAGGAAGCTGAAGCTTGCAGAGGTGAAGTGACTGTTCTAAGTTCACAGAGTAATTAATTCAGTGGTACAGCATTTGTTACTGTGGCTCCTGTCCAATGCTTCTGCACACCCTAATGCTAGAGAAAGGGGCCTGCAGGGCGCCTCCCTGCCATTTGTTCTTTGCCCTCAAGTCAGAGAGAAGGAATCAGATGGAGACTTCCTACCGAGCATTTGTTTAATTCACACAGAACATTTGATATCCGGTTGCTGTTCTGTCAAGTCCTTGGACAAGGAAAGAAATCCTTTTCTTCTTCTCCTGGGAAACAGTGTCCCCTTTCTTGCTTTTTAATGAAGTGTGCTTTCTGATGTGTCATTTGATCTGTGCTCTTTAAGGCAAATTTAGTCCCTGGTGAAAGGTGATGTGTATCAACAGCCACCTGTAAGAGGAATCGTCCACTTCTCAGCACCTTTTACACCCACTGCCTGTCTTGTAAAAGGAACCAATATTTCTACACAGACAAAACTAAAGTTGAGAAACACATGAGCATGCTAAACTGGTAATGGTATACCTAGACAGCAGAAAATGTGAAGTGAGCTGTCCTAGGTCAAGGGCAAAGAGTCCGTGATGGGTGTGCACCTGCATATGCTTGTTCAAATTTACCAAGAGCTGAAATGACAAACAAACAAAAATACGCAAAACAAAATTGGGTAGCTTCTTTTCTAAGCCTGGGGCCCAGGGACTGGGAATGTAGTTCAGTTGGTAGCTGGGTGCCTGGGAAGCAGGCACAAAACCCTGGTTCAGTCCCCAGCGCAAACCAGATGTACACCTGTAATCCCAGCACTCTGGAGTTGGAGGAAGGAGGATCAGAGGCTCAAGATTATCCTCATTGACTCCAACACAAGTTGATGGGTAGCCTGAACTATATAAGACACTCTATGAAAAATAAACAAAACATCTGGTGCCCTGATAAACTGCTTCAGGCTTGGGAGAGGATGGTTAGGAAGAATACAGTCAAAGTTACATAGGACCCGAGCAGCAGAGTGGTGTATCTAAACAGTGACTTTCGGTCTTCACTGTCTTAGAATTACCTTTAGAGCTTTAGGACATTCTGATCTCTTGGGCTGGGGCTATAACTCAATAGGAGAGCAAATAAATACCTAGAAGGCAGGAGGCCCTGAATTCCATCACAAACACTGGAAAAAAGAAACAAAGATAGGAAGAGAGAAAGCAAATAAACAATCTCACAGCTAAAATAAATTTAAAAGCCCTAAGCGTAGGATGCAAGCATCATCATTATTTTGATACAGAGGCTCACTATGTAGCTCTGGCTGGTCTGGGACTTGCTAATTAGGCCAGACTAGCCTCAAACTCATAGAGATTGACTTACTCTGACTCTGAGGTACTGAGATTAAAGGTGTCTGACACCACTGCCCAGCAAGCAAGTGTTTTAATGAAGCTCTTCATTTATTCCGTTGTACAGCTAAAAGCTGGGAATGTAGCTTTCAGTGGAGGAGCACTTACCTAGCACACGTTGAGGCTCTGGGTTTATCCGGAGTGAACACAAACAAGCAAGTACACACACACACAGTGGACATTTTGGTTTATCCCTGTCGTTCCAGCATTTGGCCACACCACTGTTTAATTACTGAGCTACATATAGTGAGACCCTGACAGACGTCATAGATACAAATTATATGTTGAAACTAAGGTCTAATGATGATGCCCAGAGGCAGAGCATTATTGGCCCACAGCACTTCAGTTCAGTCTGCAGCACACACACTTAATCCCATCCCACAACACACAGCAAGAGCAATCCCTGAGCTGGGCAGTGGTGGCGCACGCCTTTAAACCCAGCACTCGGGAGGCAGAGGCAGGCAGATTTCTGTGAGTTCGAGGCCAGCCTGGTCTACAAATCGAGTCCAGGACAGCCAGGGCTGTTACACAGAGAAACCCGGTCTGGAAAAACAAAAAACAAACAAACAAAAAAAAACAAATAGACAAAAAGAGGCAAGCCCTGCAATAAGAGAGCTGAGAGGACTGTCCTTCCTTTTAAACCTTCCTGCTATTCCTCAAAGTATTACCTGAATTAAATCCTTATTAATTGGCAGCCTCCATAATATAAATGTTGCAAGATCACTTTTTAGAGATGTCCTGTTGACTCTTTCTCAGTATTCTCTATTAAGCTTACACACACAATTCTTTGCCAAACCCAACCACAATACTGAAACCTGCGGATGCACCCATGTCTACCACATGGTACACAGAGGCAAGGTGACTCAGATACTAGGTACCAAGTAAGAAAGACATTTGTGGGCTGGAGAGATGGCTCAGAGGTTAAGGGCACTGGCTGCTCTTCCAGAGGTCCTGGGTTCAATTCCCAGCAACCACATGGTGGCTCACAACCATCTATAACGGGGTCTGGTGCCCTCTTCTGGCCTGCAGGCATACATGCAGACATAACACCCTATACATAAATAAAAAATCTTAAAAAAAAGACACTTATGTGAAATTCAAACACTATTTTGAAGCCCAAAGGTATTTTAGAGATCTGACCCTTTACTAAACACAAATAATCAGTGAAAGTCCTAGTTTTGATTCTTTACCCTCTTTTCAATTTGAGGGGAGTTAATTAATTAATTAATCAATTAATTATACCTTGACAGGATCTCACTATCCCTTGCTAGCCTGAAACTCACTATGTAGACCAGGCTATCCACGTATCTGTTAATATAACTTATATTTGCCTGAGGTAATTGTTTCAGAGGCTTACTGCCTCTGTCTGCTAGCCAAGGCCTACTCCTGGAAGCTTCTAGCCTCCATACAATCTAGTCTAGGCCTAGATTTATTATTTTATATATAAAATAGTGAAATGAAGAAAGCAACTGGATATGGTGGTGCACGCCTTCAATTCCAGCATTTTGGTGGCAGAGGCAGGCAGATCTCTGATAGTTTGAGGCCAGCCTACCAGAGAGTGAGTTCCAGGATAGCAAACCAAACAGAAAAACCCTGTCTTGAAAAACAAAAACCAAGTTCAAACCAAAATAAATAAATAAAGAAAGGCAGGTTTTCTGCTTCCTTATCCCATGTTCCAGCCAAGCCTGAGTCAGTCATTCTCCCTCACCACTCCGCCCTGCCCACACCCATTCTTGATCATCCTGTTTCAGCCACGACACAAACTTCTAAGGTACTTTCTGTCTACTTAGAGATATAGTCTTCCTGACTGACACACCCCGGCAGGCACCTAAAACAGAAGTCCCAAGGGGTTCAAAAGCTTGAGAGATGAGCCCTTGCTTTCATGTGTAAGGTGCCCTGTTTTTTGCCTTCCTTGCTTTTGCTATTCTTGCTGTCTGCCAACTCCTTTCTCTCCCTCCATGTCTGATTGGCTGTTGTCCTGGTTTCTCCTCACTAAATATCTGGGCTTCTGATCATTTCCTTCTTTTCCCAGATGTACCAGTTAAATATTTCCTCCAGTTACGTTCCTTATGTTCTCTAATTCAGATATCTAGACTCTGTAGGGGACAGATCCTTTTTCTTTCTGTCTATATTTTAAGTAAATAGACTTATTTCCTGCTCATCGCTTACATGCACTAGGTATTTTTGATAGGTTTTGGTTGGTTCTAGATGGGGAACTGCGTAAGAAATAGGTTTTTCAGGGCGGTTTCTTAAATGCACAATAGATGACTCTAAGTTTACGGGTGCACTGAAGGACAGTCCTTATTTGGTGTAATCATTCCTTTGTGTGGTGCTCTAGATAAAATCAAGGGCCTCGGGCATGGTAGATAGGTGCCCTTCCCCAGGGTTACATCCCTGCCCCTTCCTATCTCATTTTGGGCCATGTTCTGGGGTGGAGGGAAATACAGAAGCACAATGATGACATTATTGTCAGTGGATTCTGTGTGAAGGATAATAAAGGCCCCATGACAGAAGGAAAGCTCTCTACCTCTCCGCTGCATCCCGGTCCTTTTATACACACTCCTATCAAAAGGGGAGAATGAGAATTTATAAGTTACAATCTTATAAGAGAGGAGAGAGTTTTAGATAACTGTGTCGAACTGCAGATGAGACCCTCAAGAAAGTCTTTAAGGAGTTCTGATATGAAAACCCTTAGGAGTTTCTTCTGTTTTCTTTCTTTTCTTGGATAGTCTTGATCTCACAGAGGCCTGTCTGTCTTTGCCTCCTGAATACTGGGATTAAGTCATATACCACCAGGCCCAGTCCCTTAGGAGTTCCTAAAATTTTTTACAAAAAATTGCTTTCATGCCTGGTGCCCATGGAAGCCACAAGAGGGCATTGGGTCCTCTGGTAAGGCAATCAGTGCTCTTATGCCTTAAAGCAAATCTTAAAAACAAAACCAATCAAGGCTAGCCTGGTCTACTTATCAAGTTCTAGAACAGCCAAGGCTACACACAGAAATCCTGTCTCAAAAAAAAAAAAACCCAAAAACCAGAATAAAACTTCATTTATTTACGATTATTATTTATTATTATTAGTAGTAGTATTTGTGTGTTTGTGCACATGCCACAGACCAACTGTTTTCTACCTGTGGGTTACAACCTCTTTGGGGATCAAATGACCCTTTCACAGGGTTCTCCAAAGACCGCTGGAAAACACAAATATTTACATTATGATGCTTCACAGCAAAATTACAGTTATGAAGCAACAGCAAACATGATTTTATGGAAAGGGTCACATCATGAGGAATTATATTAAAGGGTCACAATGTCAGGAAGGCTGAGAACCCCTGCCTTGGACAGTGTGGTGAAGTTGATGCTCCTCTTCACCTTAAGGCAGATTAACAGAAGTGTCTAATGCTTTCTTGTTCCCTAGGTTACTTTGCCTTTCATACAAAGTTTGCCTGAATTTTCTTGCTTCATAGGGTGTAAGCCTTTATGGTTTCTATAGGAACAGATTCATGGCAGCATCACTACACTTCCTGGTATCCAGAGCTCCCCACCACCTCAGTGGGAACTGTACCCTAAAAGGCTTGAGAACCCACCCACGGGAGCAGCTGGATACCTTAAGACTTTTGCAGAAAACTCTCCCTCAGCCATGGTGTGGGGAATGGGAGAGCAGATGGGATAAAGGAGAGGAGGAGATGCCTCTTGGGGGTTGGGATGGTGTTCAGCATAGTTCCACGATTGAACCAGCAGGGGAGTAGGACTGTGAGGCAACTTTCAGGCTCTAGGGGAAATCTCCTATAGAGCATAAGGAGGGAACATCCGGCCTATAGCAGCATTAAGGAGGCTTAATGTGTCTCAGGAGGGGAGGATGCCATCACCATAGAACCTCTAAATATGGGCACAGTGGGATCTCAGCAAAGCAATGGCTTGGGGAAGATGTATCCCACCCCAAACTTAACTTGTTTGTTAAGGTTTCATTGTGCACTGGCTCCACCTAAAGTCATTTATTATACAAGAGGAAAGACAAGTTTAATCCGTGATTAGTTCTAGTCACCACAAATACACTATCCCAGAACCCCTCGTGTTTCATAAAGAAATGCTGAAGTTGCTGAGAAGTTCCTGGGTGATCACAGACCTACATATGATAATTTCAATATTCCTTCCTACTAAGTACTTGTGGTAGGAATGTCTCTAAGAAATACCATTTATGCTGGTTATTTCCCCAAAGGACTTACAAAAGTTAATAAGGTAACTATTATACTCATCCGTCTCTGTTTAAAGGATGAAGAAACTGAGGCATAGGGAAGCAAAATAAGTCAGCCAAGCTTATATAACTGACCAAGAGGGGAAATCGAGGTTTGTCCAAAAACCAGGCTGAAAATATGACTTCAGAACTCTTAGGCATAATCTTACCGTGTTTTTTGCACATATCAAATGTTTGCTAAGCCAATGATTGACCCCAGAGCTGGATTTTCAGACTTTCACCTTGTGAGCCCACATGTAACCATACTATTTAGTCCAAAACTGGCCTGAGTTTAAGAATTACCTGGACATAGATACCTATTCCTAGACCTAGAGAGTGAGAGCTACCAGCCTTAGGGATAAACATCTGGGGTAGCTAAGCATTTCTGCTAACTTTGTCCTCGGTTGTCCTTGAGGCGTTGAGCAATCCTAGTACCCTCATCATTCTGTCGTGGCCTTTCACTAGTTGGAGTATTCTAAGAATACACAGGCTGGCACATGCCTGTAATCACAGCACACAGGTTGTAGAGGCAGGAGGACCAGCAGTTTAAGGCCAGCCTGGCTACATAATCTATTCTCTTCTCCCAGAGGAAGTTTGTTGGTTAAAAGAAACCTATAGCAACTTAGCATGGTGGTGACGTGTGTTCAGAAGCCTGAGAATTGCCAAAAGTTCCAGGCCAGCCGGGACTCTCAAGTGACTTCAGGGCTAATCAGAGCTACATACGGAGAGCGTCTCAAAAATAAAAAATAAATATATAGCAAGATCCTTATACCGTGATAGCATATATTAACAGGTATGTTAACTTGAACGTAAGTACTAGCTTTGTGTCCCTTAAAACACAAACCTGAGTCGCTTTACAGGACTGTCTTTCAGTCTCCCCTCCAGATAAGGGAGGAGCACACCCCTAAGCTAGCCTGCGTTCTGACCGACATTAGCTTTCTCCCTTTGGGAGCTCTGTTCTCAGCTCAGCCCAACAATGAGAAACTTTATTCTCTTCTCCCTCAGGGGAACCTTCACGTTTATCCAATTCATTCTCTTGCAACCCAACTCTCCAGAAAGAAGAGGGGGAAATCCCATCCCTAAGAGACCGGTCTTCAGGTCTGAGGACGTTACTTAGCAACCGCACAAAGACCAGTGAGCAAAGAAGGACTTGGAGAGAAAACTCTTGGGTAGGGAGACAGAGTCAGTTTGAAAACTCCATTTCATCCAGAGAAAAGCAAGGAAAACACAAACAGAATGAATCCCGACAACAGCAAAAGGGAGTATCTTCCTTGCATGAGTTGAGTTCTCGCTTCACATCCTGAAGTCTGGAATCCTTCACATCCCCAGTGACCAAGTCTTGCCCAGGTTTGGCTCATGGCCGAGGTGCCCCTCCATTGCCCTGGCCTGAACCATGCAGGATTTGATTCACCACCACCCCCAAGACCCACAGCTCCCGCCTTCAGCACCCACCATTCTCAGATGCGCTGGGACCTTCACAGTCCGAGATTAATTGTTGGGGTCTCCGCTGCTTTCGCCGAGACATTCCCGAGTAGAGAGCGATAGGAGAGGGAAGGCACCGCACTGCACCGCACCGCACCGCGCACGGAGTTTTAATGGGATGACCTGGTCGAATCACCCAGTCTCGTCTGAGGCCAACGGTTGTGGGTCCCCCGGTGCAAACCACCGTGAAGAAGAGGAATTCTCCCTTCCCAGAGACCGACTGACTAGTGTGACTACTTCCCGACTCCCTTTCTCTCTCAATCTCTCAACTCTTTAAAGGAGAGACGCCCCCTTTTTCCCCTTCGGCTTCTTCCCAACGCTCCTGCCGCTCCTATTGTAAAAGCAAAAATCCTAATCTTT
Source organism: Lophiomys imhausi (assembly GCA_907164525.1). Taxonomy (NCBI): domain Eukaryota; kingdom Metazoa; phylum Chordata; class Mammalia; order Rodentia; family Muridae; genus Lophiomys; species Lophiomys imhausi. The sequence continues at coordinate 5,344,816 of CAJQZJ010032031.1, read as the reverse complement.
CCGCACACTCTTTTCTTTTGTACTGCTGAGGAAGGGATTTAACCCTCTCCTCCCTGCCAGGACTCTGCTGGCCTCACTGGGACTGCCCCTGGCTTTTCAATCTCTTCTTCCAAGATCTTTGCAGGTCTTTTTGATTTTCCCATAATTGTGTCCCCGTGTTTGACGATGCTCAGCTTCTGAGTTAGAAACTTCAACATAAACTTTCTCATATATTTTTATTTTCAGGCCAAGAAGTCAGCTACTGCTAGGTGAAAATGGGAATATAAAAGATTGGTAGACTGAGTAAGGATAGACATTATAATAATTACGCAGATATAGCTTTGATAATTTACACAGGTCTTCATTTATATGATGTATTTTAGTATTAACAACTCTTGAGATTTGCTTAGCAGGGTTTTTTGTTTTTAATTTAAAAGTTATTATTGTATATGTGTGCACGATATATGTATGTATGATCATTCCTAATATGACATGAACATGGAAATCAAAGGACAACTTTGTGGAGTCAGTTTTCTCCTTACACCTGTATGGGTTTTGGGGATCCAACTCAGCTTGCCAGACTTGACCAGCAAGGTCTGTGCCATTGTATCAGCCCACAGAAGAACTCCAGCCCCTACACACACACACACACACACACACACACACACACACACACACACACA
>CAJQZJ010032031.1:5326773-5344144 GCA_907164525.1 Lophiomys imhausi | reverse complement strand
CACACACACACACACACACACACACACACACACACACACACACACACTTTATAGCTCTGGCTGGCCTGGAACTCACCCTGTAGGCAGGCTGGTCTCAAATTGACATAGATCTGCCTGCCTCTGCCTCCCAAGTGCTAGAATTACAGGTGTGTGCCACCACATACAACATCCACAGCAGGTTTTAGAATGCTACTATGTAAAGGAGATTCTGGTTGTAAATAAATCGGAAGACGCATGGAGGTTAGGTAACCTTCCCAAGATTACACAAGGAACCCAGGGCATATTTTATGGTGGCAGAAATGCAGTGTGTTACAAGACAGCTAAGTGTGGGGAAAAAAAATCTCTTAAAGAATTTTATGTAAAACAGCAAGCACTTCTAGTGGCTGGCTGTGTCTCCTGGAATGTCCAGGTCTCTCAGTGCAAGGGATGCCTGTGTAAAGATAGCAGATGATTCTCTTCTGCACGTCATAATAAAGGCTGCAAGGAGGCTGCAGTGAATCTCTGAGTCCCTGTAATGTGTTGACAGTAGAAAATAACTGTCAAGGACTCTGTGTAAAGGACTCTCTCACAGAGGTCAGATTGGACCTTTAATAACTCAGCAGGCGGGCTGTGCTGCAGCTTCCCAAGCAAAGCACTTGCCTAGCGTGGTGAATGGATGTGGTTTAACCCCCTTCACCAAGGGGGAAAAGCAAAACAGGAGGAACTCGTCCAGCTGGGCATGCTGTTGCTTTCTGCTTTCCGGAAGCTGAGACAGGAGAATCGTAGGTTTAAGGGCAGCAGCGCGGCTGCACACAGGGATGCCTAGTCAGAAAAAACATAACACTTTTTTTTTTTTTGAGATAGGATTCTACTCTGTAGCCATGGCTAACTTGGAACTCACTATGTAGTCCCAGCTGGCCTAGAATTCACAGCAGTCCTCCTGCCTCAGCCATTAGAGTACTAGGATTAAGGCATAACCACCCCACCCTAATTAAAAAAAAAAAAATCAGCAACAGCGTTAAGTTTCCAGTCATCTAATATATTGTTCTTTAACTTCTAATTATGGTGTCCTACCTGAGTGAGTAATATTTGGTCTAGAATATCACACTCATGTCCTAGCTTCTAGTGATAATACCTGAATTCTTTTTTTTAACATTTATAATTTATTTATTTATTTTTTAATATGTAGGGCACTTGCTCACAGGGAGGACATGAGTGTTGTGCTCCTTGTTAAAATGGCCCTAGATTCCTGTTGAGTGTGTTGTAAACAGACAGCCCACTCTTCAGGGTCCCTGCTCTGAGTACACCACATACCTGAATTCTTTTAACCGTGTATACCTTTTTTCTTCTGGCTCAGGTAGGGGGACATTTGAAACACCAATTAGAAAAGCATTATTTCGATGGTTGTGGTGCCCTACGCCTTTAGTGCCAGCACTTGGGAGGCAGAGGGAGGCAGATCTCTGTGACTTCAAGGACAGTGTGGTTGGGTCTACCAAGTCAGTCCAGGACAGCCAGGACAGTCCAGGACAGCCAGTTCTGTCTCAAAGAACCAAATTTAAAAAAAAAAAAGGAGCCGGGCGGTGGTGGCTCACGCCTTTAATCCCAGCACTTGGGAGGCAGAGGCAGGTGGATCTTTGTGAGTTCGAGGCCAGCCTGGTCTATAAAGTGAGTCCAGGACAGCCAGGGCTACACAGAGAAACCTTGTCTCGAAAAACCAAAAAAAAAAAAAGGAAAAAGAAAAGAATAGCATTGTTTCCTCCTTTATGCTTAGTGATGCAAAGCTCTGTAGGTGCAGGTCTTTAGAGCAGCAAAGGATGGGTGTAGGATTTGCATTCTTGTCTCCACAAGTCCTGGCCAGTTCGGCAAACACTAAAAAAAAAAAAAAAAGGAACAAAGACAGCAGGTGATAGAAGGGATGCTGGAGATGACCGGAAGGTGCCACTTGGGCAGAGGTTCGGCAACTTGTTTTTGGAGTTCCCAGACTCTCTACTGTTTTACTAGATGTTTAGTGTGATGATCCTGAGTGGCTGTTTAACCCTCCATTTTGGAAACTCCTGCTCCTCACATTTTAATGCGTACTTTAAAGACTGTCAATCGTCATTAGACTATTGTAGGAGAAATGAGGGTGCCCTCGGCAGGAGAGATTCTGGGTTTTCAATGCAATGAACTGTGTCCTGTCACCCTCTTCCTATTGTTCCCATCGGTCATTTCCTTTGTGAGGAAGAGAAAGAAGAGCAGGACCATAGCATTCTACTTTTCTCAGATAGCTGTGTAACTTCTAAGGGGCATACTTGGGGAGCCATATTTGCCTCTTTTCTTAGTCTTGGCCATCTTCATCTTTTCCTATTTTCCCTCTTTTTGCTGGCCTTATTATGAAAGGAAGGGTTCTTTCCACCCTCTCCATTCTTCCACCTCCTCCTCTTTACCACATTTTTTTTTTTCCTTTTTACCTCTCCATTGTGGCCTCTTGACCTCCCTGCAGAGTTACAAAAGTAGAATCCTTGAAGAGATGCTGCTGTGGGAATGTTAATGAGCCTTCCCCACAAAGGGGCAAAGACTTTACTTCACTGAGTTGGAAAGAAAGCCCCTTTCAAAAGGGATTTCTGTGTGTGGTGAAGTGGAGAGGGGAGGGGAAAGAGAAGGAGGGAGGGGGAAGGATGAGAGAAAGAGGATGAAAGGAGAGATAGAAACCAAAGAGGAAGAGACCCTGTGACAAGGAAATATGAGAGTAGCAATCTCCCCCCCTTCAATCTGTGATTTAATTCTTGGAAAATGTAACTAAGGGCTTAATTTTCCAGACACTGCAGAGGTACTCACTCAAGGGCACTAGAGATAACACACAAGAGGAAAATGGAACTTCCTCCCCCACCATCAGTGTTCTCTCCCTCCTGGGAGCCTGGGGTTGGGGCTCTTCTAGATATAGAAGCTGGTGGTTTTGAGTTTTTTCAGATATATTCGTTATGATGTTTTCTAATATTCATCAACATTTCCAGTTTGGGTTTCCTTATTACTCATTGGTCTAATGAGTTCTAGGAATGAGACTTGTAGTATTGTTAAGGTCTTTAAGTTCACAAAACCAGCCAGGAGGTAGTGGCGCACGCCTTTAAGGAGGATCTCTGCGAGTTCAAGGCCAGCCTGGTCTACAGAGCAAGTCCAAGACATCGTTACACAGAGAAACTCTGTCTTGAAAAACCAAAAAAAAAAAAGTTCACAAAACCAGACCACTTGAATGTAACAGTTCCCTTGTTTGTGTATAGAGGTTGTTCCTGGCTTTGCAAAATGTATGTTAAAGAGCTAGAAAAGTAGTTCATGGGGTAAAGCACACCTTCTGTGTAAGTCGAATGACCTCAGTTCAGTCCCTGGGACCTGTGGTAGGAGAGAATGACTCCCAAAAGTTGTTCTTTCTCCTTTACATGCACGCTGTGGCACCCATCCATGCTCACACATATATCATACATACATGCATACATGCACATACATTCACACACATCAGAATTATAAATACTTATACACCAATACACACATCAAAAATACATGCATCAGACACACACCCACACATGCATACCCTCATATGTATGCATATGCACATATATACAATACACAGATACATCGTACATACAGATGGACGCACATAAGTAATAAAAACAAAATGTGTCTGGGTCCTTCTTTTGGAGCCTATATGCCACTTCTTCCACAGTCCTCTTTTCTGAAACTACAGACTTAAATCTCCTGCTGCTCCATGGCAACTACATATTGCTGCCTGTTGCCTTGCCTTTTCTAGGCTGGTCTGAACACCAAGAACCCCTATCATGGTTTTCAGACGATTCTAAATTTCCTAGAGTCTCAAAATCTTTTTAGGCCTCTTCCTTCTTCTCTCTTTGGTTTTTTGAGACAGGGTTTCTCTATGCAGCCCTGGATGTCCTGGAACTCACTATGTAGACCAGGCTGGCCTCAAACTCACAGAGATCCACCTACCTCTGCCTCGAGTGTTGGGATTAGAGATGTGGGCCACCACCACCTGTCGAGAATATTCTTGATGATATCTAATTCCTAGTTATCAACACCTTAATTGCAAATCTTTTTAATAGACTGGCCTCATTCACATTCACTAGCTGAACAGATGGGTTCATTAGCTTACATCAGTGCGTGTGAATGTGAGTATTTCCTAGTAAGTGCTTAAGGAACATGGGTGAAGGATTTTTGTTTTGGTGGTGGTAACTAGTAAGTACGTAACAGAATGTAAAACAAATTTTGTACTGTTGACTATTGTGTAGGGTGTTTTTTTGGTTTTGTTTTTGTTTTTTGACAGGGTTTCTTTGTGTAGCCTTGGCTGTCCTGAAACTAGATCTGTGAACCAGGTTTGTAGGCATAATAAGGTTAATGTGTAATTCAAATGCTGATTTCTGTACCCCACATATTTGGTTGCAATTCTTGTTCTGAGAATCTTCTGTCTCAATGTTGTGTAAATACTGCTCCCCAATTGTTCCCTGATATTCCAATAAAGCAGTTTATAGCCAGTTGCTGAGCAGGGGAAAGAACAGGACTGGACTTTCTGCCTTAGGGGAAAGTTAAGATCAGAGTAAAATTGCTCAAGATTGTACTGTTAAGCCATGTTAAAATAAAAAGCTGAGCCGGGCGGTGGTGGCGCACGCCTTTAATCCCAGCACTTGGGAGGCAGAGGCAGGCGGATCTTTGCGAGTTCGAGGCCAGCCTGGTCTACAAAGCGAGTCCAGGACAGCCAGAGCTGTTAAACAGAGAAACCCTGTCTCGAAAAACCAAAAAAAAAAAAAATAAATAAAAAGCTGAGTCTCAATTACTTTGGTAATAGCTGGGTTAACAAAGAAACTGTGAGCTGGGTGTAGTGGCACACACTTTTAATCCCAGCACTCTGGAGGCAGAGGCAGGTGGATTTCTATGAGTAGATTTTAAACATTTCTAATTTTTTTCAAGTGTTAGAGATGGAATCTGTTACCTTGCTCTTTACTAGTATAGCATATACTTTGTCATTGAGTCTTTTTCCCAGTCTTATGTAGCTTTTTTGTTTTTTCAAGACAGGGTTTCTCTGTGTAACAGCTCTGGCTGTCTTGGACTTGTTTTGTAGACAAGGCTGGCCTGGAATTCACAGAGATCCACCTGTCTCTGCCTCCCAAGTGCAGGGATCAAAGGCGTGAGCCACCACCGGCCCGGCAATGTAGCTATTTTGTAATCTGAGTTTTTGTTTGTTTTGTTTTTTTGAGATAGAGTCTCTCACTGGTTGTGGTGACGCACACCTTTAATCCCAGCAGGTGCAGGTGAATCTCTGTGAATTCAAGGCCAGCCTAGTTTACAGGGAGAGAGAGAGAGACTCACTATGTTGACCAGGCTGGCCTTAAACTCACAGATATCAGCCTGCCTCTGTGTCCCTAGCTTTGAACTTCAGTGGTTTTTTTGTTTGTTGGTTTTTGAAAAAAGGTTTCTCTGTGTAGCCATGGCTATCTTGGAGCTCACTCTGTAGAACAGGCTGGCCGTGAACTCACAGAGATCCGACTACCTCTGCCTCCTGAGTGCTGGGATTAAAGTGCCACCATGCCTGGTGGGACTTTACTCTTTTGATGACACCTCTTTGTTGTTTTTATTGGTTCAATCTTATAAAATAAGTATTACTTTAATACTTGGGTGGTGGTTTGAATAGGTATGGCCCCCATAGATTCATGTGTTTGAATGTTTGACTTATAGAGAACAGCATTATTAGGAGGTATGGCCTTGTTGAAGTAGATGTGGCCTTGTTGGAGGAAGTGTGTTACTGTGGGGGTGGGCTTTGAGGTCTTATATATGCTCAAGGTCTGCCCAATGTAGTACATAGCCTCCTTCTGCTGCCTTAGGATCAAGATGTAGAACTCTTGGCTCCTTCTCCAGCACCATGTCTGCCTGCACACCGCCATGCTTACCACCATGATGATAATGGACTAAACCTCTGAAACTGTAAGCCAGCCTCAGTTAAATGTTTTCTTTTATAAGGGTTGGTTGAGGGCTGGAGAGATGGCTTAGAGGTTAAGAATGCTGGTTCCTCTTCTGGAGGTCCTGAGTTCAATTCCCAGCAACTACATGGTGGTGCCCTCTTCTGGCCTGTATGCGTACATGCAGACAGAACACTGTATACATAATAAATAGATAAATCTTTTTTTTTTGGTTTTTTGAGACAGGGTTTCTCTGTGTAACAGCTCTGGCTGTCCTGGACTCACTTTGTAGACCAGGCTGGCCTCTAACTCACAATGATCTGCCTGCCTCTGCCTCCCAAGTGCTGAGATTAAAGGCATGCGCCACCACGCCTGGCTAGATAAATCTTTTTTTTTTTAAATAATTTATTTTTTATTTCTTCAAGTTACATCTCAATCACAATCCCCTCCCTACTCCCCCCTCCAGTCCCACCCTTCCACCCTCCTCCCCCTCAACCTCCCATCCTCTTCCCTTCTTTTTTTTTTGTTTAAGGTATTTCTTTTTCCCCCCAACAGCTCTCCCTTTCAGTCCAACAAATGGTTCTTTGTCTTATAACTATAAATACAATACAAAACAACAGAAATAAATAGTCCACAATTATAAGAGTTATATAGCTTAGCATACATTCCCAATGTCCAGTCCATATGTATTTGGCATTTGACTTTAACATTCTAATATCTAACCATCTCCATGAGTTTAAAGTTCTATATATAACTCAGCTTTCATACTAACTGCATCACAATTTTAAAAACATCTTCTTAGATCCAGAACACCCTCTTGATTCCTAAACAACTCAAAATTTAACTATGAGACTCTAGCTATCTATTCTTCAACCACCTCAGAGACCTGAGAGGGATAAATATATCTGATTATATAGGAAGTGCAAGGCCTGCAGCTTCCAAACCTAAGAAATGACATACCAGTGGCTGCCTGGACAGTTCCCATTTTCTCTCCATACATTACAGCATCAATCTTTAGCCATTTGGCCCCGTTTCTCTGACAGACATTGATTGTAGAGCAGGGATTATGAAGGACTTACCTACCCTGTCTTGGCAGAGCTAGGCTGTCGACTTACCTGCTTCCAAGTTTTGTCCTTTTTGGACAGAAGTCTGTCTACAGTTGAAGCAAGGGGTATTTCTTGCCAAGAGAAAGGCTTACCACCAATTCAATCATCTCCCACTGGAGATTCTTCAATGCTCATCTTCTACTTGGAGTAGAATAGGGGGTGCTGTCAGGAGCTGACATGTCTCGATATCAAAAAATCTTAAGTTAAGAAAACATCTTTGAATGCCATATTCTGCAGATCTCTTGAGGTTTTTGAAGATGCCCTATCTATCTCTTATATTTAGATAAGCAAATATTGCTTGTCTCTTAGCAACTTGATTTCTGAGTAGCTTAGAAAATAACTGTGATAGACTGTCATAGTAACTAACAAAATGACACGTTTACATGACTATTAGTTTCCATTTCTTAATTATCCTAAACAGTTTATGTCGGTTGGTAGCAAGAGGCCAAAACTTGACATTTCATTTTTAAGCATTACTAGGAACAATACCTTTAAGAAGCGTTACCCTTAATTTTGTATCAATATACAAAGATCAATACCAATGTGGCCAAATATAATCTTGATTTTGTATCAATATACAAAGATCAATACCGATGTAGCCCAATACAATCTTAATTTTACATCAATATACAAGGGTCAATACCATTGTGGCCAAATATAATCTTAATTTTGTATCAATATACAAAGATCAATACCGATGTAACCCTATACAATCTTAATTTTGCATTAATATACAATGATCAATACCAATTTAGCCAAATATAATTTTAATTTTGTATCAGTATACAAAGTTATAAGGCCATATTCAATAATCTGTCCTTTTTTCTTGATTTTTCCTATATTATGTCTATGTCCCATTTTTCTCAAGTCTGTTCACTCCTATATAGAAGAGAAAGAAGGATACAGAAAAGAAAAAGAGGAAAGTCCCTGGGTCTAACCTCCAAAACCCATTTAACAAGACCATTTAACAGCTTGTAGTCTTTTCTCCTAAATAACAAAATTTTCTATTATCTATCAAATAACCAAAGTGGGGGGAACACCCTCCCCACTTTCTGGGGATGGGACATTGTTCTCTTAAAATGACTTCCTGTTGATTTGGGACGTAGTAAACCTGTTTGGGGCCCAAATAAGAATGGAAAAATGGTTAAAAATGTTAATAGAATCATTTGATGTTCAGTCCTTTTGTGCTCAGCTATTTAGATGTCCTAAGAAGTTCATAGACAGATGCCTGGCTAGATAAATCTTAAAAAAAAAAAAAAGAAAAGAAAAGAAAAAAGAAAAAGTGTTGCATTGGTCATGTCTCTTCACAGCAATAAAATTCTAAGACATAGCCGGGCGTGGTGGCACATGCCTTTAATCTCAGCCCTTGGGAGGCAGAGGCAGGTGGATCTCTGTGGAGGCCAGCCTTGTTTACAGAGCCAGTACTGTTACACAGAGAAACCCTGTCTTGAAAAACAACAACAACAAAACAAAAAAAGAAAGAAAGAGAGGAAGAAAAGAAAGCATTTAGATTTCTTTTAAAAGTTGGAGCATGGCATGGTGGCATACACCTTTAATCCCAGTACTAGAGAGGCAAAGGCAGGAAGATCTCTGAGTTTGAGGGCATTTTGGTCTACAGAGTGAGTTCTAGGCCAATCAGGGTTACACAGTAGGATCCTGTGTCAAAAAGGGGGAGAGGTGGAGACAGGAAGCTGGCTCAGCCGGTAAGAGCACTGGCTGCTCTTCCTGGATTTAATTCCCAGCACCCACATGTCAGCTCACAATTGTATGGGACTCCAGTTGCAGAGGATCCAACACCCTTACACAGACACACATGCAAATTACCAATGTACATAAAATAAGTAAATAAATAAATGCAAAGAAATAGCCCTCCCCAAAAGATTTTTAAAAAAAAAGAAAGAAATAAAAAGAAACGAATTCCTCCTAACCTACTAAGCAAAAAACAGAAAGGAGGGAAGCAAAACAAGGGAAGGAGAGGAGAAGAGAGAAAAAAAGGTGCTAGAGTGAGTTCGGCTACAGAGCACTTGCTTGGCATCATCACAGGCCTTGGGTCTGGTCCTCAACACAGGGAGGCAGGTATCAGAAAAGGGCGAAAGAGTCACTTCTAGGCCTCTGGCTAAGAGCAAAAGTAGACTGGCTGCTGTGAGTGTAGCACTGCGGTAGTGTGCTTCAATATGCACAGCCCTGGGTTCAATCTCATGCATCCAGTTGTCACCGATGTCACCACCATCATCACCCACTAGCAGCAGGTGAGAGTGCTGGGTGCACAGAATAAGCATAAATGAGAGTGTAATTCTTCATGACCACTTTCTCAACGATCCTTGCATACATACTTCTGAGAAATCAGGGGTGCCCTCCCTGTCAGCAGGTATAGAATACTTCTTGGGGTATCCTAACAGGCACGACAAGAAGGGAGCAGGTGACCCCATAGAAATTCTGGAGGCAGTGACAGTTGGTAGAAGAGTCCTTTATAGGAGGTGGAGGGCTGGAGCTCACTGGGTAGCCCAAGTTGGCCTTGAACCAAGTGGCAATCTTCCTGGCTCCGTTTCTTCAGTGCTGGGATTCCTGGACTGAGCCAACAGGCCTGCCTTTGAGAGCCCTTCTGACAGACTGACTGGGACATGGGGAAGTAGAAAGAGGTGAGGAGAGGGGGCAGTGGATTTTGGAGTGGAGACTAGACAGGGCACAGGAGGGATTCAGTGACTAGATTATGTGTGTATAGGGTTAGGGCTTTTTCCCTCTATCTTGTTCAACAACTTTCTTTTCTTTTTCTTTTTTTTTTTGGTTGATTGTGGTAGTGATGTGTGTGTGATGTTTGTATGTGTGACATGTGTGTGTGTGTGTGTGTGTGTGTGTGTGTGTGTGTGTGCTAAAGTGGGATTCTGATAGAAAAGAGGATGAGCGGGTGTGGTGGCACACACCTTTAATCCCAGTACTCAGGAAGCAGAAGCAGGTGGATCTCCGTAAGTTCGAGGCCACCCTGGTCTACAAAGTGAGTCCAGGACAGTCAAGGATACACAGAGAAGCCTGGTTCGAAAAACCTAAAAAAAAAAGAGAAAAAAAGAAAAAAGAAAAAGAAAAAGAAAAGAAAAGAGGATGAAGAAGGGGACCTGAGAAAACAGGTATGTATGTCAGAGAAGTTTTTCCCCCGTCACTTACTTTCATCTCTACAGATATCTGCCATTCTATATATATTGGTCTATATATAAAGTAATAGGCCATAAATTATGGAACTGAAACTCTAACCCTTTATTTTCAACCAAGTCTGCTCCAGATACAATTAAGATTCTGCAGCTTGGCTTAAAATTTAAATTTAAATTGTCTCCACTTATCACCTGCATGTCCTCAGGTATTTTATTTAATTTCTGTGAGCCTTAGTTTTTCCTATGCAAATTCAGGCTATTAACACTTACTTCACAGTATCTGGTGGAGATTTAACAGAAGAACTCAGTGAAAGCATTTGACCTAACTAAGCCTGGCAGTCTTCCAAAGTTACTGCATTTCATGGCTAACCTCACTTTGCTGTTCTGGATAGGCAACAAATCTTAAGAGAAAGGAAAGTTCATTTCTACCTATAGAGAAGGACTGTGAGTAGATAAAAAGCAGACCACAAAGGCTTCACATGGTAAAACTTGGAACTCTATTGATATTTGTGTGTACGTGTATAGATGATGGGGGGGGGGCAGTTAAGAAGTCTGTCTATGTCAGGTGTTCAGTGTACTCAATAAATTGTTCTTCCTTTTCTGGCCCAAAGGGTGAATTCTACCATTGACTAAGAGTCTCATCCCTAGGCTGGAGAGATGGCTCAGAAGTTAAGAGCACACTGGCTGCTCTTCTTGAGGTCCTGAGTTCAATTCCCAGCAACTACATGGTGGCTCATGACCATCTATAATGAGATCTGGTACCATCTTCTGGCCTGCAGCATACATGCAATCAGAACACTGGATACATAATAAGTAAATAAAAAATTTAAAAAAGAGTCTCTTCCTTACTAGATACTTTAGTGGCTGGCCATGAGAGCTAAAAACCAAAACAACTTCTCAAAAAAAAAAAAAAAATCCAAACTGGACAAACTGAACAAAGCTAAGCCAACCAACTTTTCTTCCCTTTTTCTTTTTAGTGCTGAAGAACATTATCTGCCTTTCACAGCTCTCTTTGCGGCCCTCCCCACCTCCTCACTATGCCTTTTGTGTAGGCATCTCTTGTTCAAATTTGTACCCAGTTCTCTCAGAAGCCCGGAGGAACATAAACGGATTCCGAGTTGCTGGTCAAACACTGATTCCTATGGAAACCAAAGATCAAGAAGACAAAAAAGGGAGGAAGAGGCAGTCACTGTTTGACTTCTTAAGTTTGCCCTGAACTTTTTTCACGTTTATGTGTATTTAGAAGACTAATGTGACATCACTGGCCTACCCGGTGATGGAAGACGGTGGGACATTGCCACCTGGTGGTAGGAACGTCAAACTGCCACCAGCAGAGATCTAATTTATGCAAAGATCCGACGTTTCCTACTCTCACCTAGGAAAGAGCAGCTGATACATTTTAACATGTTCTTTTCATCATAAATTATTCTAGGATTTAAACATCATCTTAAGGGCTGGAAAGATGGCGTGGAGGTTAAGATGGCTCACTGCTCTTGCAGAGGACCTGGATTCTGTTCCCAGCGGCTCACAGCTGGCTGTAACTCTAGCTCCTCTGGCTTCCATGGCACCTCCACTTATGTAAGCATACCCTAACACACAAGCACACACACGAACACCCACGTAAAACATCTTATATTGATGATTTCTTTTCGAATCCAAAAATGGGGTGATCTTTTTGGGGGCATGTAAGGGTGGGGATCCCACCAAGAGCCTTATGCTTACAAAGCACACCCTGTCACTGAGCTGTTGCACTCTTGGATCCACAGCATCACAATTGCCTATCAGAGTGTCTTGCTGTTACAAAGGCAGTGTAACGCTACAACCGCGCAGTACTTCTGCCTGTCTTCCCTCCGCTTTCTTTCTGCAGTAGCCTTTGCTGGCTTGCAGATGGAAGATGCCTTTTGGCGTGGTTACTTTGGTTCCTCCGGGGTTGGATTTTTCTGCTGCAGTGGGTTACAGTGTCTTCTCACCCCCCCATCCCCCCGATACAGCCTTTGCCACAACAGGCCACTCTTCCTGCAGAAGCTAGGGGGGAAGGGAAAGTTGGCCTTGGGTTTGTCTCCACAGCTTTCCCAGGCAAACATACCAGGGGACCCACAACAGATTTTCTGAACTGGGAAGTTAGAAAGCTTCAGGAGGGAATTATAGTGTCAAAGAGGTAAACAAAGGTCAAGTTCGAGGGCCAGGGATGGAACTCAGCAGCAGAGCTCTGGCCTAGAAATCTCGAGGCCCTGAGTTCAATACCCCCAACAAACAAACAAACAGTCCTAGCTCATCTGGGTTTTCCCTCTTACTGTTCAAGGGAAAAAACTTCAAGTCTTAAGTCTTCACCAAAAGGGATGTCCCCATGGGTACTGCTGTGGCTGATCCAACAGTAAAGTGAGTGAGGCCTAGCTTCTCCAGTGAGCTCCTTAAATCCAGTCTTTTATCAGGAGAGCTGAAAGCTTTCTGGGCCTTGTATGAGTTGACTGACCAATGACTAAATCTCTTAGAGATATAATTATGATCACGTGTTAGTAAGATCAACATGGAGTCTATTTTGCGTACACCCTATTTTCATCAGCAACGTGCTGGTCCTTGCATCCAGGAAATCTTCTGAGAGGGCTTGATGCCTCCTGATAGCCTTAGCATCAGACTCTCAGTCATGGAGGGTAGTGCAAATTTATTTTTTGAACTGTAAAATGTTTCTAATTTTATCTATCTATCTATTTATTTATTTGAGAGAGGGTTGCTCTGTGTAGCTCTGGCTGCCCTGAACTCACTCTGTAGACCAGGCTGGCCTTGAACTCACAGAGATTCACCTGCCTCTGCCTTCAGAGTGCCAGGATTACAGGAGTGCCCTACTATCACCTGGCTTTTACTTATTTTTTTAATAAAATAGAATTACATCACTTTCTCCTTTCTTTTTCCTTCCTCTAGCCCCTCCTTCTGTCCTCTCACCCTCCCATAGCGACTATCCCTCCATTTTCAAATTGGCAGCCTCCTTTCCACTGAGTATTATTGTTATATATAGATGCATGTATATGTATGCACAAATATATAAATACAATCTGCTGAGTCATCTTTGCTGTTTATGTGCATATGGTTTCAGGGCTGACCACTTTGTACTATACAGCCAGTAAGAAAGCTCATCCCTGGAGGGAAGCTAATTCTCCCTCTCCCAGCAATCATTAGTTGCCTGTAGTTCTTTGTCTAGAGGTGGGACATGAAAAAAAATCCTCCTTCCACATTAGCATATGCCTAGTGATATTGCCATTGGTCTGGTCTTACTTATGCAGCTATTTATAGGAGAGACTGTCCCACAGCTGGCTTCCTCATGTTCTGGCTTTTATGATCTTTCTGCCCTCTCTTCCATGATGTTCCCCAGATCAAATCTTTGCCACTTCACCCTGAGGATAAATTTGAATCCTTCTACTTCTGTTTTCTTTTTCTCCCTTGTGTGTATGTGTGTATGCATGTTCACATTTGTGTGGTTGCATGTGTGCGCAGGTATTTGTGCATGTGTGTGTGTATGTGTGTGTGTGTGTGTGTGTGCACATGGAGGTCAGAGACCAATGTCAAAAATCTTCCTTGATTGCATTCCATCTTATTCACTGAGGCAGGGTCTCTCAGTTGAACCTGGAGCTCTCCAGTAAGGCCAGTCTGGCTAGCTAGCTTGTCCTGTCTCTGCCTTCTGAGGACTGGAATTCCACATGATTCGTGAAATCCATTTGCCACTTAAGCCATGGAAGTCCCAGACCCCTTACTCTTATTCTTATATCCATACTACCTTTCACACCTTTATTCTGCACTGTAGCCTGCAAATAACTTTTTTCCTTTTCTATTTTTTTCTTTTCTGGTCCAGGTGGGGATTGAACCTAGGGCCTCATATGTAAGCACTTTGCCAATGAGCTATATTCTCAGCTTTTATCAAATACTTATTTATTTACTTAAATAAACTAATTTGAGACAGAGTCTTATGCAGCTCAGGCTGGTCTCCAACTTCATATAGCTGAGGCTGGTCTTTAACTGTGGATCCTTCTGCCTCCACCTCCCAAGTGGTGCTGTGTAACCGAACTTTTAAATTATTATTTAACATTTATTTATTACTAAATTTACTTATAACAAACACCAACAATTTCTTAACTATTAATCCTATAAATTCCTACAACCCCTTTAACCTATCCATTAAACCTATTGATAATCATAACAACTACTTTCATAACCTTTTAGAATGATACAGTCTCTGGGGCAGGTCCTCAGTCGTCAGGAACACAGTATTTGTTGTAGATTCTTTAACACATTTAGCAGTCCTTTTTCTGGATCTCTCAGATGCAGGTTCGTCAGGGTAAGTTGGTTATTGCAGTCTCACCTTAAATAAGGCTTCATGCTTTCTTCTCTGTGGGAGACCTCAGCCGTCTGCAGACCAACTTACTTCTTTTGAATCAGGAACTCAGCTGCTCTGCCTCAGTCCTTAAAGCCAGGCACCGTTTCCTTTAGGCCACTGTTTGGACAGATCAAACCCCTCTAGGCAAAAGCTGAGCCACAGGGTCCAGTCCTGGGCCTTTTGGTGTCTTGCTCTGGCTTTCTTTGCTCACCGGCTTCTTTCTGCTTCAGGGAGAGAGCTGGCCATCAATGGCCAGCCCTTTTTTCAGCAGGACTCTTGGAGCTCTCTAGCATCAGGGGCCTCTTCTCCTCTGGGCTCCACGCACTGTCCTCAAATAGGAGGAACTCTGTTTCAGCTTAATTTGGGCTCCGCCCACTTAGCAGCTGAAAACAATGTCAGGCCAGATACTTTGTTTCTTCAAGTCTTGAGTCTTTCCTGTTTTTCCTGACTTCAAACTTGTTTTTCAGTCTATTGAGTCTTTCCTGTTTTTGCTGACTTCATGCTGATAATGATGCTCTTCAGGCCCCGAATTAAGAGACAGTATCAGAAACTCCTATATATTTCCTAAATCTAATTTATCTAACTCCTACAGAGACAGTATCAGAAACTCCTATATATTTCCTAAATCTAATTTATCTAACTCCTACAGTGCTGGGTGTGTGCTACCACATCAAATGTTACATGATGCTAGAATCAAATTCATGGTGTCATATATGCCAGGCAAGCAGTCTATTACCTGAGCTATGTCCTTAGCCTTCTACCAACCATTTAGTAACTATGATTTCTTCTAAACCTTCCAGTGATGCACAGTTGCCATTCTATTCAGATAAATCACTATCCTGAGCTCCCGAGGCCTCTTATTCTTTTGGCTGTACCCTTATTGAATGACCTGTCCCCTCACTGCTCCCACTGTACCCTGTTCCTCTTCATCCCAGACCTCCTAGACCTGCCCTAGACCTCCTCATGTCTAGTGGCTCTCCTTGCCTCCCTAAGTGCTCCACCTCTGCCAATCTCAGTCTTCTCCAGGATTCTAGCGTTCTCCCTGCAGTTTTGTGTGGTGGTCTTTGCACTGTGCATTCATATTGTCACTCGTACTAAGCAGTCACTCATATTAGGGGAGAAATTGAGGCTTTTATACTGGGCTCTAGTGCCACATCCCTGAACACAAATCAGACCATACCATTAAGTTGTTTTTTTTTTTTTTTTTTTTTGTTTTGGTTTTTCGAGACAGGGTTTCTCTGAATATCTCTGGCTGTCCTGGACTCGCTTTGTAGACCAGGCTGGCCTCGAACTCACAAAGATCCGCCTGCCTCTGCCTCCCAAGTGCTGGGATTAAAGGCGTGTGCCACCACCGCCCGGCCATACCATTAAGTTGTAAAAATAAGTTTTATTTTCAATTATTTGTTTATGTGTGTGTGGGCTTGTGCATATGAGTACAGGTGTTTGTGAAGGTTAGATGAGGGTGTTTGTTCTCTGGAGCTGGAGTTAGAGGCAGAGCCCAGTGTGGGTGCTGAGATCTGAACTTAGGTCCTTAGCAAGAACAGCAAATGCTCTTAACCATGGAGCAATTTTTCTAGTCCTGCTCTTAAATTCTTTCCTTCCTTCCTTTTCATTCCTTTTCTGTTTGTATTGTTTTGTTTTTTTGAGACAGGGTTTCTCTGTGAATCCATAGCGGTCCTGAAACTTCCTCCATAGACCATACTGGCCTCAAACTCAGAGATTTACCAGAATTTATACCTTCAGAGTGCTGCTGATTAAAGGTGTGCATCACCATGCCTGGCCTCTGCTTTTAACTTCTTCTTCTTCTTCTTCTTCTTCTTCTTCTTCTTCTTCTTCTTCTTCTTCTTCTTCCTCCTCCTCCTCCTCCTCCTCCTCCTCCTCCTCCTCCTCCTCCTCCTCCTCCTCCTTCTTCTTTTTAGATTTTACTTTTTATGTATACAATGTTCTGTCTGCAGGCACACCTGCAGGCCAGAAGAGGGCACCAGATTTCATTATGGATGGTTGTGAGTTACCATGTGGTTGCTGGGAATTGAACTCAGGACCTTTGGAAGAACAGCCAGTGCTTTTAACCTCTGAGCCATCTCTCCAGCCCTGCTTTTAACTTCTTAATATGGCTCAATGGTTAAAAGCACTTACTGTTCTTAGAGGACCTGGGTTCAATTCCCGGCATCCGTATGATAGCATACTGTAGCTCCAGTTCTGGGGGATCCAATGATTCTTCTGATTTCTGTGGTCTGCTTCATACATCTGGTACACATATGCATACTCAGGCACATACATATACATATAAAAATAAATCGTAAAATGACATATGACACAAAGACATAAATAAAGCAAAATTACAAAACTATTACAAGAACATTTAGGACTCCTTAAAATCCTGGAAGAGGAAACCTATGTCTAGGACTGCAAATCTGGCCAAGAACCTGTGGTTGGGAGCTCTTGGGTTACGGGAGTGAACACTATTATTATTATTTGCTAAACAGACTCAAACAGCCCTCCAAACTCATATCTCTCTTCTAGCCGTAGATCAGTGCAACTCGCAGATATCATCAGAGCAGCTCCTTATGCAGTGCACAGGGACTAACGCAGGGACTCAAGAGTGGTTGGCGTCCAGGGGATAAGCCACTGTGGGATGCTCAGCCACGAATGAGACATCTGACATCTAGACACTCCTGCCCCAGGGCTCAGGGACAAAGTGACAATAGACTAGATATCCATTGAGGATAAATGGTTAGTTAGTAAATTACAAAATCTATTCTGAAGTATGTTTCTTTTTTTCTTTTCTCATTCTTTTCTTTCTTTCTTTCTTTCTTTCTTTCTTTCTTTCTTTCTTTCTTT
>CAJQZJ010032031.1:5310819-5325212 GCA_907164525.1 Lophiomys imhausi | reverse complement strand
ACACACACACACACACACACACACACACACACACACACACACACACACATCAATAAGGGCCGGAGAGATGGCTCAGAGATTAAAAGCACTTTCCTGCTCTTACAGAGGACCTGGGTTCAGTTCTTAGCACCCACAAGGTGGCTCACAACCATCTGTAGCTCTAGTTCCAGACACCCTCTTATGACCTCCATGGGCACCAGGCATACATATGTTGCACTACATACATATACATAAAATAAAGAACTAAACAAAATACACCAGAACCAAACTTTTAAAAACCAATCAAACAAACTAACATAACAGGACTGTACCTCAGCAGAAGAGTGCTTGCCTGGCACATGCAAGGACCTCAGTTCATTCTTCAGTAAAACAATAAAGCAATAAATAAATTAAAGGAAGAAAATTGGAAGCCAGGTGGGTCGGCACATACCTTCGTCTCAGCATGTGGGAGGCAGAGATAGGTGGACCTCAGTCAGTTTAAGATCCTCTTCATGTACAAAAAGAGTTCTAGGGCTGGAGAGATGGCTCAGCGGTTAAGAGCACTGGCTGCTCTTCCAGAGGTCATGAGTTCAATTCCCAGCAACCACATGGTGGCTCACAACCATCCATAATGAAATCTGGTGCCCTCTTCTGGCCTGCAGATATACCTGCAGACAGAACACTGTATACATAATAAATAAATCTTAAAAAAAAAAAAAAGAGTTCTAGGCTACTAAGGGCTACAGCGTGAGACCCTGCCTCAAAAACAGAAAGGCAGAAACTAAAAACAAACAAGAAACAAAAAAACATCGCCCCCATCAAAAAAAAAAAAAAAAAAAAAGAAAGAAAAATGGCTTAGTTCATGCATATTGACATTAAGGAGGCAGAGGCGGTTCTCTGTGAGTTCAATACCAGCTTAGTCTACATAGCAAGTTCCAGGATAGCCATGGCTACATAGAGAGACCCTGTCTCAAGAAAGCAAAACAAAACAAAAATGAAAAAAATAGCAAAGAAAAAGTCAGAGATGGCATATATAATAAAAACAGATACAAAAGTCTAAATCTCTAAATACAATGTTTGGTTAATAGGTTTTTTAGGGAGAACAATGGAAATAGAAGGGAAGAAATGATCAAGGATATTATGAAAAACTTCAAAGCTGAAGTACACACACTTTTATTTGTATTACATTTAGTGTGTGTGTGTGTGTGTGTGTGTGTGCACGTGTGTGTCAAGTGCACGTGTGTGCATGAGTCATGGTGTACATATGGAGGCCAGAGAACAGTTTAAGTGAATTTGTTCTCTCTTACTATGTGTGTTTCAGTTTTCAAGCTTGACAGCAAGCTTCTGAGCCATCACACTGGCCTTTACTTTGTTTTTGTTTTTTGTTTTGTTTGTTTGTTTGTTTGTTTTTTTGAGACAGTCTAGGCTGTCCTCAAATACATGAGTTTTACCTCTCCATTTCTGGGATTACAAGTGTGAGCTATCATGCCTGACTTCAGACCGGCATTTATTTATTTTTTGGTTATTTTATATTATGTAGTCCAGACTGGCCTTAAACTCACTATGTAGCCAAGCATGACTTAGAACTTCTGATTCCCCCGCCTTCACCTCATGAGTGCTGGGATTATAGGTGTCTGTCACCACATCTTATCTTTTATGTGATGATAGGAATCAAACTCAGTACTAAAGATCAACTATTGAACAAAAAGTGCTTGCCATCCCTATTGCTCAGCTAACTTAAGCGTTTTTGAGAGCTGTGTTAAGATTGAGGAGCAGATACCAAATACATATATATATTTTTTTTTGTGATATAACATTGCTCTGAGGAGGGAGAGCAGAGGGTGTGTGTGTGAGAGAAGTAAGAATTGAATGGCTCTCAGTTGACAGCTAGTAGAATAGGGGTATATTGCAATATCATTGAAGGAACTGAATTCCACAATTACCATGTAAGTTTGGAAAAGACTCTTTGGTCCAGATATGAATATAGCTTGGGGAGCCCTTGATTTCAGCCTTGTAAGGCTTTGTGCAGAGAACCAAGTCATGCCTGGCTTGATCTATACAACTGTGAATTTAGCATAACAGATGTTATGCTAAACTGCTGAGTCTGTAGTAGTTTGTTAGGCAAGAATAGAAAATGTACACACTGCCTATTATGTTAAATAAGCAAAAGAGTTTCACATAGTTTCTGAGGCTTCACACAACCTGACCCTTGCCTGTACTGTGGTATGACCATGTACCTGTTCCCCAGACCCTGTCTTCTAACTAGTCTCCTTTAAAACACTTTGTAGTGATCTGGGTGTGGTGCGGTGACCCACACCTTTAATTCCGGTGCTCAGGGGGATCTCTGTGGAGTTTGAGGCCAGCCTGATCTACAGAGAGAGTTCCAGGACTGCCAAGATTGCCACACAGAGAAACCCTGTCTCAAATAACTAAAACAAACAAACAAACAAACAAACAAACAACCAAACCAAACCAACCCAAAAAACACATTGTAGTGGTTTGAATGAAAAATATCTTCCAAAGGCTCATGTATTTGGATACTTGGTTCCTGCTTGTTGTTGGTAGCTGGGGAACTGATGGAAACTCTAGAATATGGAGCCTTACTGGAGAGAAGCAGGTCACTCATTGGTGGTGGGTCCGAGTTTTTATAATCTTGTCCCACTTCCAGTTTGCTCTCTCTGCTTCTATGTGCATTGACATGGTCTCTCAGTTTCCTGCTTTGGCTGCTGTGCCTCCCCTACCATTATGGACTCTAGCTTTCTGGAACTATAAGCCAAATCAACTCTACTTTAAGTTGCTTTTGGCCATGGTATTTTGTCATAGCAACGAAAACTACCTGTAAGCAAAGCACAATGAAACTACCAAACTAAACTACTCCATGAGTAGAAGGACAGTTTATTTTGGGAAATAATCTTCTGGGCTGTCTCTCATAGGGCAGAGAATAGTGGATGGCAGGAAAACTGGTGTCACATTTAAGGGGATAGGTAGCTGTGGGAGGAGAGGTGTGAGCCAGAACGGCTTGGAGTTTAGCATGGGAGCTTTGATTTGTTGCAGTATGTTTGGGACTAGATGCCTTTGCCTGAGGCAGTTGATCATTGGGGTGAGTTAGGGGAATAGTGGCAGATGCATTTAATCCAGCACTCAGGAGGCAGAGGCAGCTGGATCTCTGTGAGTTCAAGGCCAGCCTGATCTATAGAGTAAGTTCCAGGATAGCCAGGGCTACATGGAGAAACCCTGTCTTGAAAAAAAAAAAGATTTCTGAGGAATGTTCAGTTTAAACCTCTGTTTACTCAATAACAATCCTTTTGTGTACCCAATCATAGTCCTTCTGTTTAGGGCATTGTCACCAACACTGCCATTTTGGGGGCCAAATTTGGACCTAACAGAAGACAGAAATTGATACCAGGAGTGGGGTTATTGTTGTGATCCTAACCATGTTATTTTTTAAAGAAAAATTTGCAAAAGTTTGGAAGTTTGGACTTAAATGGGCCATTGTAGAAGGAGCCTGGATGACAGTTATGCTAAGAGTAATGTGGACCATGGGGGACCTGGCTGGTGAGGTTTCAGATGGGATAAGGACTCTATTAGCAATGGAAATAGAAGTTTTCTTGGTAAAGAATATGGGTGCTTTCTGCCTCTATCCTGAGAACTTTCCTGAGGCTAAAAAAGAAAAAATAATAGACCAATTTCAAGGTAGCATAACATTGAACTTGAGAAATGGTCATTATGGATGATTGCTCTCATGCGTACATACCTACAATGAAACAGCAACAAATAGTGCAGAAAGAAATAAAAAATGTAATTTAGAGAGAAAAAGAACAATAGAGAGCTTAAGATTGAACCAAGGTCATATGCTGAAAAGGTATTTGTTAAAAGACGTCAGCATTATGATGGCCTCCCTGACAGTGTGAGCATGGGAGAGCTACAGGAGAGCGGGTCCTGGTGGTGTGAGAGAGCTGGTGGGTTGACCAACTCAGCTACCACTCAGGCCCAGATCCAGGGCTTTGAGATGGCCCAACCCCATCTATGAGCTGCTGAAGCTTGTGAAAGAGCTGGTCCTATTGATCCAAAGCTGCAGTATCTTCATGATTCAGGGCAACAGCAGGATATTCGAGAGGAGTCTTAGTGAAGGTCCAGTGTTGATGGTATAGTAGAAGTCAGAGGCCTCAAACCAGACCAATGACTCATTGCAATGAACGTTTGCAAGTAAAGCTGTTTGGGCAAAAGGGTATACTATGTGACACACTGTGATACTTCTCAGCTTCCACAGCAAGTTTTTTTTTAATTTTAATTTTTTTGTTTGGTTTTTTGAGACAGGGTTTTTCTGTGTAACAAGCCCTAGCTGTCCTGGACTCACTCTGTAGACCAGGCTGGCCTTGAACTCACAGAGATCCACCTGCCTCTGACTCCCCAGTGCTGGGATTAGAGGTATGTGCCACCACACCCAGCTAATTTTAATTTTTGATTTTCTTTTGGGGGGGAGTTTACAAGGGTGCATATGGAAAGACTGGGAAATGAGTGGGATTGGGTGTGCATGATGTGAAATTTACAAAGAATCAGTAAAAATTATGTTTAAAAAGATGTTGGCATTGGACGGCTGGAGAGATGCTCAGAGGTTAAGAGAACTGGTTGCTCTTCCAGAGGTCCTGGGTTCAATTCCCAGCAACCACACAGTGGCTCATAACAATCTATAAAGGTGTGCAGACATACATACAGACAGAATGCCATGTAAATAAATAAACAAATGAATCTTAAAAAAAAGATGTTGGAGGGTAGGAGGGTGGGCTGGGGAGGGGTGGAGGGAGGGGACTGTGATGGAGATGTAACTTGAAGTAATAAATAAACTTAAAAAAAGAGATATTAGAATCATGAGTGAAAAATCTTCTGCTCTGCACTGAAACATTGGGAAAGGTGGAAGCAGGGTAAGACTCCATCCAGATAATTCACTATAACTTTTGGATGACAGCCTGTTTCTTGAATTTGGAAATAAACTGCATACAAAAGCTGATACAGGTCTAGAGAGATGGCTCAGAGGTTAAAAGCACTGGTTGCTCTTCCAGAGGTTGAGTTCAATTCCCAGCAACCACATGGTGGCTCACAACCATCTATAATGAGATCTGGTGCCGTCTTCTGGCCTGCAGGCATATATGCAGACAGAACACTGTATACATAATAAATAAATAAATCTTAAAAAAAAAAGCTGATACAACCGTGGTCCAAGGGACCAGGGTCCATCCCAAGCTGGCAGCTGTACTTGGCACTGCCATCCATGTAGTTCTGGTTTCGGAGGCATGAAAGATACAAAATTAAGGGAATCACATATTTTTTCCTCCATGGTTTCAGAGAGGCCAGGCAACACATGAAAGAACACAATGATGTCTCAGGGCCTCTTCATAGGGGAGCCTCTTCCAGGTAGCTCAGATAATCTCTGATTCTATTAGGTTTAGCTGGTCCATAGCTCTTCCAGGCAACTTAGTCTGTCTGCATGTCTCTCAGCAGTTTTTACATTCTTGGGGATTGAGGGACCCAGTATATTTAGTCAGTTTCAGGGACTTGCTGGAGCCTTTGATCTAATTTACTTCTTGAGTTTAACTAGCTTCCTTGCAGGATGGAATGCTTCAACTCCTTTCAGAGATCCTTTTGTTTAAGGAGCTTCCCTCCAAGATGTAAGGTTTTCATCTTGGAGAAAACTACTACACAACAGTTATTTTTTAGTTTCTTGCTCTAGCCATCACGTGCTCCTCCCCCATTTTGGACTCTAATCCTCTGGAACTGTAAGTCAAATGAACACTTTCATAAACTGCTTTTGGTTTTGCTGTTTGCCATAGCAATAAAAAAGTATGAAATGCTTTTCCATTCTAGATTCTTTTTTTTTGTTTTTTGTTTTTTTTCGAGACAGGGTTTCTCTGTGTAGCCCTGGCTGTCCTGGAACTCACTTTGTAGACCAGGCTGGCCTCGAACTCGCAAAGATCCACCTGCCTCTGCCTCCCGAGTGCTGGGATTAAAGGCGTGTGCCAACTCCCCCGGCCCAAATGCAAATTTGTTGTTGTTGTTGTTGTTGTTGTTTTTAAGCAATAGCTATGAAACTCCCAGGATAAAGTTCTCTATATAAAGGAAAAAATTAGTTCAAGAATCTAGAATGGAGCCGGGCGGTGGTGGCACACGCCTTTAATCCCAGCACTTGGGAGGCAGAGGCAGGTGGATCTCTGTGAGTTCGAGGCCAGCCTGGTCTACAGAGTGAGTGCAGGACTGCCAGAGCTGTTACACAGAGAAACCCTGTCTCGAAAAACAAAAAAACAAAACAAACAAAAAAATTTGCATTTGGAAAATTTTCAGAATGCATGAGTGAATTGTAAAATGGGTCTGTTTATTAACTCACTTTCATGACTACAATATGATTGGTCTTTTTATCTCTATTATGTCTTTCTCTTTTTCTGCAACAGGGTTTGGCTATCGAGGCTACCCTTGAACTTGGGGCAGTGCTCCTTCCTAAACTTCCTGAATGCTGGGATCACAAACACATACTATCATGCCCACTGTCTTACCCACTCTCTGTAAGTGCTGAGATTAAAGGTATGAGCCACCACCCATGGCTCTTCTTATAGTATTAATGTGTGGTGTGTGTGAATCACATAGTAATAACGTGACAAATTATCATTGCAGTGATGATTTTTTTTGTTTTTGTTTTTGTTTCAAGACAGAGTTTCTTTTTTTTTTTTTTTTTTTTTTTTTTTTTTTTTCGAGACAGGGTTTCTCTGAATATCTCTGGCTGTCCTGGACTCGCTTTGTAGACCAGGCTGGCCTCGAACTCACAAAGATCCGCCTGCCTCTGCCTCCCAAGTGCTGGGATTAAAGGCGTGCGCCACCACCGCCCGGCAAGACAGAGTTTCTTTGTGTAGCCCTGGCTGTACTAGAACTCACTCTGTAGACCAAGCTGGCCTCAAACTCAGAGATCCCCAGAGCGGCCTGCCTCTGCCTCCTGAGTGCTAGGATTAAAGGAGTGTGCCACTATTGCCTGACTGTAATTATGATTTATTAATTGTTAAAGTCACAGTGACAACAGCAATTATGCTGATCAGTCAAAAAAGAGAAAAAATAGGTATAATTTGCATTTTTTGGATGAACTTTTTGGCTACAAACTTAAGCTTATTTTTATAATTTATTATTCATCCATTGTAGTAAAGATTTAAGAGTTTACAAGGAATATTATCCAATACTTGTTGGATTACCTGTTTTCTGAGCAAAACACTGTGGACCAGCTTCATCTAAGGGAGAAGGTAGGTATCTGTCTCTTTGAAGAGTTAGATAAAATAGTGGTGAGTGCCTTGGGGATGAACATCCATAGGACCAAACTTGACTGAGAGACTTTGCAGTGTACGCACTGAGATTTCAGCACATGGGTAGAGTGACTGTCTGACTGGAAAAGCTAGAGGACAAAGCAGAGACACAGTGAGAAGTGGGAGGTGCTAATGGGCCCAAACCAAAGGTCCCATGAAAACTGTTCACATTTTTAGGCCCTGGCAGCTCAGGTAAAGTTTGCTCATCTCACAAACATGGACCATGAAGTGTTCATTTAGACTAATTATTCTGGTGCTCCAGTCCACTTCCCAGTTTTCTCTCCATGTAAATTTTCGCATTAGGTTTTACCTTTGGGCATCAGGATATATATTCTTGAAATATTTGAAAAGACTCCATTGCACTGTTTCTTATGGATCATTTAATTTGGAAAAAAAAAAGCACCATTTCAAGAGAAGGTTTATTCATTTAGCAGGCAAGAGTCCGTCTTCACCTACCTGGGGTGGTCTTAGGAAGTCCCAAGTCAGGGCTGTTAGGAACCCAGTAAACACCCACAGTTCTTTGTATAACACTAGGTGTTGAGGTATATATAGAATTGGGAACTGCAGACTGTCCTAGAAGAGCTTGACTGATGATGGTTAGGACACCAAAGGTTCACTGGATGCTTTTAGATTGCTAGTCTTCTGGGTGCATAAGTATGTTGTCTTAGTTAAGTTTTTGGTTGCTGTGGTAAAACACCATGACAAAAAGTACTTTTTGGGGATGGAGAAGGGTTTAATTTAGCTTATGGTTCCATATCATGGTAGAAACTCAAATGGGGCAGGAATCTGGAGGGAAGAGCTAGTGCAGATTCCATGGAGGAATGCTGTTTACTGGCTTGCTCAGTCGGCTTTCTTGTAGAACCCAGGACCAAGAGCCTAGGGGTGGGAACACCCATAGTGACTTGGGCCTTCCCACATCAATAATCTACCATGAAAATATACACAGTTTTGCCCAGTCTGATGGAGCCATTTTCTTAGTTGAGGTTCCCATTTCCCATATGATTCTATTTTGTGTTAGGTTGGCAAAAAAAAAAAAAAAATCTAGCCAGCACATATACCATCTTTTGGTGTCTTATAGAGTGATTCAGAGTTATTTGGTACTTCTGTAACATCTGGGAGCTGTTGTCTGGACGGGAAATTAAGAAATTGCTAGGAAGTTGTGTTTTCCCTTCATCTATATTCCATGTCATTGTGTGTTTCTGTGTGGCTACAGAGATGAGAAAAATCAAGAAGGAAGATTCATGGAAACCTAAACACAAGAGTGAGCTGAAACCTGGGTGCCTCCTCAGTGAAGGGGAGGAGCTTCAGACCTCCCTCTTAGTCCTCTGGCCGCCTACCATTCTCCTCAAGGCCAGCTTCACCTCCTGGTTCCGCAGAGTGTAGATGAGGGGGTTGAGGAAAGGAGTGATGGCTGTGGGGAAGAGAGCAGCTGCCCCATCTAGGATGCTGTGGCTATCAGGTCGAAGGTAGATGAAGGCACAGGGCACATAGTACACGGTAACCATGGTTACATGGGCTCCACATGTTGAGAAGGCCCTTCGCCGCCCATCAGCTGTGCGGATTCTCAGGATGGCCCGGATGATATAGATGTAGGAGAGGAGGATCAGGGAGAAACAAGTGGCAACCACCACACCAATGTCCACAAAGGTCACCAACTCATTGACTGTGGTGTCTGCACAGGCTAGCTTCAACACTGCAGGAATGTCACAGAAGAAGTAATCTACCTGGTTGGGACCACAGTAGGGCAAGTGAAAGGTTAGAATGGCCTGGATTGCTCCATGGATTGAGCCAGCCACCCAAGCTCCAGCTACCAGCAAGGTGCTCATCTTAGCAGACATGAGTACTGGGTAATGCAGGGGTTGACATATTGCCAGGTATCTGTCATAGGCCATTATGGTGTAGAGATAACACACAGTACTTCCCAAAAAATGATAGAAATAAAGTTGAGCCACACAGCCCCCAAATGGGATGGGCTTAATGCCTGGAGTGAAGTTCATCATGAGACGGGGGACGATGATGGTAGAGATGCCCATGTCGATGATGGAGAGGGCACCAAGGAAGATGTACATGGGACGAGCACGGAGCTGTGTGTCTGCACAGATAGTGATCAGGATGAGCAGGTTCCCCAGCTGAGTCAAGATGTAGATGAGGAGAAAGAACACAAACAGGAATGTCTTCAGCCTGAGAGGGTGGGGAACTCCTGTGAGGATGAACTCAGTCAAGAGTGTGTAGTTGATTCTTTCCATCTTTGGGAGGCCTAGAGGACAGACAAGCAGGGGTTAGCACAGACGACATGAAAGTGAGGAGGACTTGTAACCGAAGTTTTTAATTATTATTGTTTATTTATTAACAATATTCACCTATAACAAATACCAACAATTTCTTAACTATTAATCCTACACATTCCTATAACCCCTTTAACCTATCCACTAAACCTGTTGATAATTATTTTTCTAACCTTTTAGAATGATACAGTCTCTGGGGCAGGTCCTCAGTCGTCAGGAACACAGTCTTTGTTGTAGATTCTTTTTTTTTTTTTTTTTTTTTTTGGTTTTTCGAGACAGGGTTTCTCTGAATATCTCTGGCTGTCCTGGACTCGCTTTGTAGACCAGGCTGGCCTCGAACTCACAGAGATCCGCCTGCCTCTGCCTCCCAAGTGCTGGGATTAAAGGCGTGCGCCACCACCGCCCGGCTTTGTTGTAGATTCTTTAACGCACTTAGCAGTCCTTTTTCTGGATCTCTCAGATGTAGATTCGTCATGGTAAGTTGGTTATTGCAGTCTCACCTTAAATAAGGCTTGGTGCTTTCTTCTCTCTGGGAGACCCCAGCCCCTTCCCATCAGCAACTCTGCCTCTCTACCTCAGAGTCTTTAAAGCCAGGCACAATTTCCTTTAGGCCACTGTTCGGACAGATCAAACCCCTCTAGGCAAAAGCTGAGCCACAGGGTTTAGTCCTTGGCCTTTTGGTGTCTTGCTCAGGCCTTCTTTGCTCACCAGCTTTTTTCTGCCTCAGGGAGATCTGGCCATCAAATGATGGCCAGCACTTTTTTCAGCAGACTCTTGGAGCTCTCATCAGGGGCCTCTTCTTT
Source organism: Lophiomys imhausi (assembly GCA_907164525.1). NCBI lineage: Eukaryota > Metazoa > Chordata > Mammalia > Rodentia > Muridae > Lophiomys > Lophiomys imhausi. The sequence continues at coordinate 5,314,808 of CAJQZJ010032031.1, read as the reverse complement.
TCCATGGAGCTCCATGCACTGTCCTTAAATAGGAGGAAGTCCGCCCACTTAGCAGCTGAAAACAATGTCAGGCCAGATACTTTGTTTCTTTAAGTCCATTAAGTCTTTCCTGTTTTTCTGACTTTAATCTTGTTTTTTAGTCCATTAAGTCTCCTGTTTGTTTCCTGTTTTTAGTGTACACGCTGATAATGATCTTCATGCCCCGAATTAAGAGACAGTATCAGAAACTCCTATATATTTTCTAAATCTAATTTAATTATTCTAACTCCCTACAAGGACTGGGGAAGGAGACTGTGGAAACCTGGGGTGGTGAAGGGAAGTTCTGTGGAGCTATGACCAATATGGAGGACGTGTGTTCTCTGCCAGAAGTGTTGCAACTGAAAACTCATGAGCACAGAGTTGTGCTCACTCACACTCTTCTGTAACTGCTTTGAAACTATGGTGGCAGTCATAGAGAGTTTCTCTGTTCTGTCAACAGAGAAAACTGTTGACAGAGAAAACAAAGATTCTCTGTCAACAATCTACACTGTTGACTTTCTTGACCTTTAGAAGAAGTTTGTAATCAAGGCTTTTTACCCTGGAAACTTCCAGTAACTGTAAAACAACCACTGAGTATTGTTTCAGGACATACAGCTTCTCCTGTGAATGCTGGAGTGTGGCTTCTAACTGTGCCTCATGGTTGTCTGTCCAGCAATTTTCTGTTTCACTGAACTTCCTTTTTCACAAATAGCAGCCCAAAATAACTTAGTAAAATGTGCTATTGGAGGCTGCTCTTTAGCTGTGGAGCTTATTCTCAGCTCTTTAAAGAGTCTAAATTGGTGTTGCCATCCTGTTTCCAGACCTAGATGTAGTTCTGTGAGAGGATTCATTTGATTGAAGAACTAGGTGTGCAGTTCTGGCGACCTGAGTTTAATCCTCAGAATCCACATTTGGAAGTCCGATGCAGTACAGTGTGTTCATGTTTGCAGCAACTCCTTTAGAATTGCCTAAAGCTTCTAGACAGAACACAACACAGCACCTCAACAAGATGGACTCCTCAAAGTTGTCCTTTGACTTCCATATGAGTGTACACTGTGGTACACACACACACACACACACACACACACACGCACGCACGCACGCACGCACGCACACACACACACACACAAACAAGATTTTAATACAACCCCAACAACAGAAAATGTAGATTAATAAAGTTACATGTAAGTTTCTTCCTTTCTTTGAGACAGGATCTTTATGTAGCCCTGGCTGGCTTGGAGCTCAATATGTAGACCAGGCTGACCTTAAACTCACAAAGATCTGTCTGCATCAGCCTCCAGAGTACTGGGATTAAAGGCTTGTGCCAAGCTTAATCTATGCTTTTTATTTATCTTAAAACAATTGTATTTACTTATTTTAGGTGTATTATTAGTATTTTGACTGCATGTATGTGTGTGCACCATGTATATGCCTGGAGTCCTTGGAGATCAGAAAAGGGCATTGGATCCTCCCAAACTGGGGTTACAGATAGTTGTTAGCTGCCACATGGGTGCAGGGAACTGAATCTGGGCCCTCTGCAAGCATGTAGTTTGAACCACTCTGCCATCTCTTTACTCCATAATCTATTCATTAAAAATAAATCCCAACTTTGCCTCATTCTGGCTCATCCAAAATTCTTTTCTGTCTTGAAGCCAGTAATCAAAGTTTGCCTAATTTGAGTTCCCTGAAAGAACACCTCAGGTTACTTACTGAGAGTAATAGCAAGGAGCTTCACTCTGGCTGCAGCTGCCACTTCCACAGTGCTGGGACTGCAGGAGTATGCCAGTATATTGTGGTGCTAGAGACTGAACTCAGGTGTAGTAGTTTGTGGCTTTAATTTTATTTTATTACATGCTCTAATTTGTTTTACTGTACTTAAACGTCTACCTCTCTTCCAGCCCTTGTTTCTTCCAACCCCCAACACTAGGTAGGATATAAAGAAGGTCAAAGGGGAAGGGGACATAGTTCTCTTTGAGCTACTTCCTGCTGTTTAGGGTCGTTGGGCAATACCAAACTCAGTAGTCATAATATCCAGCAATCCAGCAAACCAGCCACAGCAAACAGAGCAAACCACCAGCACAGCAGCAGGATGAACCAGCAGCAATACAGGGGAAGCATCAGCAGAAAAAGCAGCAACCTCTTCCTTCTTCAGAGTGCCCCCTTTCCTCTTGGGGCTCTGGTTTTTATACCCATCTCCTGAGTCCTCATATTTAACTTCCTGCAGCTGGCTAGGCCACATCCCTGCTAGCGCATGAGGTGCTTATAGTTCACACGTGTGGACAAACTGAAGCAGCCCCACACCTGGGGTTAAAACAAAAACATTCTCATATCATAACTGGGTTTTTAAAGAAACAAAACCCTTACCACACTCAGGATCTCCAACATGTTAGTCAGGTACTATACCAACTAACTTACATCCCTAAACCTCTACATAGAGCTTAGTTTTTGTCAGGTTGACACAAGCTGGAGCCATCTGGAAAGAGGGAATCCTATTTGATGCTTTGCCTCCATTAGATTGGCCTGTGGGCATATCTGTGAGGCATTTTCCTGATTAATGATTGATGTGGAAGGGCCCAGCCCACTATGGGTGGTGCACTCCTAGGCAGGTGGTTCTTGGTTGTGTAAGAAGCATGCTGAGCAAGCCAGGGGAGCAGGCCAATAAGCAAGCAGCTCTGCTCCAAGGTCTCTGCTTTGGTTCCTGCCTTTGCTTCCCTTGATGAGGGACTGTAACTTGTAATCCAAATAAACCCTTTCCTCCCCACGTTGCTTTTGATCATGGCGTTTCATCATAGCAACAGAAAGAAAACTAGGATGCAGTATACACAGCTTCAAGGTATAAACTGCTCCTGGGTTGGCTTGCCCCAGTGCTCATGTGTTTCCCAATATGTAGTAAGTAAACTATTCAGTAAACATTTGTAGGATGCTAAGAAACAAATTGGACTATTTTTTTTGTCTCATTTTCTCATTTTCTTCTTTATTTTCTTTTCTTTTTTTTTTTTTTTTTAGACAGGGTTTCTCTGGATATCAGTCCTGGCTGTCCTGGACTTACACTTACTTGCTTTGTAGACCAGGCTGGCCTCAAACTCACAGAGATCCACCTGCCTCTGCCTCCCAAGTGCTGGGATTAAAGGCGTGCGCCACCATGCCCGGCTCTGTCCTATTTTCTATCAAGAAGAGTGAATCTTACAGTGCCAGGCAAGGGATTATGTTTGTATTAAATTCATCCCTTTCTGGGCTCTGTTGCTCTCACATCTGGAGGACAGTACACATCAGAACCAAAGTTCTGGACTGGTTTGGTGGTGCACACCTTTAGTCCCAGTACTTGGGAGGCAGAGGCAGGCAGATATCAGAGTTCAAGGCCAGGCTGGCTGTTCTTACAGAGTGAGTTTCAGGTTATTTGGGACTACTACATAAGATCCTTCCTTTAAAAAAGGATAGGGGAGTTGGCTGTAAAGATGCCTCAGTGGCCAAGAGCACCTCTCCTCTTTTAGAGGATCAACGTTTGAATTCTAGCACCCACACTAGGCAGCTCACAACCAGCTGTAACTCCAGTTACGGAGGATCCAATGTTCTCTTCTGGCCTCTGATGGCACCTATGCACACATAAACAAAGGTAATAAATATTTTTATGTTTATGTATTTATTTGCTTGTTTGTTTTTTGAGACAGGGTCTCTCTTCAAAGCCTTGGCTATTCTGGAACTTACTTTGTAGACCAGGCTAGTCTTGAACTCACAGAGATCTGCCTGCCTCTGTTTCCCAAGGAGTGTGCCACCACATTTAGCTTAATAAACAATTTTTAAAAACTGTGTACTGCTTTTGCAGAGGATTTGAGTTTGGTTCCAATAACTGATGTTCAGGTATTCACAACTACCTGAAACAGTAGCTGCAGGGATCCAATGTCTTCTGGACTTTGCCAGCACTGTACACACACACACACACACACACACACACACACACACACACACACACA
>CAJQZJ010032031.1:5261675-5310809 GCA_907164525.1 Lophiomys imhausi | reverse complement strand
CACACACACACACACACACACACACACACACACACACACACACACACCTATGTTTAATGAAAGAAAAGGAGACAGGTTCTCACTACATTGCTCTGACTGTTCTGGAACTCACTATGTCTACCAGGCTAACCTCAAACTCACAGAGATCCACCTGCCTCTGCATTCCAAGTTTTGGGATTAAGGGCACCTGCCATTATGGCTACAAAAATGAAAATAAAGTCTTAAAAACAGAAGAAAGAACCCTAGTTCCATGTGGAAAGAACTGAGGAGCCAAGTCTGGATGATCCAAGCAGCCCTACTTCTTCATTATTACAAGGTTGGGTGCGATGTGGAGGAGGAAGTTCATGCTTTGAATATGTAAGATGTTATGATAAACCAAAGACATTTCAAGTGTCTTCAAAGCATTACCAATTCTGGTACTCATTTTCCAGAGAAAGTGGTTGGTAGGGGTCCAGGGATGGGGTTTCCATATATGCTTTCGCCATAACCTGCTGCGACCACAAGGTGTGCCAGGAGGTAGGACCACTCTGTCTTGGTAAAAAAAAAAAAAAAAAGCAAAGGAGCGCGAGGGAGGAGTTTTTCCCAGAGCCCAGAGTCCTGTCGTGTTTTTGTTTCATACAAGTGGATCATGAGGTGTGCATGGAATGAGTTTTTGATTTTGATCTGATAAGAAAGGTATCTAGGCCGGGCGGTGGTGGCGCACGCCTTTAATCCCAGCACTCGGGAGGCAGAGGCAGGCGGATCCCTGTGAGTTCGAGGCCAACCTGGTCTACAAAGCGAGTCCAGGACAGCCAAAGCTACACAGAGAAACCCTGTCTCGAAAAAAAAAAAAAAAAGGTATCTAGTAAAAGCATATTGGAAAATGATGGAGATGCATTGCATTAGTGCCCCCACCAACCAGATGTAGGTCTATGACTGTGGTGATTAACCATAGGCTAGACTGACTAATGTAGGTTAGGGATGTAGGTCAGTGGTAGAGAGCAAGCTTAGCAGTTGCAAGGCCTTAGGATTTCTAGCATGGAAATGGACCTCACCTTGATCCCTCCATAGATATCTAGTGTGTGTGTGTGTGTGTGTGTGTGTGTGTGTGTGTGTGTTCAGAGGTTAGCAGTGTCAAGGGCATACGGTGCTTTCTAAAGAGGCAAAAGACACACAAGCATGTCAGCAGGTGACTTTTGTTTATCTAGACCCAAACTATGTTCCTAACTCTAATCATATATCTCTCAAATGAAGACAACTTTTTTTTTTTTGAGAAAACTCAAATGAAGACAACTTTTTTTTTTTTTTTTTTGGCTGTCCTGAACTCTCGAGACCGGGCTCACCTCAAATTCACAGAGATCCTCCTCCTGCCTCTACCTGGGATTAAAGGCATCATGACTACGCCTGGCTGAAATAAAGAAAACTTAAAAAAAAAGTCAATTCTCTGAAAATCAACTCAAAGGACATCTTCTTTTCTTTATACTTAGAAGACTAATATCCTTTGTCCTTTTATGTATTTTACAAGGCTTTCCAAATGAAAATAATCTAAAGATGAACCACAGTAAAATGAATATATAGATATGTAACCAGAAAATATGTAATAAAATCTAATACATGAGAATAGCAGTTTCCATAAGAATCTATGAATCCTTTGGGGCTGGAGAGATGGCTCAGTGTTAAGAGCACTTGTTCTTGCACAGGACCTGAGTTTGATTCCCAGCCCCATATGACAGCTCACAACAGTCCTTAAGTCCAGTTCCAAGAGACCAAACCTTTCTGACCTCCTTGGACACATAGACATACCTGCAAAGAAAACACTCATACATAAAATGAATTAAATCTGAAACAAATAATGTGAAATAATAGTAACGAGTCTGGATTATCATTTAAAAATATCCACTAACTCAACAACCAGATTCGGGCTTTGCTTAACCTAACCTTGGAATTGTGGGTAGACCTGCGGGAAGTGACTTGACAAGGACCACAGCTAGAACCACCACAGACATCAGGACACTCTTACCCTCCCTGGCTCACTCTAAAGGACGTCAGAGAACTGTTGTTAGTGAGGAAGAGCTTTGGAGAAAGATATAAAGATGTAGCCAACGAACAGCTGAAGAGGTAGTGTCACATGACTTACTAGACCAGAAAGAAACATTGCTGGAGGGCAGAAAGAAAATTATGCCCGGTAATTAAATAAAGAACAGACTGAGAGGTGACAGAGTGAAGACATGCCTATGGCTCTGCCCTGATCTTTGCCTGTATCTGAAACCCAGGCTTGTGGGGACATTGTCCTGCCTCTTTAGCACCCTCTGCATTAGCCTTCAAGCCTCCATGACTCTGAAAGGTGGGACTCATACCGTGACTGGTGTGGAAGGGTGAGGGCCTCTCATCAGGAGGTGCCAGTGTCCACAGAAGGTCCTTTTGCAGTCTGAGAGGAGGGATACACTCTATTGCTGGAGAGTCCTACATCCCACAGGGTCAGCACTAGCTGTTGTGGGGAGCTGATGGGAGAAGACTCAGCTGACTGAACCTTGAATTATTTATTCTTTGTGGCTCTTCTCCCTCATCTCCTTGTGGACTGGGGAAGATTGAGGCTGTGACTGAAGGTGGTCCGGCTGTGGTCTGTGTTTGCTTTGTTTTCCCCAGGGGCACTTGAGTGTGTGAGCTCCTCAGTGTGGGGACTGTTGTAACTGCACCCCTGTGAGAAGGTGACAAACTCAGGTCTGTAATGTGTCTCCTGGGAGACTTCCTTCCTTTCCAGCTTTCTCCAGTTTTGTAAAACCATGTGGGACAAGGTCTGTGGGGTGAAGCAGGATTTGATGACTTAACAGGACTTCATATCTGTGGTTTCCTTTTGCTCTCAAAACAGATTTGGTAGAAGATGCACAAGGAGGCAGGAGGGTGAGGGTGAGGATGAGGAGGAAGTTTAGGAAAAGGATGAGGAGAATGAGGCAGAGGGGGAAGAAGAAGATGAAGATAAGGAGGATGAGAGTGAGGAAGATGAGGACAAAGAGGAGGAGGAGGAGGAGGAGAAGATAAAAGCATAGCTATTAAATGTCAAGACTGGCTTTTTAAAAAAATGTGTGTGGTTTTTCAAGACAGGGTTTCTCTTTGTAGCCCTGGCTGTCCTGGAACTCGCTCTGTAGACCAGGCTAGTCTCAAACTCAGAGAGATCCACCTGCCTCCACCTCCCCAGTGCTGGACTAAAGACATGTGTTACCACGCCTGGCTTCAAGAGTATTTTTATTGTCACACTCCTATCTTATGAAATTAAACTTTCTTTGACCCAGTACAGTGCTAAGAGACTCTCATAGGCTAAGGGAAACACAAACCTGACTGTGTCACTGGAATATTTATTTTTGTAACTTTTCTATTTCTGTGATATTTCTATGATCATTACATCGGGAAAATGGCAACAGCAGGCAGGCATGACACTGGAGAAGTAGCTGAGAGCTTACATCTTGAGAAATAGCCATGAGGCAGAGAAGAAACTGGGAAAAGCATGAGTCTTCTGAAACCTCAGAATTCACCCCCAGTGACACATCTCCTACAACAAGGCCATAGCTCCTAATTCTTCCCAAACAATTCCACTAAAAGGAGACTGAAGCATTAAAACATATGAGCCTATGGGAGCCCTTCTCATTCAAACTACTGTGTCTGACTTTGTATCACCAAGATATTTAAGGTATTTCCTTTTTTTGTTGAATTTATTAATTATTTTTCTAGTATTTTAATTAAAATATAATTACATCCCTTCCCTTTCCTCCCTTCAGTCCTCCCTATGTTCCCTCCCAATCTCACTTTCAAACTTATAGCCTCTTTTTCTTTGATTTTTGTTACATACATATCACATATATATGTATATATATACACACACGTATGGACAAATATATAAACACATCATGCTGAATCCACTTTTGTTGTTTGTGTGTAAATAGTTTCAAGGCTGAGCACTTTGTATTGAATAACTTATGGGGGGTGTCTCATCCCTTGGAGATGCTAATTCTCCCTCTCAGCAGTCATCATTTGTCTGTAGTTCTTCATCAAGGGGTGGGACCCTTGAGATTTTCTCCCCTTTGAGTTGGCATGCCTACTGATACTATTCAGATCTTGTTTATACAGCCCTTTGTAAGAGAGGCAGTCTCACAGCGGACTTTCTGTTATTCTGGCTCTTACAATCTTTTTTCCCTGTTTTCTGTGATGCTGTGTGATCCACAGATACAGGAACTGTGCAGCATATAGTATCCACTGGGGCTGAGCTCCTCATGATCTGATCTGTTGGTTGATCTTTGCATTGTGTCCTTCTGTGCTTTTCTGTAATGGTTTCCATTTGCTGTAGAGAGAAATTTCTTTGATGAAGTATGGTAGATAACTTTTTTTGTGCATATAAGGATAAGATTTAGAATGTAGTTAGGAATTATGCGGGTCTAGCAAAGTGGAGGTAGTAGATTCTTTTCTAAGGTCCATGACCTCATTATTCCTGGGAAGTTGGCTAGGTTTCCAGTACCAGGCATGCTTTCCCTCCTGTTTCCAATTAGACAGAATTGGTTACCACCAGCATTTTCATGTCACTCACTGCACCTTTATGGATATCTTGCCTTACTGGCCATTGTTGTGGTTCACAGGTGTCACAGCTGGGAGGATTATTTGTTTCTCACCTTTGGCAGCTTGCATGGTACTTTGTTTGTAGGATGGAAGCTTTCAAGTTAGATTCAGCTGGAATAATCTGAGTTTTGTATCTAAGTATTTTGTTCCTTCAGCAATAGGGGCTTACCTTCAACCTCTGAAAGGCAACTAAGGGAAATAACCATAGTTTATATTGTTTTGAGAGTCACTTGGACTACCTGGTAAACAACAGGAAAGGGTTCTTGTGAATAATCCTGTGGTTTTTATTGGTCTATGGTTCCTGTGGGAGTGTTGTCAGCCCAAGTGGAATAACATATATATATATGAGTACTGTGTATAATTTTAGGTAAATATAAAACACTATGATTCCTTGAAGCTTTATAAAACAGATTTGGTGGCATTTGTCCCTCTACCCTCCTTCTGTATCTGTGCTGACTTCCCTTCCATCTAGGGTTCCTCTTCCCATTTTTTCTGTTTATCTTTTGCTATCACCTACATCCTGCTATTCCCCCCTTAATTCCCACCTTCATGGTCCTGTTTACTTTCCTGGTTTCTGCTGTTACTCTGTGTTGTGTGCTCACATCTGAAGATTTAGAGCTAGGAACTGCAGTTGAGAGACAGCATGCAGCTGGGTTTGTCTTTCTGGGCTCCGGTGTACTCACTCAATATGATCTTCTAGGTCAACCTATTTAGCTGAAAGTTTCATGATTTCGTTTTTCTTTAAGCTGGATTGTGTTCTGTACTCTGTATGTAGCACATTATCATTATCCACCCTTCTGCTGAAGGGCATTTCATTTTCATTTCCTAGCTATTGTGATTAGAGTAAGCAAGCTGTTGGCCATAATTCCTGGGCAAATACATTCCCATTTGGTAATTCCTTTACTATGCATGTATCTTTTTTTAAATAATTTATGTTTTATTTCTTCAAGTTACATCTCAATCACAATCCCCTCCCTACTCCCCCCTCCAGTCCCACCCTTCCACCCTCCTCCCCCTCAGCCCCACCATCCTCTTCCCTTCTTTTTTTTTTTAGTTTAAGGTATTTATTTTTCCCCCCAACAGCTCTCCCTTTCAGTCCAAATAATGGTTCTTTTTCTTATAACTATAAATACAATACAAAACAACAGAAATAAATAGGCCACGATTATAAGAGTTATATGGCTTAGCATACATTCCCAATGTCCAGTCCATATGTATTTGGCACCTGACTTTAACATTCTACTATCTAACCATCTCCATAATTTTAAAAATATCTTCTTAGATCCAGAACACCCTCTTGATTCCTAAACAACTCAAAATTTAACTATGAGACTCTAGCTATCTATTCTTCAACCACCTCAGAGACCTGAGAGGGATAAATATATCTGATTATATAGGAAGTGCAGGGCCTGCAGCTTCCAAAAAATTAGCATTGATCATTGTATATTAATGCAAAATTAAGATTGTATAGGGCTACATCGGTATTGATCTTTGTATATTGATACAAAATTAAGATTATATTTGGCCACAATGGTATTGACCCTTGTATATTGATGTAAAATTAAGATTGCATTGGGCTACATCGGTATTGATCTTTGTATATTGATACAAAATTAAGATTATATTTGGTCACATTGGTATTGATCTTTGTATATTGATACAAAATTAAGGGTAACGCTTCTTAAAGGTATTGTTCGTAGTAATACTTAAAAATGAAATGTCAAGTTTTGAACTCTTGCTACCAACCGACATAAACTGTTTAGGATAATTAAGAAACGGAAACTAATAGTCATGAAAACGTGTCATTTTGTTAGTTACTATGACAGTCTATCACAGTTATTTTCTAAGCTACTCAGAAATCAAGTTGCTAAGAGACAAGCAATATTTGCTTATCTAAATATAAGAGATAGATAGGGCATCTTCAAAAACCTCAAGAGATCTGCAGAATATGGCATTCAAAGATGTTTTCTTAACTTAAGATTCTTTGATATCGAGACATGTCAGCTCCTGACAGCACCCCCTATTCTACTCCAAGTAGAAGATGAGCATCGAAGAATCTCCAGTGGGAGATGATTGAATTGGTGGTAAGCCTTTCTCTTGGCAAGAAAAACCCCTTGCTTCAACTGTAGACAGACTTCTGTCCAAAAAGGACAAAACTTGGAAGCAGATAAGTCGACAGCCTAGCTCTGCCAAGACAGGGTAGGTAAGTCCTTCATAATTCCTGCTCTATAATCAATGTCTGTCAGAGAAACGGGGCCAAATGGCTGAAGATTGATGCTGTAATGTATGGAGAGAAAATGGGAACTGTCCAGGCAGCCACTGATCCCTGAATCTTAAGAGGAAGATTTGTGACACAGATGTCTTATTTAGAACTGAAAATCCCACGATTACTTTTTCTTGCAGCTTGACCAGTGTGCATCTCTACATTAATACTCATTTACTACAAGCAAAAACAAAAAACAAAAACTTCTATGATGAAGGCCAAAAGGTGCAAAAATCTATGGGTATAATGATAAGCTGTTAGGAGTTGGTTTAATACTTCAAACCATTAGCAAAGTAAAATGACTGAAGTAGGTTCTTTCTTCCCTAGGGCCTATGATCTGTCTAGCCACAGGTTCGCCAATAGTTGTTCCAGGTATAAGTTCCATCTTTTGGAGTGGACCTTAAATCCAGTCAGAAAGTAGATGGTTATTCCCAAGGCATTTATGCCACTATTGCACCAATGAGCATATCTTGCAAGACTTGTCATTATTGTAGCTCACAAGGTTCACAGCTGCATAAAATTGATGATTCTTTTTCTCCTCCAGTAGTGTGCATAACATTTTCCACCCTATGAAAGCTAGCCAGTGTGAGTCTTCCAAGTCAGGACCAGCTTCATTGCTCCATGTCCTATTACTCAAGTATGTGGTATTTTCAGAAATGGCGTTCTACCATAGAGTTCTGGAGGGTGACCAAGAGCAATGACATTAGCCTATAATATTTGGGGCTCTAGGTGACCTCATTGATGAGCAGCTCCTTAAAGGTAACCAATTCTTAGCACTGGGTTTTTTTATTTGTTAGCCTGAGTTATCTAGTAGGATCATTATTGATCCAGTGTAGGACAACTCCATTCAAATTCTCCATATAGACATGTGTTTATACTTCAGGAAGCTTCTGTGATGTTAGTTTTTCATAAGACATTTTCAGAAGGTCTCTAGTATTAGCTACCCCTCTCCATATTCCCTCCTCCCCCTGCCCTCCCATTACTCACTGCATTTAATCCTTCTTGCCCCATTATTCCTTTCCCCCCTTTATATCACTGTCTTCTTCCTTCCCTCACTTGAAAGCCCCCCTCCATGGCCACTTATTAGTTTCCTGACCTCAATGGGTTTTCCAAATGAAACACACAAATCTGAAGCTTCCAAGAGACAAATGAGAGAAGACACGTTTGTCTTTGTGGGTCTCAGTATTACACAGAATGACCTTTGTTAGTTCCATTCTCTACCTGCAAATTAGTTTCACAATTCCACTTTTCTTAACATCTGAATAATATCCCATTGTGTAAATGTACTATATTTTTATTAACCATTCATCTATTGATGGACATCTAAACTGTTTCCATTTTTTTACTATTGTGAATAAACCAGCAATGAACATGGATAAGCAGATATATCTATGGCAGGATACAGAGTCTTTGGGATATATACCAAAGAATGGTATAACTGAATCATGTGGTAGATAACTTTTTGAGCCATCTCCATGCTGATTTTCATGGCCGTGTGAGTTTGAACTCCCATTAACAGTAAATAAATATCCCCATTCTCCACATATACACCAGCATTTGTAGTCTTTTTTTTTAGATTACATATTCTAACTAGTGTAAGATGAACTCTCAAAGTGGCTTTAATTTGCATTTCCTTAATGGCTAAAGAGATTTCAGAAGCTCAAGCCAGGCCCAGTTCATGGATTCTTCCTGCTACCTGCCAATCCAGATGTGGAACTCTCAGCTACCTCTCCAGTACCATGTCTGCCTGCATGCCACCATGCTTCCTGCCATGATGATAATGGACTAAGCTTCTAAACTGAAAGCCATCCCCAATTAAATGTTTTATTTTATAAGACTCTCTGTGATCATGATGTCTCTTCACAGCAATAGAAACCCTTCAGTAAGACAGAAGTTGGTACCAGGTACTGCTGTGATAGGCTGGACTGCCTTTTTGTTTGGAGGAATGTGGACTTTGGATTGGGAAAGCCTGATTCTGGACTGGTGGTCGACACAGGCTAGTTCTCCTTCTGGCCCCTGGGCACCAATGTGGTGTTGGTCTCCAGCTTGCTCCTCCCCCCCCCCCGCAGGAATGTTAGGCTAATATTCATTCAGATGTTCATAGGTCAGAACACTGTAGACATAGCCTCGCTCCTCTCTGCCAACTGCTGACACACATATGACACAACAGCCACATCTCCAATGCCTCTAGAGACAGTTATATAGTATCTTTTAAAATGAGCATTTGCTGGCCTGAAGAGATAGCTCAGCGGTTAAGTGAACCTGTTAGACTAGTTCAACTCCTAGTACCCACATGGTAGCTCATAATCATCTGTAACTCCAGTTCCAGGGGATCCAATGCCCTTTTCTGACCTCTACAACACAAGGCATGCATATGCTTCACATACTTGCATGTAGGCAGAACATTTATTACATAAAATAAATAAATCTTTAACAATATTTAAATAAAATTAAATTGACATTTGCACAGAGAAACGTATGAAACATTTGATTGTATACATATTGAATTGTTTCACTACTTGTTTGACATCAGTTGACTCTTTTCTGCTGAAATTATCTTCAATGATTTGTTCAGGACAACAAAACATGTCCTATTAGAAGGAAAAAAATCTTCTTGCTTTTCAAATTCTACTTCTAGCCGGGCGGTGGTGGCGCACGCCTTTAATCCCAGCACTCGGGAGGCAGAGGCAGGTGGATCTTTGTGAGTTCGAGGCCAGCCTGGTCTACAAAGTGAGTCCAGGACAGCCAGGGTTACACAGAGAAACCCTGTCTCAAAAAAAAAAAAAACGAAAACAAAAAAAACAAAATCAAATTCTACTTCTTTCTATAACCTACCTCTTTAAGTTTTTCCAAGTTTTTAAAAACAAGTCTATATAAGACTAACTTTTTATCTTATAGGAAGAAGTTAATGCTCTGCCATTAGAAAATATTTGATACTTAGAGGACAGCAAAACTCTTTAATTTTCAGAGGGAGAGGGTAGTACTCATGACTTACCTTTTTTCCCCCTCCAACATGAAGTATAAACCTTAAGTACTATTAGAACTTTTAGGACCTTTGAAAATTTACCAGTAGTTACAGAGGTAAAATAAATACTTCAAAGTGACTTCTGTGTATTCACATAAATACTTATCACTTTTGAGGAATAAAAGCTTTGTAAAATCATTTTTTCTTACTTAGACTAGTTTTAAACATGCATATTGTTTCTTTATATTCTGATTATTTCATCACATAAGACATAGCCTCTGGAACTTTTGTATAAAATAAAAATAGAATCATATGGGAATCAGAAGGCCTTTGTGATAAGTTTAGTATTTATAAAGAAAATATAAATATTTTCAACTGAGAAAAGAGAGCATCAAATATACTTTGTACCAAGCCAGCTTTTACTAATTTGTATTATATTAATTATACATTTTAATTTATTTTACTGTACTTAATTCATTGTGCTTAATACCTCTACCTCCCTTCCACCCCTCATTCCCTTAGACCCCCCAACCCTAGGTGGGAGAGAAAGAAGGCTAGAAGGAGAAGGGACATAGGTCTCTTTGAGCTACTTCCTGCTGATTAGGGTCATTGGATTCTTTGGGTGTAATACCAGTCTCATTAGAAGTCCAGCAAACCAGTGAACCAGGAGACCAGCAAACCAGGAGAGAGCAGCAGGAAGAACAAGCAGCAGTTTGGGGGGGAGCACCAGCAGCCAGGAGAGCAGTAACTGCTTTCCAACTTGTAGCCCTTTCTCTTCTTTGTAGAGCCTCTTTACTCTTACTTCTTTATAAAGCCCATTATCTTTTACTTCTTTGTGGAGCTCCTTCTCTCTTTTATCTTTGTAGCCCCCTTTTCCTTGGGGCTCTGGCTTTTTTCCCTCCTTTGTAGAGCCCCCTTTTCCTCAGGACTCTGGCTTTTTTTCCCCCTCCTTTGTAGAGCACACTTCTCCTTGGGGCTCTGGCTTTTTTCCCTCCTTTGTAGAGCCCCTTCTCTTCTTGGGGATCGGGCTTCTTATCCCTCCTTTGTAGAGCCCCCTTCTCCTTGGGTCTCTGGCTTTTTATTCCTCTCTCCCAAGTCCTCACAGTTAAACTTGCTCAGCTGGTTAAGCCACACCCCTGCTAGCTCATGAGACCGTTAATATTTAATATCTGTGCCTTAAGCAGCCCACCTGGGATTAAACAAAAACATTCTCACAATTGGTTTTAATAAATTCCTACCACAATACTAAATACTAAATAACAGATACTTGTTTTTTCTATTTTTCACCTTGTCCATGTTGATGTGTTCTTGAAGCAACTATATCCTAAAATAATATTTTTCCTCTTTTTTCTAAGTTACTAATTTTCTTTCCTGTCAATTATTTTGACTACATTTTTGTTTTCCATAAAAGGGATTAAATTTTCATTTTTCCATGGAGATAAATGTTTAACTTGGACTATCAAGGAACAAGTTACCCTCATGTTATTCTGAACTGGTTCAATAAACTCCTTTTATTAAATACAAATTACAGGGGATCCAAGATGGCAGCAGTCGGCAGGGACACATTTTGAGCTGGGGGTGGGAGTTAATAGCTACAACATCGCAGAAATATAAACAAGCTAAGCAACATCCTGAGAAGCGTGAACACAAAGGGTCACACCCAGCGAACCCAGGGACTGGTGAGGGTCCCTCGTGGGACCCTCAGACACTCAGGTAAACAGACCTACCCAGGCCACGGCGGACCGCGATGCAGGGCAGCACAGAACCCAGAGGGGACTCAGGCAGCGGAGCTCAGGGTAGAGGGGAACCTAGGCAGTGGGGTTCAGCGTGGTGTGGTGCAGAACCCAGGCTGAGGCACCAGCCCTGGAAGTGGGCAAGAGCCACACAAAAACCCAGGGAGTGGACAGGCTGAGGCCCAAAGCAAAGGTCAGTGGCATGGGACACAGGCTCGGGGCCCAAAGCAGAGGTTAGTGGCAAGGGACACAGACTCGGGGTCCAAAGCAGACATCAGCGACGTAGGGCAGAGGACCCAGGTAAAGAGCAGAGGCCACTGGCACAGGGAACAGGCCCAGGACCCAGAGCAGAGGCCAGCTAGGACCCTGTCACAGAAGTGGGCAAAAGCCATGCAGCGACTACAAGGGAGGCACAAGCAAATCTGGGCCTACCCAGGAAGGTGTTGGACATAAAGGTCCCTCTACAGTCACTTGGAAGAACATTGCGCTCAGGCAGGGCAGAGGGCTGATCTTCCTGCACCTGTACAGTCTCCCGCAGGTATGATTACTGTAGGGTCTTGGGAGGTAGCTGCAACTGCTGGATAGAAGTACCTCCTGGCTACCTGAGCGCCCAATATTTACACAGTCACTGCAACACCCTAAAGAAGACCGGCAGTGCCACTGAAATGGTCCAGAAGGCATCAGGAACAGTCAGCTTAGGACAACCAGATGGCTAAAGTTCAGCAAAAGAACAAAACTGACAAAACTCAGGGAAAAATGACTCCAATGAAATTCAGCGAGGTTAGCACAGCAAGTCCTGTACACCCCACCACAGCTGAAACACATGAAAATGATGACAAATCTATACTTAGGAAAATGATGGAGTCCTTTCAAGAAGAAATGAAATCACTGAAAGCATACAAAGAGTCCTCAATTTTACAAATAAAAGCTTTGGAGAATATCATTACAGATCTCCAAGCCAACACAGCCCAACATGAACAGGAAAGAGACAAGGCAATGAAAGATTCAAAAGATTTGAAAGATTTGCAGACAAAGACAAGTAATTGGAACAGGAAACATATAAAATGAATAAAATGGTTCAAGACTTGAAATTGGAAGTACAAGCAATAAAGAAAACATAATCAGAGTTAATCCTGGAGGTGAAGAATTAAGGGAAGAGAACAAGAACTACAGACATGAGTATCAAAAATAGGAAACAAGAGATGGAAGACAGGATCTCAGGCATGGAAGATTCGATGGAAGAAATCAGTACAACAACCAAAGAAAATGAGAAAACTAAAAAAATTCTCATTCATAACCTCCAAGAAATCAAGGACTCAATGAAAAGATGGAACCTAAGAATTATAGGCATAGATGAAAGAAAAGACTCCTTACTCCAAGGTCCAGGAAACATCTTCTACAAAATCATAGAAGAAAACTTCCCAAACCTAAAGAAAGAGATGCCAATAAAACTCCAAGAGGCATACAGAACACCAAACAGGTTAGATCAGAAAAGAAACTCCTCTCGCCACATAATAATTGAAACTCCAAATGTACAGAACAAAGAAAGAATATTAAAAGCTGTAAGATAAAAAGGTCAAGTAACATATAATGGCAGACCCATCAAAATTACACCTGACTTCTCCTCAGAAAGTTTAAAAGCCAGAAGGGCCTGGGCAGACATCCTACAAGCCCTGAGAGAACACAGGTGCCCAGCCAGACTACTATACCCACCAAAACTCTCTATCAACATAGATGGAGAAAACAAGATATTCTATGACAAAATCAAATTTAAACAGTATCTACCCACAAATCCAACCCTACAGAAGACCCTAGAAGGAAAATTCCAACTCAGAGAAGATAACTACACCCAAGAAAACAGAGGAAATAAATAACTCCACTGCAGCTAAACCAAAAGAAACACACAACCACCACCTACACCAAAATAATAGGAAATAACAACCTTTGGTCATTAATATCCATCAACATCAATGGACTCAACTCCCCAATGAAAAGACACAGGCTTACAGAATGGATCTATAAACAAGACCCATCAATTTGCTGCATACAAGAAACCCATCTCACTAACAAAGATAGACAGAGTAAAGGGCTGGGAAAAGGTTTTCCAACCAAATAAACCCAGGAAGCAAGCTGGAGTAGCCATCTTAATATCAAATAAAATGGACTTTCAACTGAAGTTAATCAAAAAAGATAGAGAAGGGCACTACATACTCATTAAAGTAAATATTCACCAAGATGACATCTCAATATAGAATATCTATGTCCCAAATACAAGGGCACTTACATTTGTAAAAGAAACTCTTTTAAAGCTTAAACCACATATCAATCCCCACACATTAGTAGTGGGAGACTTCAACACCCCACTCACAACAATGGACAGGTAATCAAGACAGAAACAAAACAGAGAAATAATGAGTCTAACAGAGGTCATGAACCAAATGGACTTAACAGATATCTACAGAACGTTTCACCCAAACACAAAAGAATACACCTTCGTCTCAGCACTGCACAGAACCTTCTCCAAAATCGACCATATAGTTGGACACAAAGAAAGCCTCAACAGATACAAGAAAATTGAAATAACCCCCTGTATCTTATCAGACCACCATGAAATAAAGCTGGATTTCAACAACAGAAATAACAGAAAGCCTACACACTCATGGAAACTGAACAACTCTTTACTGGATGACTACTGGGTCAGGGAAAAAATAAAGAAGGAAATCAAAGACTTCTTAAAATCCAACGAAAATGAAGGCACAACATACCCAAACCTATGAGGCACAATGAAAGCAGTGCCACGAGAAAAGTTCAAAGCACTAAGCGCCTTCAAAAAGAAAATTGTGACAGCTCAAATTAGCGAATTAACAGCTGAACTGGAAGAACTGGGGGTAAAAAAAGAAGCAAACACTCCCAAGAGGAGCAGAAGGCAGGAAATCATCAAACTTAGAGCTGAAATAAACAACTTAGAAACAAAAAGAACAATACAAAGAATCAATGAAACCAAGAGTTGGTTCTTTGAGAAAATCAACAAAATAGACAAACCCTTAGCCAAATTAACTAAAAGGCAGAGGGAAAAAACCCAAATCAACAAAATCAGAAGTGAAAAGGGAGAAATAACAACAGACATTGAGGAAATCCAGAGAATCTTTAAGTCCTACTTTAAAAAATCTATACTTCACCAAATTTGAAAACCTAAGTGAAATGGACAATTTTCTTGATAGATTCCACCTATCAAAGTTAAATCAAGATCAGGTTAACAGATTAAGCAGCCCTATAACCCCTAAGGAAATAGAAACAGTCATTAAAAATCTCCCAACCAAAAAAAGCCCAGGGCCAGGTGGTTTCAGCACAGAATTCTACCAGACCTTCAAAGAAGAGCTAATACCAATACTCTTCAAATTCTCCCACCAAATCGAATCAGAAGGAACACTGCCAAACTCATTCTATGAGGCCACAGTCACCCTGATTCCTAAACCACACAAAGACCCAACAAAGAACGAGAGCTTCAGACCAATCTCCCTCATAAACATAGATGCAAAAATACTTAATAAAATACTGCCAAACCAAATCCAAGAACACATCAAAAGTATCATACACCATGATCAAGTAGGCTTCATCCCAGGAATGCAGGGATGGTTCAACATACAAAAATCCATCAATGTAATTCACCATATAAACAAGTTGAAAGAAAAAAACACATTATCATCTCGCCAGAAGCTGAAAAAGCATTTGACAAAATCCAACACCCCTTCATGTTAAAAGTCCTGGAGAGAGCCGGGCGGTGGTGGCGCACGCCTTTAATCCCAGCACTTGGGAGGCAGAGGCACGCGGATCTTTGAGAGTTCGAGGCCAGCCTGGTCTACAAAGCGAGTCCAGGACAGCCAGAGCTGTTAAACAGAGAAACCCTGTCTCGAAAAACCAAAAAAAAAAAAAAAAAAGTCCTGGAGAGAACAGGCATACAATGACCACACCTAGAAGTAATAAAGGTGATATACAGCAAGCCAGTAGCCAACATCAAATTAAATGGAGAGAAACTTGAAGCATTTCCTCTAAACTCAGGGACAAGGCAAGGATGTCCACTTTTGCCATATCTCTTCAACATAGTACTTGAAGTTCTTGCTAGAGCAATAAGACAGCTAAGGGGATACAAGTTGGAAACGAAGAAGTCAAATTATCCGGATATGATATGATATATATATATATATGATAATATACATAAGCGACCCCAAAAATTCCACCAGAGAACTCTTACAGTGGATAAACACCTTCAGCAAGTTGGCTGGATACAAAATTAATTCAAAAAATTAGAAGCCTTTCTTTATACAAAAAAAAATAAATGGGCTGAGAAAGAAATTAGGGAAACAACACCGTTCACAATACCCACAATGTATAAAATACCTGGGGGTAACTCTAACCAAGCAAGTGAAAGACCTGTATGACAAGAACTTCAAGTCCTTGAAGAAAGAAATTGAAGAGGTCATCAGAAGGTGGAAAGATCTCCCATGCTCATGGATAGGTAGGATTAACATAATAAAAATGGCCATCCTGCCAAAGGCAATATACAAATTCAATTCAATCCTATCAAAATACCAACACAATTCTTTATAGACCTGGAAAAAGCAACTCTCAACTTCATATGGAATAACAAAAAAAATAGCTAAGTCAATCCTGTACAATAAAAAAACATCTGGAGATATCACCATTCCAGATTTCAAGCTGTACTGCAGAGCAATAGTAGTAAAAACAGCATGGTACTGGTATAGAAACAGACCAGTGGATCAATGGAATCTAATTGAAGACCAGAAATGAACCCATACACCTATGGTCACTTAATTTTTGACATAGAAGCCAAAACTATACAATAGAAAAAGAACAGCATCTTCAACAAATGGTGCTGGTCTAACTGGATGTCGACATGTAAAAGAAAGAAATTAGACCCATACTTATCATCTTGCACAAAACTTAAGTCCAAGTGGATCAAAGACTTTAACATGAGTCTCTTAATTCGGGGCATGAAGAGCATTATCAGCATGAAGTCAGCAAAAACAGGAAAGACTTAATAGACTGAAAAACAAGGTTGAAGTCAGGAAAAACAGGAAAGACTCAATAGACTTGAAGAAACAAAGTATCTGGCCTGACATTGTTTTCAGCTGCTAAGTGGGCGGAGCCCAAATTAAGCTGAAACAGAGTTCCTCCTATTTAAGGACAGTACATGGAGCCCAGAAGAGAAGAGGCCCCTGATGATAGAGAGCTCCAAGAGTCCTGCTGAAAAAAGTGCTGGCCATCATTTGATGGCCAGATTTCCCTGAAGCAGAAAGAAGCTGGTGAGCAAAGAAAGCCTGAGCAAGACACCAAAAGGCCAAGGACTGGACTCTGTGGCTCAGCTTTTGCCTGGAGGGGTTTGATCTGTCCGATCAGTGGCCTAGGGGAAACTGTGCCTGGCTTTAAGGACTGAGGCAGAGCAGCTGAGTTCCTGATTCAAAAGAAGTAAGTTGGCCTGCAGACAGCTGGGGTCTCACACAGAGAAGAAAGCATGAAGCCTTATTTAAGGTGAGACTGCAATAACCAACTTACCCTGACGAACCTGCATCTGAGAGATCCAGAAAAAGGACTGCTAAGTGCGTTAAAGAATCTACAACAAAGACTGTGTTCCTGATGACTGAGGACCTGCCCCAGAGACTGTATCATTCTAAAAGGTTATGAAAGTAGTTGTTATAATTATCAATAGGTTTAGTGGATAGGTTAAAGGGGTTGTAGGATTTTATAGGATTAATAGTTAAGAAATTGTTGGTGTTTGTTATAAGTGAATTTAGTAATAAATAAATAATAATTTAAAAGGTCAGTTACAGCCTGGCACACTAAATCTATTAAAAGAGAAAGTGGGGAAAATCTTAGAACTCATCGGCACAGGTGACAACTTCCTGAACAGAACACCCACAGCTCAGGATCTAAGACCAACAATCAACAAATGGGACCTCATGAAACTGGAAATCTTCTGTAAGGCAAAAGACAATGTTGTTTGAACAAAATGGCAACCTACAGATTGGGAAAAGATCTTCACCAACCCCCCATCTGACAGAGAGCTAATATCCAAATTTTACAAAGAACTCAAGAAATTAAATGCCAAGAAACCAAATAATCCAATCAAAAAATGGGGGACAGAGCTAAATAGAGAATTCACAAAGGAGGAATCCTAATGGCTGAGAGACACTTGAAGAAATGCTCAGCATACTTAATCATCAGAGAAATGCAACTTAAGACTACTCTGAGATTCCATCTCACACCTGTCAGAATGGCTAAGATCAAAAACTCAAATGACAACACATGCTGGCAAGGTTGTGGAGAAAGGGGAACACTCCTCCATTGCTGGTGGGAGTGCAAGCTGGTACAACCACTGTGGAAATCAGTCTGGCGATATCTTAGAAAACTTGGAATAGCTCTACCTCAAGACTCAGCCATACCACTTCTGGGTATACATCCAAATGATTCCTCACCAAAACACAAGGAAGTTTCCTCATCTATGTTCATAGCAGCCTTATTTGTAATAGCTAGAAACTGGAAACAACCCAGATGTCCCTCAACCAAAGAATGGATTAAAAAACTGTGGTACATCTACACAATAGAATACTACTCAGCTATCAGAAACAATGAAATTATGCAATTTGCAGCCAAATGGATGGAACTAGTGAAGCTCATCCTGAGTGAGCTAACCCAGAGTCAGCAGGATGTACATAGCATCTATTCACTTATAATTGGATTTTAGCCATATAGTATAGGATAACTATACTACAACCAATGCACCAAAGAGAACAGGAACATAGACTTTGTTTCCTGTCAATGAGACACTTTTCCCTAGTGGTGCTGCCTTGTAGGCCCTCAGTGTATGAGGAGGCTCTTGGCCCTCATATGACTGCTGAACTGGGGCGGGAGACTGTTATGTAGGGACACTCCACTCCAGAGGGTTGGGATGGAAGGGTTAGGGGGTAGAGGGTGGGAGGGCAGGACTGGGAGGGGTGGAAAGAGGACACTGTGATGGAGATGTAACCTGAAGTAAAAAATAAAATAAAATACTAAACTTGAAAAAAAAATACAAATTTCCATAGCCCTTTTAAATTCTAGAGACTATATTAACATATTTTACAACAGTAATTAGCATACTGCTTTTGAATGATAGTCAATATTATAAAAACATCTCCTAGAATATCACTTCTTTCAATTATAGTAATATAAGCTGCATAAATAGCATCATGAACTCACATCAAATTTTCTCAATCAAATTAAAGTCACTGAAAAGATAGATAAAAGTTTAAGTTCTGACTTTTATGTAATCCTTTGGTAATAAAAACTCTAAACTCAGTAAGTATTTTGTAGACTCAGAGTAGTGATGCAATAGTGGCTAAGTACGTTGGTAATTACCAATAACTCTTTACTTGTACATAAGATCCAAGTAAAAGAGAGAAAATGTGCCTGGTATTAGAAGCTTAGCCAGCTACTCAGTGCTAGTGAAGTCATGAATATTAGAGGACAGCCTACAACCACTGCTTTATTAAACCAGCATAATCCCTAATAACAATCTAACATTTATCCTTATACATCCAGATAAGTGTTTTTACCCTTCATCAAGGAAATTTCTCTTTGCAGAAGATGGAGACCACTGCAGAAAACTACAAGTCATCAAAATTCAGAGTTGTGAAGCCCAGGCCAATGGATATATCTACAAAACACTCCCCTACACCTAAGGCTCAGAGCACATTGCTGAAGAAGGTGCAGTATGATTATATGAGCCAAAAGATCAGAGAATGCACTCTGAGACTGTGTCTCCTAATAATAGCAGGAGCTGCACCCATAAAGTCTCACCAATTTGATTACCTAAAAATGATCTGAACAAGGAAAACACCAATAGACATGCCAAAGAGGATGGAGGAAAGACCACAGACCTCAACCCAATGCAAAGGACTGCAGGCAACTTTAGAATGCTGAGAGTGAGAGAAATAGTTGTATCCAGAGAAGAATACACCAACTGGTCAGTCCAGAAAACATACACAGCACAAGTAACATTATACAGACCACAGACTAAGCAACTGAGTGGTATGTACTTGCATATATGTACATATATATATATATATATATATACAGTTATTGTATATATTATTCTCCTGTTCCCATCTCCCAAGGTGTATGCTACCATACCTGACTTTATGTGGAACTGGGGACTTTGGAACCCGGGCTTTGTGAAGGTTAAGCAGTCACTCTACAAACTGAGCCTCTTTCCAAGCAAGGGATTTACTTTAAATGCAAAGACACAGAGATGTTAAAAGTAAAGGCATTTGGAAAACAATATTCCATCCTAACACAAATCTAAAAGAATCTCAAACAGGCCCCAGCAGACATAGAGCCAACATCCAAGGAGAGCCTGGTGTCCCTCGAAGGTCAAGGGAAAGAGTAATAGCCTAACAACAGAAGATTTTTTTCGGCCAGTGCCCTTCCTGCTCCAGACAAACATCTTCCATTGCCCCATTGCCCGTGTGGCTGAAACAAGCTCCAGTCCCTCAACAAGCAGGGAATGGGGTCCAGCAGTAACTAAGCAAAGATACCCCCATCAATGAAATGAAATGAGTTGCCCTCACACTGTATCTCTGCAGACAAACTGTTTCTGAAGTGAAAACTGAATGGGGACCAAAGCTTTCTAATATAATGCCCATTCTCACTCTAAGAAACAGAAAAGCACAACATGAATGTGAAGCTATGGCAGACATCAGGATGAAGGAGATTAGGGACTCACGAGACAGCTTGTTTAAACAGCTGCTGTGGAAATGCTCCAACAAATAGTTGCAATTCCTCGTAAGTAGAACTAGAACATCTCAGTCAGGAAAAAAGAAGCAGTGGAGGAAAACATCAAGTAAATTAGAGAACTAAAAATGAAAACTTAAATCAAAAATCTTGCTTGTTAGAATCAACAGGAAAATAAGAGTCGTCGAATCTGAGAGCCTGGGAACAGAGCAGTAGAATTTACCCAACCCAAACAACAGCAAGAAAACAGTCTGGAAGGGAAAAATGTGCCTCAAAGACCTATGAGACAATAACAAAGTATTCAGCATTCAGTCAGTAGGATTGCTCAGTGGTTAAAGACACTTGCTGCCAAGATGAACACCTGAGTTCAGTCTTCAAGACCAACATGATAGAAGGAGAAAGCTGACTCTGGCCTGGCAAGTTACCCTCTGACTTCCACATGAGGTCATGGTGTACACACACACACACACACACACACAAACACAAACACACATACACGGGGCGGGGGAGGGGGTGAGACTGGTATATGGTACACAATCAAGAAGATGATTCCAAAGATCCCAAGCAACTGGGTACAATCTCCTGCTACACTGTATCAGGCTGTGTGACCTATAAAATACAACAACAGCGGTGATGGTATGACACTTCTGAGGCTCACTTATAAAGACTATTGTCGCTCCTCCCCTCCTCCTTACCTCCCTTGCTCTCCCAGACCCTGCAGTCACGGTATGAGTATACTGTCTTGGGAATCCATCCCCCAAGTAAAACCTTTCAATAACTTCAACTATAAAAAAAAAACAAAAAACAAAAAACTGAAACTTTATAAAACATTCTGCATTAGGGCTAAGGCACTGTTACTAGCCCTGTTTATACATGAGGAAACTGAACTAACAACAAAAAAAAAATCAGTCAATAAATGTAAAATTATTTTAAGTTAAAGTGTTTTGCTTAAAACCACCCAGATAGAAAGTGGCGAACTCAAATGCAGGCTGTTTCCAGGGGGTCCAGTCCTATCTCAGAGCCAGCACACACCAGCGGGCGGAGGTAGAGCCCCGCCCCTGCTGTGGCCCTCTTTGAATTCTTGTGCAGCTGTAGAGGCGTCAGAGTCACCGTGTCCCTCACGGCACAGAGGTAAGAGGCAGAGTCTTTGATCTGGAGCTCTGTCAGAAGGAGGTAACTGTACCCATCCGAGCGGCTCAGGAATGTAGAAAACCGCCCGCTGTTCTTCAAACCATCCAAAACATCATAAGAAAGAAATACAGGGGCTTGGCCTTCATGTTGCTGGTACCAGGATAACCCATTGAATCCGGAGGTGCTGTACGTGCAATTGACCCGAACAGAGGCCCCTTCCACAGACATTAATTTGGCAGGCTGCTCCACGCCTTGTGCTGCAGCACCTATGAGACACGGGGAAAATTAGAAAAAGGACAAGGGAGGGTGGAAATGCTATAAATAGATTAGTCATGTGTGGAATTCTTTTTTAAAAATTAATTTTAAAAAATCATGCTTCCATGTGGTCCAGGAAGACTTCCAGTAACAGGGAGTTGTTAAGATAAACAATGTGTGTCAGAAACAGCAGCAGCAATGGGAACTGCAATAATGTTCATTATTAGAAGGCCAATAACAGTGGGTACCTTGTAAGAAAATATCTATAGCCATAAAAAATAAAATAAAATAAACACTAACTCAAGTGTGGTAGCGCACACCTTTAATTCCAGCAGTCAGGAGGCAGAGGCAGGTGGATCTCTGAGTTCGAGGCCAGCCTGTTCTACAGAGTAAGTTCCAGGACAGCCAGGGTTACACAGAGACCAAAAAAATGAAAAGAAAACATCTATCAGCAAAGACTTCTTCATTATAAAAGTTGTAATCTTTTAGCTAAAGGAAAATTATTTTGAAAACTCCCAGCCATGTTCTCTAATCCCAGCACTCAGGAGGCAGAGGCAGTTGGATCTCTGTGAGTTCAAGGCCAGCCTGGTCTACAGAGTGAGTCTAGGACAGTTAAGGATACACAGAGAAACCCTGTCTCTAAAAACCTAAATAATAATAATAATAATAAAATACAAGAGCCAAAGTGGTCGATTGCCCCATTCTAAGTTTTTTTTCCTAAGTTGGTGCTCACCTCCCACCATCAGGAAGAGACAGAGAGCAAGTCCCCACATCTGCAGCAGGACACTGCCAACCTGGCACTGAGTCCCCAACTCCTGAGCACCAGCAGCTTCAGAAAGAAAACCCTGTGTGGGTAGGAGGAGGTTATCCTGCATGCAAACCCACAGAAGCAAAGAGAGGGTGTCCTTTCTTGGGGGTTATCTTCAAACTGCCTCAGGGACAGCTGGGGAAGTCCCTGTGAACTCAGGAGCCTCTTCTGAAGACTGTCTTCTGACCACTCCGTAGGGTTTAACCCACGTGACTTTGATGAAGCTTGCATAGCAGTATTGCCGGTGAAGAACAAAGAAGACAGCTGAGAGAGGTGGTGCCGGCCTCTAACAAAAGCACTTGAAAGGCCTAGGAGGATCCTGTGCTCCATGCCAGTCTGAGATACCTAGCAAGACCCTGTCTTAAAAAGAACAAGGAAAAGCAGAACAAATGGGAACATAATACAAGAGCGGAGCCAGGTGTGGTGGCACATGCCTTTAATCCCAGCACTCGGGAGATAGAGGCAGGAGGATCTCTGTGAGTTCAAGGCCAGCCTGATCTACAAAGTGAGTCTAGGACAGTCAAGGATACACAGAGAAACCCTGTCTCTAAAAACCTAAATAATAATAATAATAAATAAAATACAAGAGCCAAAGTGGTCAATTGCCCCATTCTAAGTTTCATTTCCCAAGACAAAAGAAAACAAAAAGCGAAGGGATTCCAGCCAGGAGCAGCAGGAAGGAGGCACACACTATGGGTTAGAAAAAGGAACCTCAAAAAAAAAGAAAAAGAAAAAGAAAAAGGAACCTCATTCCACATGGCCAGGAATATCAGCATATCATGGAGAATGGCAGTCCAAGGGGACGTATGTATATATGGGGTCATAATTGGGTAATAGAATTAAGAGCTAGCTTAGATGGACTAGGATTGCACAATTCAGGCCAAGGCTTGGTAAAATCCATGTGGTCTCTGTATACTCATTTGTAATGCCTGCTTAAATATTAACAACTGCCGAACCAATTAATAATAATATAAATACTGGTTAAATAATTTAATTAGCCTTATTTTTTTTTTACAAATGGCGTCCAACTAGGGCAATTAGAATCCATGCTTACAGCCTGAGAAGGCCCAGGTAAAGGCCAGTTTCCTAGCCAAAGAGCAGGGAACCGAACCCAAATGCATTTCAAAGGTTCGGCTACCTAAACAAAAGCTGTTGCCTTGCAGCAAAGGTGGAGAACTAAGGCTTAGCTCTCCTTACCTACTAAAAAACTGGCAGCCTTCTCAACAGAATTTGAGAGCGGAATTAACTGCCTAGATTAAAAATGGAGGAATTCATAATGCCTCAATATTTTGGAATTCCAATTGAGTTTGTTCCTCTTAGCATGCAAATGATTTTTACCCTGACAATTGTGGGTTTGTGTATCTTTTTTGAGAAAGTTCAGACTAGGTGAATCTTAAAGGAAAGAATTTACAAATGGAATGCTAAATTGTCAACAATGATAATGAAGGAAAGAGGGAGGCCTTTCCTGATAAATAAGGCAAAATTGATGGCAGCTGGAGCTAAGAGCTCCCTGGCTATGAAGTGCTTCTCAGGACTTTCTGGGAAGGGTCCACCAATGAAATACAGTCAGAACTAAATTTCAAGTAATAATGAAAAAAGCTTTAATTGCAGCATGGGATGGCATGGTTAGACATGCCAAGGCTTTTGGAATGTTGTTTCTTTGCTTGATTTTTGTTTAGATGTCTTTGATTTTCCTATATCGGGAGGTAGAAAGGATATTTTTCTGATTTGGCATTGCTAAAACATAAGAGATTTTTGAAGATTTTGGGCAGATTTCGAAATGTCACTGCAGTTCAAAGTTACTCTCAAGGTTAAAGTGTTACTAAAATCTGGGATTTAAGTGAAACATTTGAGCAGGGTAGTACTAGCATATGCCCTTAATCCCTTAATCCCATCACACTAGAGGAAGAAACAGGTAGATCTCTGGATTCTAGACCAGCCTGGTTTAAACAATGAAGGCAGGGTGGGAACTCTGCTGAGGAGATAAAGCTGCTTACTAAAGACAGTCTAGAATTTTAAAATGACACATTTTTTCTTGATGTTAAGTTTAATAATGTCCTTACTGATCTAATGGATAAATGTACATAATCTTAAATGTTCGTAAAGAGAAAAGGGTCACAAGCCAGTCTCCTTAGTTGTGGGGCTCCCACTAAGGGAGACACTTTGCCCCTAAAAGAGTTATGTTAATCGATGGGCGTGATGGTGCACGCCTTTAATCCCAGAACTTTGGAGGCAAAAGCAGGCTAATCTCTGTGAGTTCAAGCCTAGCCTGGTGCAAAGTGAGTCCAGGACAAGGATACACAGAGAAATCCTGCCTCAGAAAAAAAACAAAACAAAAAGAGATATATTCTGTTAACCAATGTAACAACCCAGAGTTAGGTTGGGGAAGAACTTGCAAACTGCATGCCTCCCACAGCCAGTAGTTAAGAAAAATAGCATATCATGCATTTTACACCAATCTCCTTAAGAATGGAGTTTCCATGGGAGAATTGGAACTCAAACTAATACAAAATGCTTTACTTAATGTTATTGTTTAATAAAGGTAATTCAATTAATTAAATTCATACCTTGATCTCAAAACTTGGGAGACAAGGGAAGAACAGGTTCCTTGTGTGTTCGAGGCCAATCTAAACCTACAGAGCTCTACAGAGCAAATCAAGACAGCCCAAGCTACAAAGAGAAACCCTGTCTCAATAAGGATAAATATATCCACATAGAAATTAAATCTCCAAAGAAAGGAGAAAAGGAAAGAAAAAAATATGTAAATGCATACCTTTGTTCCCAAAACATGGGACACAAAGACAGAGACAGATTGGTTCCTTTTGAGTTTGAGGCCAACCTAATCTACAAAAACCAGAACAACACAGAATAAACCTGTTTTAATCAATTAATAAATTTATGTCAACTGTAGAGGAGAATACTTAAACTCTATACAGTCTTATGCTGTATTTTCAATTTAAAATAGAATATGTATAGCATATGTATGTAATAGTATTACATGCCATGTTTTCATATGGCATGAACGGAGACTTGCAAATGTCTTTCTCCTGTTCAAAGAACGGAAAATATTCCTTAATTGATTGTGCACCCTGCACACCAAGGCATTTTGGTAATTGCAGGACTATATGTTACTTGTGAGAAATTATATATTTTCAGAACCGGACCAGAGTCCAAAGAAGACAAGACAAGTAACCCAGATGATCCAGCCTCATAGACTGCCTCAATAGCTTTTTCCTCAAAAATCTGCATCCAGAAGAACTTCCAACAGCTTGCTGAGATAGCCTAGCCTCAAAGACTGTTCCAGACAAGACAGCAATAAAGCCCTGAACTTTCCTACCCAAAGTCCAGACTACAAACTGCTCAGGACATTCAAATTGCTGAGCACATAGAGACTGGACAACAAATGTTACAATTTACTTGCTTAACTATTTTTTTTTTCATTTTATTTGGGCCCCTAAACAGGTTTTCTGCAACCCAATTCAGCAGGAAGCAGTTTTAAGAGAGTGACATCCCATTCCCAAAAAGTGGGGTAGATGATGGAGGTTGTTTAGGTAATGGTTCCAAATTGTTATATGGTCTTATTAAGCAAAATATAAAAAGTTAGATTTGGAAATCTCTTCTTCTTTTCTCTATCCTTCTTTCTCTCTTATATAGGGGGAAAAGACTTGAAAAGAAAAAGAGGGGCATTTATGTATATAATATAGAAATGATGATATAAGGATAGATTATTGAATCTGCTCTGAAACTGAAAACCATTATTTTTAAAATAAGGTTATCTTTTAATACATTGGTATATAATTTTGTATATTGATACAAAAATAAGGTTAAACTTTGATTCATTAGTATATAATTTTATATTTTGACACATAATATGTATATTTCAACTCTTATATAAAGTATTGTGCCTATACAACTCATTTAAAAGTACAGGTTTACTTCTGATCCTTTCATGGGTCGCTATTGCAATCTATTTTGGAGTCTGGATAATACAGGTTGATTGCTGGCCAGTCAAGCTTCTGGTCACGTCAAATACTAGTCTTAATTTATCACAAAATAGACTTAATAGGTTAAACAGATAGTAAACTGTTAAAAATATACAGTTTGCTTGTTCAAAGATAGATAGATAGATTTATAAATAAAATAGTAGATGTCTTCAAAACCCTCAGAGGCATACAGAAAATGGCATTTAAAGATGTTTTATTATTATAAGAATTGTTTGACTTAAGACAGTCAGCTCCTGGCAGCTCCCATTTGACTTGGAAGAAAAGAATGAGCATCAAAAAGAAATCTCCCATCAGGAGATAATTCCTACTGCACAAAAATGCCCCTGCTCTCTCAACAGACTATATAAAGTCCAAATATGGACCAGAGCTTAAATGCAGGTAAGTCGATGTCCTGATTCTGCAGAGACAGAATGGGAAAATCCTTATTTCCTGTTGCATAATTTAGTCTGTGAAAAATGCTTGGCCAGAAGGCTGAAGATGTTGCTCCAATGGTATGAAGAGATATTTGGGACTGTCTAGGCAGCAAACTGTCATATTTCTTTTTGGAAGCTGCTCTCCTATGCTTCCTACTCAAATAATAATTTTATCCCTTCTTATGTCTTTGATGGGGCTGAAGGCATAATAGTTATAAAATTTCAATTGAACTTGAGTTGTTTAGGATTTAAAAGGATATTTTCAAGTCTAAATAAAATCTTTAGGTTTATAAATATAGGATATGATAGAAATTATTTTGGTTCAGAACTTTAGACACAGCAAGATAGATAAGATGATTTTCTTTTTCTTCTTCAAGATTGCCTGATACAAATAGGCTAAACATTATGTGTATAACTTTTATATATGGTTTTCTTAATTGTTTCATATTTGTTATTGTTTTTACTATATGAGTTAACAAATTTAGCCTTTTTTTTTAGACAAAAGGAGGGAATTGTTGGGGTAGTGTTAAGCATTCTAAATGTTAACTAATTGGTCCTGCTTGCTGTTTGTTACTTACATTGACTCTGATTGGTTAAATAAAATGCCGAGGCCTGAGATTGGGCAAAGACAGAGAAAGGTGGGACTTCCTGTGATTAGAGCAGGAAGCCTGGGCTTTAGACAGAGAATTAAGGGATTCCAGCCAGGAGCAGCAGGAAGGAGGCACACACCATGGGTTAGAAAAAGGAACCTCATTCCACATGGCCAGGAACATCGACATATCGTGGAGAATGGCAGTCCAAAGGGACGTATATATATATGGGGTCATAATTGAGTAATAGAATTGAGAGCTAGCTTAGATGGACTAGGATTGCACAATTCAGGCCAAGGCTTGGTAAAATCCAAAAAAAAAAAAAAGAAAACAAAAAGCAAGGTGTTAAGGGCTATACATTATGCACACAGTGTGGGCACACTGCTATCATCATCGCTGTTGTTTGTGGCAATGAATAAATGGACAATATATCTATGTGTGAACATACGTGTGAACACAGCCAAAGTGGAAAGTTAAACTATTACTATTCGTTATTTCAGAAGCCTAGAATAAAAAAAAAAAAGAACGGGCTGAATGTTAACACTTTCTTAAATATCTCTGCTTTGTTATTTAACATTTTTGCTTAGTAACATGAAACCTTGAAAAACAGAAAAAGAAGAAGACAAGAAGTGGAAGATTAGGCTAGAAAAAAATGTTAGATGAGGACATTCAGAAAGAAACCTGTATTTCAACCTACTTCCTAAGTGTTAAGCCACAGATAGCGCTGAAGATTGTGCTGTGTCAGATCCCAATAGTTAAGAACAGGGGAAGGAGGATCAGGAACTCAGGGTTTCTTGGCTACATAACAAGTTCAAGGCCAGTTTGGGATATATATGACCCTCTATTTCTTAAAATGCACTGTTTTTTTTTAATTAATGTCTTCCATGTGGTGTCTTTTCTTCTATTATTAGGTTGTTTGTTTGTTTGTTTGTTCGTTTAATTTTGTCTAGTTGAGGTTTGATTTGCTTTGGTTTGATACTGAAACAAACCTAGCTGACTAGCCCAGGCTGACTTCAGAATCATGTCCTCCCAAGCACTGGTATTACAAACATTTGCCTCCACATCTGGATCAACATGTGGTATTCTTACTAGAAACTGGAGCTAAAGAGATGGTTTAGTCATTAAGAGCATTTTGCAGGTTATATTAGAAATATATATGTGTGATACAAATACATGTATGCTTGCAAAAGCAATGAATGAAAAAATAAGCCATGAATTTGAAGGTTTGGCACATGGCACAAGAACGTGAGGAAATTGGCCAATTATTAATAGGAAATATGTTAGAAGCCTCAAAATTTCATGAAAAACACCATATTAACAGTAAAGGTTTAAAGAAAAAAAAGTTCTATCTCTTGGCAACAAGCCAAGGAAATTATTAGAAAATGTCTACTTGTTCTTTGTGTAACCAAACTCCATTACTCACCAGAAATAACCCTAGAGGTACCAAAAGAAATGAAATCTGGCTGGTGAAGGTGTTTCATTTTCCAGAACTTGGAAAATTAAAGTTTGTACACCATACCATTGATACAATATTGAGGGTTTCTTGCAGGCACCATGCAGGAGAACATTTAGTGGGCAAGTGAGCTTCCTAGAGGTAGCTCACCGTTTTGCTTGGCTGCAATGAGCGTACCCTGGAGAGGCATAGCCCCAGGGGCTTCATCTCAGGATTGCTTCTTGCTGCTGATGTACCTTCTCATGCTTGTGAGAGTTGGTTCTCTCCTTCTACCATGTGGGTCTCAAGGTTCAAACTTAGGTGGGCATGTTTTCTAACTAATTCTCTGTCACCTTGACATAGCTAGAGCCATTTTGTACCAGGGAATTTCAGTTGAAAAAAATGTTCCCCAGGTTAGACTGTAGGCAAGCCTGTGGTACATTCTCTTGATTGATCATAGATGTAGCTCAGTGTGAGTGGTGCCACCACTGGGCTGATGGTCCTGGGTGCTATAAGAAAATAGGCTGAGAAAACCATGAAGATCAAGTCAATAACCATGGCCTCTGCTTCATTTCTTACCTCCAGGTCCCTGCTAGGTTTGAGTTCCTGCCCTCAGTGATGGACTATGATGTAGAACTATAAGCTGAAATAAATCCTTTACAAGTTGCTTTTGAGCCGGGCAGTGGTGGCGCACGCCTTTAATCCCAGCACTTGGGAGGC
Source organism: Lophiomys imhausi (assembly GCA_907164525.1). Taxonomy (NCBI): domain Eukaryota; kingdom Metazoa; phylum Chordata; class Mammalia; order Rodentia; family Muridae; genus Lophiomys; species Lophiomys imhausi. The sequence goes on along the minus strand of CAJQZJ010032031.1, from coordinate 5,281,121 downwards.
AGAGGCAGGCGGATCTTTGTGAGTTCGAGGCCAGCCTGGTCTACAAAGTGAGTCCAGGACAGCCAAGGATACACAGAGAAACCCTGTCTCGAAAAACCAAAAAAAAAAAAGACAAGTTGTTTTTGGTCATAGTGTTTCCTATTCACAGTGGCATATAATTGTCTATGTACAATACATAAACAATAACTTTTCTTTTTTTCTTTTTTTTTACATTCATTTATTTCTTCAAGTTACATCTCAATCATAGTCCTCTCCCTCCTCCCCCTCCTGATCCCACCCTCCTACCCTCTTCCCCTATCTGATTTTTTTTAATCTAAGGTAGATCTCCCCCCCAACAGCTCCCTCTTTCAGTCCAACAAATGACTCTTTCTCTCATAACAACAAATACAATACAAAACAACAGAAATAATTAGGCCACAATTATGAGAATTGTAAGGTTTAGCATACATTCCCAATGTCCAGTCCATACGTATTTGGCAACTGACTTTAACATTCTACTCTGCAACCATCCGCATGAGTTTAAAGTTCGATATCCAACTCAGCTTCCATCCTAACTTGCATCACAATTTTAAGAACATCTTCTTAGATCCAGAATACCTTTTTTCTGCCCATGACATTCATTGAAAGATATCTACTGAGAATCTACTACATGCTAAGCACTATGATATGATTCCAGGAATCCCACAGTGAGCCAAAGTACTATCACAAAGCCCAAATTCTAGAGAAGAGAGACAAACAACAAATGAGCAGATACAGCATATCCAATAGCATTAAAGGGAACCAAGAAGACTAAAATAGAAGGTTAAGGGAGGCTTCAGTGTCTTGACTCAATGACATCTTAAAAGGAAGCAAGTGGCAATCAGAGCAAGATGAGTATTTGACAGATGAGGGGATAAATGCAGACCCTGAAACACCAGTGAGAAGTCAGCAGTCACCCAGAGCATACTGAGATTATTCTCCACAGCCCCCTTTTCAGGGATCTACTGTTCATGCTGCCCGATCCCTCTCTCAACACAAAATAATGAGGATTCAGGGAGGGAGGCCTCATTAGGAGAATACTTTCAAGTAAGATTTCCCTTGAGGTCAGAATTCTGCTTCAAATCTCTAGGCAGCACTACTTCCCCCTTTTAATCAGAGCTAGAAAGGCAGCATGATGAAAACTGATGCAAAACACGACTTGAGATGTAGAAGTTGCACTCATCAAAGAGCCCTGAAAGGCATTTGCATGTGGACAAACTCCTGAATGAATGAATGCAAGTCCTTTTAAAAACAGAGAGAGGAGCTCTGTACCACAAGCTGGGCTGAGCCTCTGGATAGCATCTCTCTATCTGAGGTCACATCCGCTCAAGGACAGACAACAAATTCTGCAATTCTATACATGTGAGTCTAAGAGGAACGTGTGGGGAAGCGCTCCGCTCAAGAGAGCACAACTAACCTGTAGCTTGGAGACTTGAATGTATGCTGCAAATGTTAGTCTCTTCCTTCCATTTCTTTCTGGAACTTTCCCAAACTACTAGGATAAGTCTCGCCTTTACAGACTTGAAAACAGGACTCAAAAAACTCAATATCCTTTTTTTTTTTAATGTAGATAACCCTTTCTTTTTTATAATTTATTTTTTATTTCTTCAAGTTACATCTCAATCACAATCCCCTCCCTACTCCCCCCTCCAGTCCCACCTTTCCACCCTCCTCCCCCTCAACCCCCCATCCTCTTCCCTTCTTTTTTTTTTTTTTTTAGTTTAAGGTATTTCTTTTTCCCCCCAACAGCTCTCCCTTTCAGTCCAACAAATGGTTCTTTTTCTTAAATATCCTTTTTTTAATCTTTTTTTATTAGGATGGCAATGATCAGCAAAGGTGAAGCGTGGGTCATGAGGAGGTGGTGTTAGCTATGCAGAAACAAAGTTAGTTATGCAAAGACAGGCCAGATGCACCTTTCCGCTCCAGTGCAGCAGGGCGAACTTTCTTCCTAATTAAGCTCTTTTTCATTTCACCTTTGATAAAGGACAAATATCTACTCTGTGGAGTACATAAAATATGTCTGGGTTACCCTACATGCCATACATTCCCTCTGAACTGTCCTGTCCCTTACCAGGACATCTAAACTGGATGAAGGGGGAAGAAGGTGAGTATCTTTGCCAGAAACAGATTTGGAGAGGATATTTCTCCACAAGATAAACAGAAGTGCTTTGAACACTTAGCCAGTTTTCCTCCCCATCTTCAGAATTTCATGCCTGTTTCCTAGTGCCCCAGATCCCAAAGGTCACTGTAGAAATCCAGAGTTTCACATCGCTCATGAACTGCTTTAGACCCTTTGAACCTCACCAAGAAAAGTGATCATATCAGAGAAGCCTGACCTAGGCCCAGGATATATACAAAGCAGCACATCCCAGGCTGCCAAGACATCAGGGGTCTCTGCAATGTGTCCCTGTCCCTCACATTCTTACCTTCTCAATGGCACTCTCCCATCTATCCTCTTTCTCCCATTCCCCATCTTTCCCTGCAACTTTTACTACAATTGTTTTTCATATATGTATCATTTAGTGTCTGTTGTCACTGGATTCCTATTTTGCTATGCTTTTGTATTGAATTTTAACCTTTCAGTATTTTTACATGCTTTGATTAGATTCTGACCATATTATAAGATAATTTTATCATTATCAGATACACACTAATATTTTGAATTTTTTTTAGAATGCCTTGGTTATTCAATCAGTCAGTGTTGATATACTCAAATTATTTGTAACTTTTTTGAAAGTTTCAACAGCTAAACACAAGAAGGAGACCTCAAACAACATGACATAGGAAGCTTAATGGGAGAGGTGGTGCAGGGGGACGCTGGGTAGTCTGTCTTTGTTTCCTTTATGCTGGCCTAGCCTGTTCTACTCTCGTTATCAGGCCCAAATCTTTGGCAAAAACATGTTCTATTGTTCTAAAAAGTCCATGTGTGGAAAATCCAGAGTATGCTCCTCTGCAGCTCCTGAGCACCATACCCCAAGTTCTGAACTGCCCTTCATTAAAACTATGTTATTTACATGCCTGTCTAGAGTATCTTTAGACGTGCCAACTGTGCCCTCGGCCAGTTTTCCAGGTCCTACCAGGCAAGGCACCAAGCACCTGAGTACTGAGAAGAGCTTTCTTCCAACAGGGCACCTGGAATAAATGAACCCATTCTTAGGTACAACAATGTAAAGAACAGACTGGTAACACAGACTAGTTAGGAAGACTCCACATTATATATAGGTATGCCTTAGGAGACAGTTCCAAATTATTAGTCCACTTTAGCAGTTCTAATTTGATATAGAAATTTGGGTTTTCATGAAAATATCATAGGATAAAGTGGAAGCACACTGATATTATAAGTCTATACTATAGAGAAAATTATTTTTCTCATAATTAATGTTTATGCATAAATGTAGCCCCAACTATTTCTATCTTTTTTATATTATAGTCCTAAAATTGAACAAGTCTTCTTATCCATCTTCAAATACTCTTGAAGCTAAGGCAGTAAAAATTTGGCTCTTTCTTTGTTATCAGAGAGCTTGCTTATCATGCCCTACAAGCCTGGAAAAGCTATGCATGTTCATTATCATCGTCATCATTTGGGGTTATACTTTAATATAGGAATTGTTATTTTAGAGAACAAGATAAAAATCTATTTAGAGAGGGTGTGGTGTCTGTGTGTGTGTGTGTGTGTGTGTGTGTGTGTGTGTGTGTGTGTGCGTGCGTACAGGCATGGATGTGGAGATGAGAGGACAACTTTCAAGAGTTAGTTCTTCCCTTCTGTGTGAGGCCCAGGAATTGAACTCAAGTTGTCAGGCCTGTCAGCAAGATCCCTTCACTGCCAAACCATCTTGCCAGTACGTTGGAGTTTTTTTGATGGCAGCTAAATGGTTAAACATGGCTATAATTTAAAAACTGCTTTCTAAAAAACAGTCACAAAATTACAGATACTTTATGGCTAAATGGCAGGTGAATGTATTCCAAACCCTGGGATAGGAAGAAAATCATTATTCAGCAAAAAGAATGAAATAGACAAGTCATTCCTCTTTTTCTCTTTGTTTTGGTTTTTTGGTTTATTTTTTTATTTTTTTGGTTTGGTTTTGTTTTGGGGGGGTGGTTTGTTTGTTTGCTTGCTTGTTTATTTGCTTGTTTAAAGAAGGAATGATAGTACATTCAAGCCATGTCTGCTTGGGTACCTGGGAGACTCATGGTAGAACCGTGGGGGAGCTTCCTGGTAAACCAGAAGCAGATACGAGAGCATTCCTCTCCTTTCCTGGTCATCTGTTTGGTTCACATACTTGAAATCTCTAATGTTCTTTAGGGAGAGTTGATGGGTAGCAAACTGAAACCTATGTGTATATACATGCACTAGCTTGCTAACAACAATGTGATGATCAATGCTTTTATGACAAACAACAAAAATTCCTTTGTAATTCTGTATTTTACAAAATTCAATCTAAACCAATGGATATATAAATCAACCAATAAAACTAAATGATATTCTGAAATAATAAGAGGCATGAGTGATCTCTGGAGTTTGTTTTAAGGAAACTAGATCCACATTGTATAATAGCAAAGACTGAATTTGGCCTGAAGGAGGTAGAAGAGTCCAAGAGCCAAGATCAAACTATTTATCACTTTTCATGCACTTGAAAGTGACTAATGGAAAGATGGGTAAGAAATTAGATAATGTAATTAGAATAAGATAGTGCTTGAAAAGGTATATGTAATCCTCAAGAAGCAAAAGGGAACTCTTGAAGGAAATGGCCCCCTACAAAACGCAAAAGGGAAGAGTGAGTCCCACCCTGGGAAGGGATAAGAGACAAAGCATGTGCAGGAGTACCAGAGCAGCCTTCAGGGGCACCTCAGAGCCTCGTGCACTGAGAAACATGGGTGGGAACTGAGAAAGGTGCAAAGAAGGTCCAGACATTGCATATTTTGCATGTTATAACAGGTGAGGCTGTGTGATTCTTAGCTGAAAACAAAAAGGCAGCATTGCAATGAGGTCAAGTGAGGGAAAAAGTACACATGATCATGGAATATTAGTTCTACTATGCTCTGCATTTGCTTTAGCCTCCCTTCATTAAAATCTGTCCTGATAGAAGCTATCAGTACATCCTGTGGCTCACAGTTTCTCCTGTTCCTTGATCTGTGCAATACTGTGCCTCTCACTGAGCAGAAAGTTCCATACATCTACAGCACAGTCACCCTCTAGATTGCCTTTTTTCCACATAACCCTAATAATTACACCAACTTTTCTTTCAAAACAATTTTATACACATGTATTTCTCTCCTGTTAACCACTAATCATCAAACAAAAGCATTGTCTAACCTCCTCCCTTTACTGTAGTCTACTTGTCTAACCTCATGATTCATCTTAACAGACTAAGCCATGAGAAGGAACAGAAACACATCACTGGACACTGTGGTGACAGATTTCATTCTCCTGGGCTTGGCTCACCCCCCACATCTAAGAACCTTCCTCTTCCTGGTCTTCTTCCTCATCTACATCCTGACCCAGCTGGGGAACCTGCTCATTCTGCTCACTGTGTGGGCTGACCCCAAGCTGCATGCCCGCCCCATGTACATTCTTCTGGGTGTGCTCTCTTTCCTGGACATGTGGCTCTCCTCAGTCATTGTTCCTCGAATCATATTAAACTTCACTCCTGCCAGCAAGGCTATCCCATTTGGTGGCTGTGTAGCTCAACTATACTTTTTCCACTTCCTGGGCAGCACTCAGTGCTTCCTCTACACTTTGATGGCCTATGACAGGTACCTGGCAATATGTCAGCCTCTTCGCTACCCTCTGCTCATGAATGGGAGGTTATGCACGATCTTGGTGGCTGGTGCTTGGGTGGCTGGCTCCATCCATGGGTCTATTCAAGCCACTCTGACCTTTCGATTGCCCTACTGTGGATCTAACCAAATAGATTATTTTATCTGTGATATTCCTGCAGTGTTGAGATTGGCCTGTGCTGACACAACAATCAATGAGCTTGTTACCTTTGTGGACATTGGGGTCGTGGCTGCCAGTTGCTTCCTGCTGATTCTGCTCTCCTACGCCAACATAGTTCATGCCATCCTGAAGATACGCACTGCTGATGGGAGGAGGCGTGCCTTCTCCACCTGTGGTTCCCATCTCACTGTGGTTACAGTCTATTATGTGCCCTGTATTTTTATCTACCTTAGGGCAGGCTCCAAGAGTCCCTTCGATGGAGCAGTTGCTGTATTTTACACTGTTGTCACTCCATTGCTGAATCCCCTCATCTACACCCTGAGGAACCAGGAAGTGAAGTCTGCTCTGAAGAGGCTAACAGCAGGTAGAGGGAATGTGGGTGGAGAGAAGTAGCCACTGGCTCAGGGACCACAACACGCTACCATCACTGCCATGTTTTTAACTATTGCTCCTCATGGGATAAATGTTCAGCAATGATAATGGTTTCAACTAAACTGAGTTCAATTAAAATTGGAAAAAACTTCTTATCATAATCTTTTCATTGCACAATGTTTTAAAAATAAATAGACATGTGACTTTTACCATCTCTAACAACCTTCTGAGAGGAGAAAATACTTTGTGAAAGACTGAGGCAGACACTAATGTATCTACATCTTAGCAAGTGCATCATTATACCAGAAGCTTTGAAAGGAAAATAAAACAAAAAAAGTGCTAACCAAACTTCTGTTTTCATTGTCTCCACCCTTAATAAGGCCTCTCCACATTCTGTGGTTTTGCTTCTCCGTCGCATAAAATATTCTCAAGTAGTTGAGCTTGAAATTTCTGAGTGTTTTTGGTAGTTAATTTTTGTTGTCATCTTGATACACCTGAAAGAAGGGAGCCACTGTTGAATTGTTTCTGTCAGATTGGCCTGTGAACATGTCTGTGGGCATTTTCTTGATTGCTAATTAGTAGACAGGGCCTATCGCAATGTAGGCAGTGCTGCCCCTGAGCAAGTGGTCCTGCTGACTAAAGAAGATAGCTGAGCAAGCCCATAAGCACTCCTCTGTGGTCTCTGCTTCAGGTTTCTGCCTCCAGGCTCCTACCTTGAGTTCTTACCTTAAAATCCCTTGATGACAGATGGACCACAAGCTGTAAGCCAAATAAATTATTTCCTCCTGCATTTGGTTAGTTTTTCTTTGACCACAGCAACATAAATCCAACCAGGATAATCATTAATGTTTCCTTCCTGTTGCTCACTAGCCCCCATGCCCATATACCAAACTCATTCCTAACTGGTCATGTCTCCTTTCACCCTTCATTTATATCACAATCAAATTTAGTCTTCTTCCAAACATGCTAGTGCAGGCCTACGATCCCAGTACTTAAAGGGCTAAGCAAGGCCAGCCTGGGAAACATAGTAAGTTTGAGGCCACAAACACCAATCCACCAGCCTTAGCCTTTCCAGTGCTAAGACTGGAAGCATAAGTCACCATGCCCAGTTACCAGAGTTCTTTATTATAGATCGTGTGACAATCTGTCATATATGACACTCAAAGTGTAAAATACATTGTGAGTACCATAACAGATATGGCGATCTTTCTGTTTGTACTCATTCCTCGTCCCTAATAACTAGTAATCAAATTCAATTTTTTCCAAATCAAAACACTGCTGGCAAAGTGTCCTGAAATATTTCTTTCAAAAAAGTAAGACATCGGACTGAAGATATGGTGCAATAGTTAAGAACACTTGCTGCTCTTGCAGAGGAAGTGTGTTTGGTTGCCAACACCCATCTTGGGTGGTTCACAACCACTTGAACCCAAGCTCCGGGGGATCTGACATCCTCTTCTGGTCTCTGCAGGCATTCATTCACATTCATATGCAAATACCCATAACTCAAAATTAAAAATGAAATAAATATTTTAAATGAATAAAATAAAGTCATCATGCCCACTAGTGAAATAGTAGCATGGCTGCTATGGGGCTAATTTCTGACTATATTTGAGGCCTGTTCCACAGAAAGGAATTCTTAGATGGTACTTTAAACCTGTCCTAAATAGGGAAAGATCGTAGGCCCTGAAGGGGAACCTACTACTGTTGTTTTTTAAATGGGCATGTTATCAAATGGACTTCTAAATATTTATGTTTGTACCTATAGATTCGTGCTTGGTCAGAGAAGCTTTTATTTGCAGTGCACAGCAGTTAATACAAAGAATCAAGACACTGAGAATAAGTAACTGTTGATCATTGGGTTCTAAACAAGACATTTATATCACCACCACCACCCCATGCAAGGCTCAGGATACATATCAGGAGATGGAAAAACATAAGAGCTAGAGAACGGAAGAAATACTGTGAAATGCTGTCTTCTGGATATGACAGAATCATTGTACCCACAGACTCAGCTGGGAGAAAAGGTCACAATGCTTCACCCCTGTCTGGATAGCTATTGGCAGTTCATGGCTGCTGGGGGAAGGACAGTCATTTTCTATTGGTAAGTTGTGAATAGCCCCAAATTTAGACTCATGCAAGCAGCCCTTACTAAACCCGGAAAGTAGGAGGGCAAAAGAAGGAGTTCAGAGAGTCAAGGGGAGGGATGAAAAAGAATGATATGGATGAATATGATCAAAATACAATATGTACACGAATGGAACTGTCAAAGAATAAATTTTTAAAATAAATTTAAAAATAGAAATCAAATCAAGATAAAATCAGTTATTCCTGTTATCTGTCTTGTTTTCATCTGGAAAAAACTAGAGATCAATCCAAAGAAACTAGAGGCAGAAGATCCAAGTACATGCGATCTGAACACACAGTGAATGACTCAAGAGCATTCGTTCTCTTGTAAATTTTGCTTCTTTGGGTGAGTGATGTCATGGAGAGACTTAACAATCTCAATCCAGAAATATGTTAGTATAACACCAATCTGAGCCTCACAGGGAGACCATAACATCAGTAATCAGACATGATCAGAAAAGACGATCATCACAACAAATCTCAAGAATAGCTTATCAATATTTAAGCATCTCCGTAATTAAAGAACCAACTGTGTATTTGAGAAATTTTAAGAGAGATGCCAAAATGTGGACAAGCAGATCATATAAAGTGTTTCCCTGGTATCTCTGAGGATCTGGGTTCAGTCTTCAGCAGCACAAACAATAAATAAACAGAATCTAGAAGTCATGGCAGGCTTCCTCATGCCACTTACATCACTGGGCCTTACTGTTGATAAAAGATCTCGAGACCATATACAAATTCATCCATAAAGTGTAACTGCTTTCAGAAATTCATGTACAAATGCCAAGCTAATCAATAAAGCAAGCGGTTTTGTATTCCCGGGATTGTTAGTAAGAACTGAGTCTCAACATAGAGCAAGTAGTGAGGGCCAGTGATATGTCTCAGCTGGCAAAGGTGCTTGCCCCTAAGGCTGACAATCTGAGTTCAATCCCTGGACCCATGTGGTGGAAGGAGAGGACCAACTTCAAGTTGTTCTATGTCATCTGCAAGCACACCATGACACTCAAGCACACATGTGCCTGCGTGCGAAACACACACACACACACACACACACACACACACACACACATTAATTAATTAGTTTAAATAAAGAAATGAGTCATCTGGCATATATGCCTGTAACCCCAGCACTTGGGAATCTGGTAGGAGGACAGCTAAGTGTGTGAGGTCAGCCTGGCCATACAGTGAGACTCTGTCTCATAAAGAAGAAGATAAGGGGGGAAATGAAGGAAGGAAGTCTAACTAAACACCACTTCCTTTCCCAAAGCTCCTTTCCTCTTCTCCTTTATTCCCTTTAAGATAATTTCTAACCATCTAAAAGTCCTAGATGAATTTTTGCTGACTATGGAGGGTTGATGAGTCACTTGGTGTCCCACAGTCAACCACCAAGAAAGACTTACTTCAGCAACCTCACATTTCAGTGAGATAGGCCAGTTACTTGATTTTGAGAGAAGAAAAAGTAGAATTTCTAGAGTTTATTAACAGATACTTGATTTTGTCACCAGCTGTCCTTGGGCATATTAGCTGTTTGTTTGTTTGTCTGTTTTTCTGAGCCTTGGTTGTTTTATAAACTAGGTAAGGATATTAATGCAATTATTGAGAGCCATTTGAGTCAGATAACTAATATATCTAGTTGTGTGTATATATATATATATATAAAATAACTAAATATAAAGTTTCTGAAATATTAATGACATTTAATATGTGGTGTCCTAAGAGATGATATTAGTTATTTTCTATTACTCTAACAAAACACCATGACCAATGCATCCTATTTTTTTAAAGCAGTTAGTGCTTATGATTCCAGAGGCTTAGAATCCATAATGTTTGAGCAAAGGCATGGTGGCAGAAACAGCTTAGAGATCACATCTTGATCCACAAGTAAGAGAGAGAGAGAGAGATAACTGGGAATGACACAAGTCTTTTGAAACCTCAAACCCCACCTCCAGTGAGACACCTCCTCCAACAAGGCCACAACTTCTAATCCTTCCCAAATAGTTCCACCAACTGGGAACCAAGTATTCAAACATAGGAGCCTATGAAGGCCATTTTCCTTCAAACCACCACATAGATAACATAGATCATAGTAAATGTGAATCCAGAATGTATTACATAAAGATATTACAGTTCCCTGCAGAGGATGAGTTGATACACTGGAGCATGAACGATGAAAATTAGACAGATGGAGGTGATATCAGCAACAGGCAGCATAGCACAGAGAAGATTTGCATGTTCCCAGTGCATTAGGAGGATAGGAAACAGCCACTGAAAAGTGACCCAGCCACACCAACATCTAGTTCCTGGAATGTTACCATCTCCTCAATGACCATGATTAGCAGGAGATCTTGCACACCTGTAATCCTTAATATGTCTTTTCTCACATATATACTGACAAAACCAGGATGGATTTGAGGGAAGACTTACTCATTTGAAGATGTTTTCCATGGAACATAAAAGCAAAGCATGTAAGCAGGGGAGGGGTAATCCTTGGTATTTCCTAGGTGCTCTTTGATCTGAACATAATTGTCACGTTCCTCAGTTTAATGGACCTCATATGCAAGGTCTAGGAGATACCTATGAGAGAAAGAAGAGCTTACCTCATACCACAACATCCAGTCAAGAGAAATTGGCCACTCTTAACCTTATCACATATCAGCAAAAGAAACAGCTCTCATCACAAAGGAATAAAAGACTTGGTTTTATTCTAGAGCCAAATCTGAGATCCAGTGGCCCAGAAGCACAGACATAGGTTACCTCAAATGCCATGTCTCAATGAGGTAGCAATTTCATGAACTTTTTACAGTAACAAAACAAAGAAGCTATAAATCAAGATACTGTTCAAATACATTGGTGGGTACATTGGGAAGGCGTATCACAGCAAGATGGGGAAAGTGTCTCTGCTGTAGGCCTGAAATGCTTTCTGACATCATTCTTAGCCCTTTGATTGGTGGAATCTAAAGATCTGTTTGTATACTCCAAAAGATTTGCTCAGTAGTCACAAACATCTTTATAGAAGAGGACATTAAATAGCTGTTAAGGGGACTAGAGATGCCCCCAAGATAATTTGGCTCTGGACTTGCAACATTCCAACCTCTCCACACTATTGAAGTTTTAATCTGTAAATCAGTCTTTACAGGTTTCTCTTTTCAGGAATTCTTGTTCATAATAAGTTTGATTTTTCAACTCTATGAGTTTTATTCCAACATATTTTTTAAATTATAGTTTTATATTTTTGCTACATTTAGAATAACCAAGGAGTTTTTGTTTATATAGTAGTAGTACCCAGGTTCTGCTGCAAGAAACTCTGATTTATGTTGTTTTAAAAAACTAAAATATACTAGTCATTTGATTTTATCAATGAAGACTCGGGAGTCCGTTGCTGGGGTGAAAGCATGCTACCTCAGAGCAGCAGAGAAGGCACCCAGCTGATCTACCCATTCAGCTGAAAACCCTAGAGGAAAAAGCCCAGAGCTGAAAAGCTCCTTCTCCTTCTCCATACAGTCTTAAATACCCTAAACTCAATGTTCTCTTTGTAGCTCTGGCTGTCCTGGAGCTTGCCTGTAGGTCAGGCTGGCCTTCAACTTAGAGATCTGCCAGTGTTGACTCCTGAGTGTTGAGACTAAAGGTGTGCACTACCACACCCTGTCTGACAACTATAAATTTTAGAAAAGATGAAAAATAGCAAGTACTGGGCAGATACAGATGTGGCCCACATCTATAATCTCAACACCTGGGAAGGTGTTGAATCAGAATCCTGTTCAAGGCCCATCTCAGCTACATAATGAGTTCAAGATGAAACCCTGCCTCAAGAAAACAAAACAAAACAAACAGACAGACAGACAGACAACTACTGGCAAAGGGATGGTGAGAGTGAGAGAGAGAGAGCACACCCTGTGCACCGGGAATGCAAATGAATACAGCATTGTGGAAAGCAGAATTGAGGTTCTTCAAAAACAAAAGAATTTCTGGGTATGTATCCAAAAAAAACTTAATCAGCATCCTAAGCAGGTATGTGCAGCACTGTTCACACTAGCCAAGATGTTGAACTAGCCAAAATGTTCAACAGTAGACTGGATAGAGAAGTTATACATGGGGCATAGGCATGTGGCCCGGCTGCTAGGGTGCTCACCTAACTTGAAGGAGGCTCTGGGTTTGTCCCCCAAATGGTACAAATTTTATATTGTGGTAAACACCTCTAATACCTTCACTCCCATCATGGAAACAGGAAAATCAGTTCAAGCCCACCTTCAGCTACAGGAGTTTGAGGTCTTCCCTAAGATACATGATACAAGAAAGAGAAAGGGAGGAATGGGTGCTTGAGGGATGACTCAGCAGTCAAGAGCTCTTGTTGCGGTTGCAGAGGACCCAGGTTCAACTTTGGTACCCACAGGGTAATTCACAACTATCCATAACTTCAATTCCAAGGGGAACTCTTGGATGCACTCTTCAGATCTCAGCGGGCACCAAGCACACACATGGCACACATACATACATGCCGGCAAAATACTCACACATAAAATAAAATGAGTAAATTTCATAATTTTTTTAAACAAAAGAAGGAAAGGAGGCAGAGAGATTGCTCAGTGGTTAGAGACCGTTGTGTGTTGTGTGCTCTTGAAAGAACCCATGTTTGTTCTCCAGCACCCGCATGGCAGCTCATCACCATTCATAATGTAACTCTGGTTCCAGGGTATTCAACGCCCTCTTCTGGCCTTCAGGAGCACCAAGCACTCACATAGCACACAAAGAAATATGCAGGCAAAGAGTCATATATGAAAAATTAATAATAAGTAAGAGTGGGACCATGAGAAGGACAAAGGGAAATGAGATAAAAAGGGAAGGGAATGGAAAGAGGAAAAAAGGGCAGGAAAGGAAAAGGTTCATGTCTAATGGAATGCTGTCAAACCATTCAAAACGAAAGCTTGCTATTTGCTGCAATGTGGATGGACACTGTTAGGTAAAATAAACTCTACATAGGAAGTCGTGTTCCTTGTGCTGTCTCATGGATGAAAGCTAAAAACATTGACTTCACAAAAATACAAAGTACAACAGTAATTACTAGAGCCCGGGAAGAAGAGGAGAGATACACTTAGCAGCAAGGATAAGGCTAGTATTCCCCAGTGCAGTAGATCAGTGACCCAACACAATTGCTTTATTTTTATAAAGAACTAGAAGAAGGGGTTCAGAATTTCCCAACACAAAACAATGCTAGAGTTTCAGAAAGGAAGATCCTGCTCTGATCATTACATACTGTATGTATTATGGCATTGTCATACTATGCCCCATAAATATATAAAATTATATATCAGTTAAAAAATACAGGGACTAGAGAGTTGGCTCAGCCAATAAGAGTACTTACTGCTCTCCCAGAGGACCAGAGTTCAGTTCCCATCACCCACATCAGGCAACTCACAGCCACCTGCAACTCCAACTCTAGGGCATCCAGTACCTCTGGTCTTTGAGGACACCACTCATATGCCCATTCCCCATGTACAGACACACACATACACATAATTTATAATAATAAAAATAATTTTTCAGTGATACAATGTGGGGCAGCATGATAGCTCTAAACTGCTTGTGGCCAAGCCTGAGAAGCTGGGCTTTCTTCTTGAGCCTCACACGGTGGGGAAATGGGAGAAAGCTGATCCTCACAAATTGCTCTGCCCTTCATATATGTTCAACAACACATGTGCCATCTCAAAAGATAAGTGTAGCAACAAAATGTTAATACAATAAAGATGTTTATAAAGCTCTAACATTTTCCAGTTCCCATGGTGTAAACGTTGCCACTGAGTCAGTTCCAAGTTCTAAATCCTACACATGAAACTTGTGAGAGATATATAACCATGGAGTATACCCACTACAGACAAATAACCATGGAGTATACCCACTACAGACAAGACTAGGAAGAACAAAAACAACAAAATAACTGAGACTGGTGAGTTTTGAATAGTATTATATTTGTTCACTATACCTTATTTATTTAAAATATATTTTAATTGCAAATTGGTGTTTTAATTTCTGTTTCGTCTTGACAGGGCAGCTCACTCCTGTAACTCCAGTACTCAGAAGGCTGAGACAGAAGCATCACCATGAGTTCAAGACCAGCCTGGGCTATAGAGAGAAACTCTACCTAATTTCAGAGTGAAATTAATAATATATACATATTATTATATATAGAGTTTTTTAAGACTATTTAAACTGGAGGTAGCTGACTTTACTCATCCAATGTAAATTTCCTTGGAGAGAAATTGTTTTATTTGGATTGTTTTTGTCTGTTTGTTTTCTCTCAGTGTTTAGAGAAGTGAAAAGGCAAGGAATATGCTCAATTATTAAAAATTGATGAAAAATGTCAATGCACTTCTGAGTAAAAGTGGGTGAATGTAGTAACAGAACACAACAAGGAAGAAGATCATAGATATCGTAGCCCATCCAAATTAATTATATTTTTCTTTACAATTCACCTTCTAAACGTGTAGAAACCATTCTTGCTTGCTGCCAAAACGAAAGTAATGAGGACCTGAGAGATACAGTTCTCATCAGGGAAATGTTTCCACCCTGGAACTCCCAAGAGGCAGAGGGTTTCGTTTTGATTTTTTTTTTCAAATCTCTTGATGGCATTTTTTTTAATCAAAGAGATCTAGCTAATAACTAACCATGTTTAGGATAGAGCAGAGAAGCTACACTTTATAAAAAAACCTCAAGAACCAATCTCATGAGCCTTAAGTCTGTCCTCTGTCTGTCCCTGGAAGGTTTTAATTGCCTTCCAAAGCAAAGAGCTATCTGGGGAAGTACCCTGAAGGTGCCATCCTCAAAGCCACCCCACCTGGAAAAGAGACCAACCTCCTCCGAGACTGCACTGCTACGTCCACGTGAATCTAAGGAAAAGGTGTTCCTAATGCCAGAACAACTCACAATAGTAGCAAATTCATTCCAGGATTTAGATTTTTTTTTTAACAATTCGATCAAATATATTTACTTTTTCTTTTAACCTTCTTCCTCCTCAGGTCACCCGAAGTTAATACACTAGGTATATTGATGTGGCTTTTTCCAGATTTTGGAAATTTTTTTTACTTATTGCTTGTCTCTTTATAATGTGATAAAGCAATAGATGATTCCAGAGCCAACTTCACTATGCAAGTAAAAGGTAAGGCCCTTAACGCTCTCTTTCCTAATGAGACAGTTAGTTTACACGAAGACCAGGGTGTCTTGTTTTGGGTGCCTTTCCTTAAGAAGATTCTTTCTCGCCGGGCGGTGGTGGCGCACGCCTTTAATCCCAGCACTTGGGAGGCAGAGGCAGGCGGATCTTTGTGAGTTCGAGGCCAGCCTGGTCTACAAAGCGAGTCCAGGACAGCCAAAGCTACACAGAGAAACCCTGTCTCAAAAAACCAAAAAAAAAAAAAAAGAAGATTCTTTCTCTTTTAACTTAGTATGCAAGGACACCTGGTAGAATAATCAGCTGGAAATAATGTGGCTTCTACCTCCCCACACTGGGCAAGCTCACTTCAGTCTGTTTTTTTCTGCCTCTTAGCTCACGCTGCTAATGGCCTAGAAGTGCTGTCGTGTGAATGCAGCTCTAAAAGCAGATCTGAGCCAGAACTGGATGCTTCATCCCACATTCTTAAGTAATTCATATCTGCTCATACAAAAATGTCCTCAGTACAGACATGCTAGAGAGGCCAAGTTCTGTACAGACATACCAAAAAAGGCCAACCACCCCTGATGAATCTAATGCTGTGAAAGGCAAGAAAAGATACCACACAATGGGCTCAAAGAAAATCAGCCTTGCAATAAAGGGTCACAGCCAATGGACCACCCTATAGTTAACAGGGTCCTGCTCTGTTATGTGGTTTGCCCATGCCATCCTCATTCATTGCAGTGTTGGGTGACTCTGCCTTAAACCTCCATGCCACACTCCTGATCACATTGCTTGTTGTTTTAAGTGTCGATTTTATCAGAGTTGTTGCCATCTTCTTATTAGCTTTCATTGTATTCTGTAATATTAAATGATAGCTACTGTATAAGATGGCATTAAACAGACTATTATTTTTTTTTAAGATTTATTTATTATGTATACAGTGTTCTGTCTGCAGGTATATCTGCAGGCCAGAAGAGGGCACCAGATTTCATTATGGATGGTTGTGAGCCACCATGTGGTTGCTGGGAATTGAACTCATGACCTCTGGAAGAGCAGCCAGTGCTCTTAACCGCTGAGCCATCTCTCCAGCCCCCAAACAGACTATTATTTAAAACAAGAAATTTTAGGATAGATATTTAAACTTTTGTGCATAGTCATATACTTCATTTAATATGCTTTATTTCATTTAGAATATACTAGTTTTATCATGTTATTTGTGTGTGCATGCTATGTATATTCATGTGGGTGTGTGTCTATAGAAGCTAGAGGCCAATGTTGAGTGTCTTTTTCAATTGCTTCTGACATAATCTTTTTAACATATTATTTTATTGTATGTGTAGGGGTACTTTGCATGCATATATGTCTGTTCACCACATGAGTGTCTCCTACCCATGGAACCCAGAAAGGAGCATTTGATCCCCCACAACTAGCATTACAGACACTGGTTAGCCAATATGTGGGTGCTGAGAATTGAACCTGGGTCCTCTGGTACAACAGTCAGTTCTCTTAACTGCTGAGCCAACTCTCCAGCTCCTCACCACATTACATTTTAAGACAGGGTCTCTCACTAACCCTGAGCTCATCAGTCAGCTATACAGGCTAATCAGTGGGTTCTGGGCATCCTCCTCACCCCACCCAGTGGAGTCACAAACGTGTGTCTCCCTGTGCAGCTTCTACATGGGTGCTAAGGCTCTGAGCACAAATACAATGTGCTTGTACAGCAGGCACTCTATCAACTAAACCACTCCCCCCACATACTTAAATCTTTTAAGTGACGAATCCAAGTTTGCTTTCATGCCTCAGTTTCCATAGACTAAGTCTACACAGCTTCAAATGATCAGTAATTATATAATAAAATATCACAGGTTAACACTCACTTACTCTTAGTTTTCATTTCCCCAACCCCCGGGTTGACTTCTTTTTGTCTGTAAAAGCAATTAAGGCTCCACCCGTTCCTAAAACTTATCTCCCTTCATGATTCTGTCCTGCACCATGCTCTCTGCCAGTAGAACACAGCCACTTCCAGGAGCCCACTTCCTCTTACCTCCCTGATCAAACTTCTTCCAGGACCCCAGTAGCCCACACCCAACTCAAAACCATTTTGTGCTATCTCTACCCAGAAAGGAGCCTGTTCCTTGGCTCCACCCACAATAAGCACCCTCCATCTCCCTACCTACCATCTGAGTTCCTCAGGGCCAGACAAGCAGGGAAGGGTTTGAGGGATCCCTCTCCCAGCAAAGTACACTAGAGTTTCCTGTCTCAGGCTGAAGAAGCAGTTTTATTCCATGCGAGGATTACTAACACACATTTGAGCTCATTATCTATGAATACCCAAGCAACAGTCTTCATCATATAATTGTAGTATGACCAAGTTTTCAGGAAACTTTTAGAAATATTCTATTTCCTAAGGTGATATGCGCTGAGATTGCACCAACGCTTTCTCTTCCAGGCAAACGAAAGGCCACACATCTGTCCAGGGGAAATTAAGGCACCCTCTCCTAAAAACACAGTAAGAGAAATCTAACTTAATCTCTTTGTAGACCAACCCTGAAATTAGCACTTCTGTGAACCCTATAAAGTAGCATGCATTCGGCATTATTTATTACTAAATATTATTTTATACAGTAATTCTTTTCAATAATAGTATGAATAAAATGTGTTTGAGGTTTGTGTTTATAAAGAAGAATATTCTAATGTTATCTCTATGGATCCATCTGCGAGGCTATTCATATAATTAACTCTCTTTCATTTGTTCACTTGTTTGTTTTTGTTTTAGATAGGTCTCTGTATTATGTAGCTCTGGCTGTCCTGAAACTTGCTATGTACACCAGGCTGGCTTTGAACTCCCAGACACCCACTTGCCTCTGCCTCCCAAGTTCTAGGATTAAAGGTATGTGCCACCACACCCAGCTTATAATTAACTCTTACAAGTTTAACTTTTGTTATGTCTTAAAGTGTGCAAATATTTGTAGAATGTACAAATCTAGAACTTGGTGGTTACGCCCGACTGTGTTCACTTCAACAATATATGTAGACTTGAATTGTTCTCTCTGCGGGAAAGGACAACTATGTGAGGTAATGGGCATATTAGCTTGCTGGAGTACCATGACCATCGTGCCTCATAAACTCATGTTGTATACCTGAAATACACACAGTAAAATTAATTTTAGCTCGGTGTGGTGACCAATGCCTGTAATCACAGCACTTGGAAGACTAAGGCAAGACAATTGCAAGTTTCAGATGAGTATTGGCTACATAACGAGTTGCCTTAAAGAACTAAAAATTATTTAGAACACCATCATGACAAAAAAAAAAAAACCTTTGGTGAGGAAAAGAAAATTCTTCACCAATAAGATGTGGCACATACCTTAAATAACTCAAGAGACATCTTGAAACTTTTATTTTTTTGGAAATCAATAAGAGAACAAGGTGGCATATTACTGTTGCCCCAGCTATTACAGAGACCAAACTAAGAAGACAATTTGAGCTCAATTTGAGCTCAGGAATTTGAGACTAGCCTTGTCAATATAACAAGAATACATACCCTCTCCAAAAGGCAAATGTGTCAGGGGTGTAGCTCAATGGTGGAGCACTTGCTGGAGCCTAGCATTTCAAAGCCTTGGGTTCAATCCACAGCACTGAAAAAGTGAAATAAAGAAACACAGAGTGGGCTGGGTTATGGAGGCACATGCCTTCAATCCCAGCACTTGGGAGGCAAAGGCAGGCAGATCTCTGAGTTTGAGGTCAGCCTGGTCTACAGAGTTCATGGTCAGCCAGGGCTTCACAGAGAAACCCAATCTCAAAACACACACACACACACACACACACACACACACACACACACACACACACA
>CAJQZJ010032031.1:5222192-5241673 GCA_907164525.1 Lophiomys imhausi | reverse complement strand
GCCTCCACCCCACCCCCACATATGGCCATCTCCACTCCCATAGGCCTTTGCCTCATAAGTTACTCCTTTTCTTTCTCATCTCTCACCCTCACCTGTTGCTATCTCCACACTCACAGGTCATGCTCCAGACCCACAGTTTGGGAACCACTTAAACAGTGTATCCACCAGTTTTACTTAGCCTGCCTCCCAATCAAAGGCAGACCAGATTCTCACATCGTACATACAAACCTAAGAAAGAAACCTGCATGCCCAGGTCAAACTTCAAAAGTGAAAAAACAATATGAATAGTCAAGACATCATGTCTCCATCAAACCCACTAGTCCTATAGAAGTGTTCTCTAAGGGCTGGAGAGTTGGCTCAGTGGTTAAGAGCACTGGCTGCTCTTCCAGAGGTCATGAGTTCAATTCCCAGCAACCACATGGTGGCTCATAACCATCCATAATGAAATCTGGTGCCCTCTACTGGCCTGAAGATATACCTGTGGACAGAACACTGTATAAATAATAAATAAATCTTAAAAAAAAAAAAAAAAAGAAGTGTTCTCTAAGAGCTATCTAGATGAACCTCAGAACAGAGCATTTAAAAGAACAATCATAAATTTTGCCAAGGAATTTTTAAAAGACACAAGCATATCATTGAACTCCAGGAGGATGATAATACATGCTTCAATGATGTCTGAGGAACATAAATACATGACCAAATGAAATGACAAAGATAACTCAGGATTTGGAAATTGAAGTTAATAAAGAGATGGAAACATGGAAGAGAACACAAACTGAAGTGAGAAACTCAACATCCCAACTAGAAAATTCAGGGGAAAGTCATACAAGTAGAGTGACTCAAGCACAAGCTAAAATGTCAAGACTAAAATACAAAGCAGAGTCTCTGGGTTAAATAAGCAAACAATGCTAAAAAGAAAAAAAAAGGAAACCAGAGGAGAGGAACGTGACTAAAATGCAGAATACCATCAAAAGACAAGATCTTCTAATTATAGGCATTGATGAGGAATAAGAATCCCACGTTGCCAGGTGGTGGTGGCACATGCCTTTAACCCCAGCACTCAGGAGGCAGAGGCTGGCAGATTTCTGTGAGTTTGAGGCCAACCTGGACTACAGAGTGAGTTCCAGGATAGCCAGGTCTGTGCAGAGAAATCTTGTCTTGAAAAAGAGAGAGAGAGAGAGAGAGAGAGAGAGAACCCAGATCAATAACAAAGGTAGGCCTTTGGATATATCCAGGCAGATACAAGAAGCACGCAGAGCCCAACAAGATAAGTCCAGAAAAAAGTCCCCAAGAATAATCATAGTTAAAACACTAAATATACAAAACAAAGACAAACTATTGAAAGCCACAAGAGAAAAAACAAAAGTCACATAAGAGACATAAAGAAAAATTCCACTGAGACACACAGTCAAACATTAGGTGGAGCTCTGGGAGTCCTATATAAGAGAGGGAGGAGGAATAGAGAGACCTAGAGGGGTCAAGACCAGCACATGAAGATCAACAGAACCAACTAACCTAGGCCCCTAAAAGCTTACAGAGACTGAAACACTAACCAAAAAAAAGAAGAAAAAAATCTTAGACTTGGCCTAGACCCCCCCCTCCCAAACAAATATAGAGGATAGGCAACTTAGTCCTCATACACATCCCTCAGCAAGTAGGGATGGGGTAGTCTCAGTCATGGACTTTGTTACCTTTTAGTGGGACACTTTACCCCAGTGGAGCTGCCATGTCAGGCCCCAAAGCAAGAGGAAGTTCTTTTTTTTTTTGAGACAGTGTTTCTCTGTGTATCCCTGGCTGCTCTGGACTCACTTTGCAGACCAGGCTAGCCCTTAACTCACAGAGACCCACATGCCTCTGCCTCCCAAGTGCTGGGATTAAAGGCATGTGTCACCACAAATAGACAGCTGTGAACTGCCATGTGTTTGCTGGGATTTGAACTCAGGTCCTTTGGAAGACCAGCCACTGCTCTTAACTGCTGAGCGATCTCTCCAGCCTGAAAGAGGAAGTCCTTAGCCCTCATGTAACTGATGAACTGAGGGGGGCTGATATGTGGGGGCACCCCATACTGGAGGAGTGGGATAGGTAGGAGAGGGGGAAGATGGTGGAAGGGTGGGACCAGGAGGGGGCTGTGATTGAAATATAACTTGAATTAATAAATAAATGTATTTTTAAAAAGAAAAGAAAAATTCATCAAAATAACACTTGATTCCTCAATGGAGATTCTGAAAGTAAGAACAGCCTGCAGCAATAAACCATTCCAAGTTCTTAAAGACCATAGATGCAAACTTATACTAATATACCCAGAAAAACTATCCACCAGACAAAGCCAGGTGGTAGTAGAGCACGCCTTTAATCACAGCATCCAAGAGGCAGAAACAAGCAGATCTCTGTGAGTTTGAGGCCAGTCTAGTCTACAGAGCAAGTTCTATGACAGCCAGGGCTACACAGAGAAATACTGTTTCAAAAAAAAATTACAGAGTGGTATACTAGTAACTAAATAGTGTACCTGAAAACTCTAGAACAAAAAGAACTCGAACACAGAAGGAGTAGATGGTAAGAAACAAACTCAGGACTGAAATCAATAAAATGAAAACAACAACCAGTACTCTGAGAAAATCAATAAGATTGACAAGCCTTATCCAAATTAACTAAAAGACAGGGAGAGACCAAATTAACAAAATTAGATATGAAAAGGGGGATATAACAACAACACCAAGGAAACCCTAAGAATCCTAAGGATGTACTTCACCAAATTAGAAAATCTAAAAAAAAAAAAAAAGAAGAAAGGATGATTTTCTCAACATATACTACTTACCAAAGTTAGATCAAGATCGTGTAAACAATTTAAAAGAACTATAACCCCTAATGAACTAGAAGCAGTTACTAAAAGTCTCCCAACCAGAAAAAGCCCAGGGTCAGACGGTTCTAGCACAGAATTCTACCAGACTTTTAAAGAAGAGTTGATGCCAATACTCCTCAAATTATTCCACAAAATAGAAATAGAAGGAACATTGCCCAATTCATTTTATGAGGCCACAGTCACCCTAATCCCCAAACCACATGAATACCCAACAATGAAAGAGAATTACAGACCAATTTCCTTTATGAACATATATGAAAAAAAATCTCAATAAAATACTTAAAAACTGAATCCAAAGACAGACATATCAAAAAGATCATCCACCATGATTAGCTGGCTTTGACCCAGAGACAGAGAGATAGTTGAACATACATAAATTCATAAATTTAATCCACCATATAAATAAACTCAAAGACAACATGATCATCTCATTAGATGTAGAGAATACCTTTGACACAATCCAACACCCCTTTATGATAAAAGTTCTAGAAAGACTAGGGAGATAAGACACATTCCTCAACAACATAAAGGCAATTTACAGGAAGCTCACAGCCAACATCAACATAACCTGAGGGAAACCAAAGTGTTTCCACTAAAATCAGGAACAAGACAAGAATATCTACTCTCTTCTTTGAGATCTCAAAATATATACACTAAAGGTTTGTTTAGCTCCAAAATATCAAAATAATTTCTTCTTTAATCTGAATTGAAAGATAATACTTTATATATTGTCAAAAAAACAAAATTGCTCCAGGAAAAATATTACCTGACACCCCCCCACACACAAAAAAAAAAAGGTAGTGTCCCAAAGTTAGGATTAGGACAGGGCTCTGTTCTTATCTTTCCAGGAGATTTAAAGCATCCATCCAAGGAATCCAGGGACAACTGGACAGCAGAAACCTCAGAAGAAAACAGATCAGACACCAAAGAAAACAAGTAGCCCAGATGATCCAGCCTTGCAAACTTCCTCAACAGCTGTTTCCTCAAAAGTCTACAACCAAAACAACTCAAAATCGCTACGATTGTTCAGCTCCACAGACTGCTCCAGCCAGAACTTCAGTAAAACTCTGAAGATCAGCTTCTGTCTACAAACTTCTTAGGACATTTAAATAGCTGAGCACAAAAGGAATGAACATCAAATGATTCTATTAACATTTTTAACCATTTTTCCATTCTTATTTGGGCCCCAAACAGGTTTACTACGTCCCAAATCAGCAGGAAGTCATTTTAACAGAGCAACGTCCCATCCCCAGAAGGTGAGGAGGGTGTTTTCCCCCCTTTGGTCATTTGGTGGATATTAGAAAATAGTCTTATTTAGGGAAAGAGACTACAAGCTGTTAAATGGTCTTGTTAAATGGGTTTTGGAGGTTAGACCCAGGGACTTCTCTCTTTTCCTTTTCTGTATCCTTCTTTCTCTCCTATGTAGGGGTGAAAAGACTTGAGAAAAAACGGGACATAGACAAAATATAGGAAAGAACAAGAAAAAAGGACAGATTATTGAATATGCCCTTATACCTTTGTATATTGATACAAAATTAATATTATACTTGGCTAAATTGGTATTGAGCTTTGTGTATTAGCAAAATTAAGATTGTATTGGGCTACAGCGGTATTGATCTTTGTATATTGATACAAAATTAAGATTATATTTGGCCACAATGGTATTGACCCTTGTATATTGATGCACAATTAAGATTGTATTTGGCCACATTGGTATTGATCTTTGTATATTGATACAAAATTAAGGGTAATGCTTTTTAAAGGTATTGTACCTAGTAATGCTTAAAAATGAAATGTGAAGTTTAGGCCTTTTGCTACCAACTGTCATAAACTGTTTCGGATAATTAAGAAATGCAAACTAATAATCATGCAAGCCGGTCATTGTGTTAGGTACTATGACAGTCTATCACAGTTATTTTCTAAGCTAATCAGAAATCAAGTTGCTAAGAGACAAGCAACATTTGCTTATCTAAATATAAGAGATAGATAGGGCATCTTCAAAAACCTCAAGAGATCTGCAGAATATGGCATTCAAAGATGTTTTCTTAACTTAAGATTTTTTTGATATCGAGACATGTCAGCTCCTGAGAGCATCCCCTATTCTACTCCAAGTAGAAGATGAGCATCGAAGACTCTCCAGTGGGAGATGATTGAATTGGTGGCAAGCCTATCTCTTGGCAACAAAAACCCCTTGCTTCAAATGTAGACAGAATGCTGTCCAAAAAGGACAAAACTTGGAAGCAGGTAAGTCGACAGCCTAGCTCTGCCAAGACAGGGTAGGTAAGTCCTTCATAATTCCTGCTTTACAATCAATGTCTGTCAGAGAAACGGGGCCAAATGGCTGAAGATTGATGCTGTAATGTATGGAGAGAAAATGGGAACTGTCCAGGCAGCCACTGGTATGTCATTTCTTAGTTTTGGAAGCTCCAGGCCCTGCACTTCCTATATAATCAGATATATTTATTCCTCTCAGGTCTCTGAGGTGGTTGAAGAATAGATAGCTAGAGTCTCATAGTTAAATTTTGAGTTGTTTAGGACTCAAGAGGGTGTTCTGGATCTAAGAAGATGTTTTTAAAATTGTGATGCAAGTTAGTATGAAAGCTGAGTTAGATATAGAACTTTAAACTCATGGAGATGGTTAGATAGTAGAATGTTAAAGTCAGGTGCCAAATACATATGGACTGGACATTGGGAATGTATGCTAAGCCATATAACTCTCATAATTGTGGCCTAATTACCTCTGTTGTTTTGTATTGTATTTATTGTTATAAGAGAAAGAACCATTTGTTGGACTGAAATGGGGAGCTGTTGGGGGGAAAAAGATATACCTTAAACTTAAAAAAAAGGGAAGAGGATGGGGGGTTGAGGGGAAAGAGGGTGGGATAGTGGGACTGGAGGGGGGAGTAGGGAGGGGATTGCGATTGAGATGTAACTTGAAGAAATAAAAAATAAATTATTAAAAAAAGAATATCTACTCTCTCCATCTTTATTTATACAGTACTTGAAATCTTAGCTAGAAGTCACATGGTAGCTCACAACCATTTATAATAGGATCTGATGCCCTCTTCTGACACTCAGGTGTACATGGAGATAGAGCACTCATATCCATAAATATATTTAACAAAAAAATCTTTTTTTACAGACTTTATTTATTTATTATGTATACAGTGTTCTGTCTGCATACACACCTGCAGTCCAGAAGAGGACACCAGATCCCATTATAGATGGTTATGAGCCACCATGTGGTTGCTGGGAATTGAACTCAGGACCTCTGGAAGAGCAGCCAGTGCTCATAACCTCTGAGCCATCTCTCCAGCCCAACAAAAAAAAAAAAAAAAAAAAATCTTAGCTAGAGCAATAAGAAAACTGAAGGAAATCAAAGGTCTAAAAATAGGAAAGGAAATAAAAATATCTATATTTACAGATGATGTGATTGTAAATATAAATGATGCTAAAAACTACATCAGGAAACTTCTATAGCCATTAAACACATTCAGCAAGTAGCCAGGTAAAAAAATAAACATGCAAAAGTCGGTAGCCTTCATATATACAAATAATGAACACACTAAGAAAGAAATCTGGGAAGCAATACCTTCCACAATAGTCCCACAAATATAAAATATCTTCAGGTAACTCTAACAAAGCAAGTGAAAGAAAGACATGTATAATGAAAGACCTTATGACCTTGAAGAACTTAAAGAAGATATCAGAAGACAAAAATATCTCCATGCTCATGAATTAGTAGGATTAATATAGTAAAACTGGACATCCTATCAAAAGCAATCTACAAATTCAGTGCAACCCCCATCAAAATTCCAACACAATTCTTCACAAAAATTGGAAGGACAATTTCCAACTTCATATGGAAACACAAAAAACTCAGGATAACTAAAACAATCCTGAATAACAAAGAACTGCTGGAGTTATCACTATCCCCAATTTCAAACTATACTCCAGAGCTATAGCAACAGAACCTGCATGGTATTGGCATAAAAACAGAGAGATTGATCAATGGGATCAAACTGAAAACCCAGACATAAATCCACAAACCCTGTCTCGAAAAACCAAAAAAAAAAAAAAAATACAGAAACATCTTTAGCCGGGCGGTGGTGGCGCATGCCTTTAATCCCAGCACTTGGGAGGCAGAGGCAGGCGGATCTCTGTGAGTTCGAGGCCAGCCTGGTCTACAAAAGCGAGTCCAGGACAGCCAGAGCTGTTATACAGAGAAACCCTGTCTCGAAAAACCAAAAAAAAAAAAAAGAAATGTCCAATGGTCGGGTGTGGTGACACATGCCTTTAATCGCAGCACTCGGGAAGAAGAGGCAGGTGGATCTCTGTGAGTTCAAGGCCAGACTAGTCTACAGAGTGAGTCCAGGATACCTAGGGCTACACAGAGAAACCCTGTCTTGAAAACACCCCCCCCCAAAAAAAAAGAAAAGAAATGTCCAATGTGAGCCCCTTGAGGCACACCACCCACAGTGCACTCCAATTGTCCTAATAGCTGTACCCAGCCCCCATCTGACAGAATAAAAAGCCCAAATTTAGGATTTGAAGTCCCACCAATCCCTGGGTTCACCCCAATCTCTAGACTTGAAATTCCACCAATCCCCACCCTGGAAAGCTAAAAACACACAAGTACACCAAGAAATCCGATATATACCTTGTCTCTGCTCAGTTCTCTACTGCTTCTTGCCCAAGCCAAGACAGCCACTCCCTTGGGTTCTTCCCTCCCAATAAATCTCTTGTGTAAGGTTTGTTGTTCAGTGTGACTTTATGGTGGTATTCCTTCACTTTTGACTGCCAGAATACCTTTCCCCTCAGAGCTGTAACACTTACATTCATAATCCATAATTATTAAGTCATAGCTTATAATAATACATATGTGTGTGTGTGTGTGTGTATCCTTAGACATCCAGGAAATAAAGATCAAAACTCCTTTGAAATTTCATCTTATACTGTCAAAATGGCTAAGATCAATAACACAAGTGGCAGCTCATGCTGGAGAGGATATGGACCAAAAGGAATACTCCTCCATTGCTGGTAGAACTGCAAATGTATACAGCCACTCAAGAAATCACTGTAGTGGTTCCTTAGGAAGATGGGAATCAATCTACTCCAAGATCCAGCTTTATCACTATTGGACATATACCCAAAAGATGTTTCATCCTACCACAGAGACATTTAGTCAACTATGATCTTTGCTGCCTTATTCATAATAGCCAGAAATTGGAAACAACCCAGATGTTGCTCAACAGAAGAATGGATATAGAAAATCTGGCATATTTTACACAATGGAGTGTTACTCAGTCATTTTATAAAAAAAGGATGAAATCATGAAATATGCAGGTAAATGGATAGAACTAGAAAATATTATCTTGAGTGAGGTAACCCAGTCCCAGAAAAACAAATATGGCAAGTATTGGCTTATATGTAAATATTACCTGTTAGGTCAATGATAACTAAGCTAAAATCTGAGAACCACAGAGGTTAAGTATAGAGTTAAGGGCTAAGCAATACAGCTAGATCTCCTTAGGAAATGAAAATAGATTAGATAGTTATGAATCCAGTGGGAACTGTAAAGGAAAGATCAAGTTGGGAGGGGAAGACAAGAGGGGGATAGAGAAGGAAATATGGGCAAAGACATCTAAAATCAAGGGATGGTAGTAGAAACCTCTGAAAATATATACATATATGAAGGCAATCTAAATGAAATCACCAAATAATGTGGAAAGCAGAGTACCAACTGGCCATTTCTTGTCACCGATGAAGCTTCCAGTACTGGGATTGGGTTACATCCTATTTAGTTGTCAGGTCCAGTGGGAATCTCTAAACAACCCAGGCTGTTGCCAAGACTATAAGTTGCTCTCTACAAACTGATAGCAAGGCCCCATTGCTCTAGTCAATGCCTACACAACTTATTGAACAGAGGAGAAATTGAGCTTGGGCCTACATAAAGCCTTCATCCCTACATTCTAGGACCTTTTTGCAGAAAGGTACTCAGTACACTGTCGAGAGAGAAATATAAACACCAAGCCAGCCACAAGCCCTTTATCTATAATGGTGACCTGCAAGATATGCAAGGGCAATAGTGACACAGAGTTTGTGGGAGTAACCAACTGCCATTCAGTGGCTTCCAGGGAGCTCAGGCCTGGTGCACACTTCTCCACCAGAAGTTCCAAGCTCAGTCGGTTTCCGGGCAGAAAAGAGTGAAACATGGCCAGAGATCAGTGCCCTCAGAATGTCTAGGAGACACAGGAGAAAGGATTTTCTCCAACACCCAAGTGTTACAACTCTTTTAATAAGCAAGCAGGAGAGTTGGGGTAGTCCTAACTCTCTCTGACATGCAGCAAAAGTTTACCAGCTCATTCAGCTTCAAGGAGCCTAGAGCTCCTGGAGCCAGGCCAGTATACAGTGTTCTGCCTGCATGCATGTATCTGTGCTGACCTCCCTTCCATCTAGGGTTCCTCTTCTCATTTTTCTGTTTATCTTTTGCTATTACCTACATCCTGCTATTCCCCCCTAAATTCCCACTTTCATATAGGATATGATAGAAAGTATTTAGGTTCAGAACTTTAGACACACCAAGACAGATGATTTTTTTCTTCCTCAAGATTGCCTGATACAAATAGGCTAAACATTATATATGTACTTTTTATTAGACAAAAGGAGTGAAATGATGGGGTGGTGTTAAGAATTCTAAATGTTAATTGGTCCTGTTTGCTGTCTGTTACTTAATTGACTCTGATTGGTTAAATAAATACTGAGGCCTGGAGATTGGGCAAAGACAGAGATAGGTAGGACTAAGGTTCGCAGGCTTTTGAGAGATAGACAGAGCATCTTGGGAACAAGAAGGGTAGAGAAGAAGCCAGGAGTAAACAAGGAAGACATGCCATGGAGTAGATTAAAGAAGATCCTTCCACGTGGCCTGGAACATTGGCTTAATGTGGAGAATAATAGTCCAAAGGGACGTATGTATATATGGGATCATATTTGGGTGATAGATTTATGAGTTAGCTTAGATGGGCTAGGATTGCACAACCCAGGCCTAGGCTTGTTAAAATCCACCTGGTGTCTGTGTGTATTCATTTATAATGGTGTGAAAGACCCCCGAAAGGGGAGACCCTCACTCAAGTCACGGGATAACATGACCCCCCAATACTAAGAGACCAATCTTGATGCAATCAGCAAGAGGTTTATTTCGGGTTTCAGCGCTGAGGACGCAACTCATATCCCACGCAGGGGCAGAGGAGATCACGACCCCCAGTTGCCTGAGAGTAAAGATTTTATAGAGAAACATCACAAGGGGGGTGATCACAAGGTAATCATAAGCGTAAAGCACCAACCCATCATTTAGTTAGTCAGCATAAAACACACCCTATACTTATTTTTCTCAGAAAAGAATCCTATCTTATTTCACCATCTACTTTGTGGTCAGCCAGTTCCTGAAACCCTGGGGCCCATGATAGTCATCTGCTTTGTGGCCATCTAGTTCCTGGAACCCAAGGTTCATGACCCGTATGACCTACATTCTTGGTTCCACCCTCTTTATGATGAGCTAAGTTCCTGGAACCTGGTGGCTGGCCTTGCTCTATTGCCAACTTAGGGGCCTTTTAATAATTTTCCATTCCCTTCAGGTGGGTTAAAGATTAACACCACCAAACCAATTAAACATAATATAAATACTGGGTAAATAATTTAATTAGCTACTTTTTTCTACAATAACCAATACATCTTAAATTAATTTTTAAAATAGAAATAGAGAGCTCCCAAGTTCATTCTACGAAACTAGAATTACTTCAATACCCAACCCAGGTAAAGACACCAAAAAAGGTGGGTGGGGGCTCAAGGGAGGGCTCAGCAATAAGAACACTGCTCTCCCAGAGGACCCAGCTCCAATTCCCAGCACCCACATGGCAGCTCACAACTGTTTGCAACTCCAGTTCCAAGGGATCAGACACCCTCATACAGACTACGTACAGGAAAAATACAATTCACATAAAACAAATAAATCAAAAAAATTAAAGACACACAAAAAAAAAACCTACAGACCAATATTCCTGATGAACACAGACCCAAAAAACTTCAATAGCATATTTACAAACCAAATACAGATCCAACACAATCAAGTTGGCTGTATCCTGGAGATTCAAGGATGGTTCAACCCATGTAAGTAAATAAATATAATATTAATCATATAAAAGAACTTAAAAACAAAAAATCATAATTAAAATTATAGCTGGAGCAATAATTCGAGAGAAAAATCAAAATGATATAAATAGGAAAAGAATGGGTCAAATTATCCTTATTTGAAGATGGTTTGATATCATATGTAAGAGTTCCTCAAAATCTACCAGAAGAATTCTAGAAATAATCAATTTCAGCAAAGTGTCAGGATGCAAAATCAACTTAGAAAATGCAGTAGCCTTTCTATACACCAAAACAAACACCTGAGAAAGAGACTGTGGACACAACCCCATTTAGCATCAAGAACAATAAAATATCTTGGGATAAAGATATCCAAAGAAATGTTAAACTTCTACAATGAAAACTTCAAATCTTAGCCAAACAAGGTGTCCTGGCCCTTTAATCCCAGCACTTAGGAAGCAGAGGAAGGTAGATCTCTGTCCAAAAAAATAAGCCTTCAAACTTCTGAAAAAAAGAGATTGAGAAAGACACTAGAAAATGGAAAGACATCCCATGTTTGCAGATTTATAGAACTAATATTATGAAAATTACCACCCTACTAAAAACAATTTATAGGTCCAATATAATTCTAATCAAAATACAACAACATTCTTCACAGAAATACAAAAAAAAATCATCCTAAAATTCATACAAAACCAGAAAAGATCCCATATAGCCAAAAATACTAAAAGAATTGCCATTCCAGTTTCAAGAAATATTATAGAGCCAGGCACAGTGATACATTCTTTTAACTCCAGCACTCCAGAGGCAGAGACAGGTAAGATCTCTTGTGAGTTTGAGGTCATCCCAATCTATATAGTGAGTTCCAGGCCAGCCAAGGCTACATAGTGAGACCCTGTCTCCAAAAAGCAAACAAAAAAAAAACATATTATAGAACTATAATAATAAAAACAATATGGTACTATCATTTAAAAAAATGTGAAGCCGGGCGTGCTGGCACATGCCTTTAATCCCAGCACTTGGGAGGCAGAGGCAGGCGGATCTCTGTGAGTTCGAGGCCAGCCTGGTCTGCAAAGCAAGTCCAGGACAGCCAGGGTTTTTACACAGAGAAACCCTGTCTCGAAAAACCAAAAACAAAAACAAAAAAATGTGGAGGCAATGGAATAAAATCAAAGTGCCTGAAACAATAGTCATACAATGACATTGTATGCCAGAATATACAATGAAAAGACAGCATCTTCAACAAATGGTACTGGGAAACTAGAGGAAGAATAAAAATAGACCCTTATTTATCACTCTGCACAAAAACTAGCTCCCAGTGGATCAAAGACTTCAATTTGAAACATGAAGCACTAAAACCACTAGAAATCACAGGCAGTACCATACAAGATACATGCATGGGGGGGGATCCAAGATGGCGCCGACCATAGAGCAGTGCATCTGAGTAGTAGGTGAATGAGATTAGTCATTGTGGAGTGAATGTGAGGTCCCCTAGCCTACAGTGAAACACAGACGGTGTCTGAATGCCCACAGCGAACATTGAGACCGGTCACCAGGTAAAAGAGCCCACGCAGTTCCCAGGAACACAACCCTGAGATCAGCCAGCTCCCTCACCGGTCTGGAGAGGAGCTCTGGCTAGAGATCTAGCCCAGGAGCGGATCCAGCCCATGGCTCCAGCCACAGACCAGCGGCCCCGCCTGTCTGCCTGATATCCAGCCTGCACTCGAGCCGCACCACAAGAGCAAAGGTAAGTGAGATTATTTTTTTCCGGAGTTTCCAACATGGTGGCACAGTGTGCACTGTAGCGGAGAGGCAGAGACCTAACCCAGTCACAGCAAAGCAATTAGGAGCCAAGACTGCCTGCAAACAGAGCCTGGGACAGTGTGTTCTCCACAAATACTGGGGCGGGTGGGTCACTCACCCTAGCACCCAAGCATCTGAGGCAGTCAGCAACAGGTGCACTGAGGCCGGCATCTGTTGTGGGTGGAGCTCCCTGCCTGCATAGTCAGCCCAGCTGGGGAGCCAGAACGACTGGGTCAGTGAGAGGAGAACACAGACCCAACCACAGCTCTACCTGCCTTTCTGAGGAGACCTGTCAGCTCCCAGGTCCTCAGAGGCTAGCCCTCTCCCCACTCCAATCCCCTCTATATTGGTCCAATTGGGTCACAAGCAGTTGAGGAGAACAGCAGCCACCCTCCTCTCCGAGAGCCAGTCAGTCTATTACAGGAATCTGCCCGCCATCTGGAGGTAAACACCAGGATCTCAGGATCAGCCAACCCCCAGGGCAGGGAGTTTTCCTGAGCACCAAGGTCAGGTAACAAAAGAAACAAACAGATAACACCTGGGTCCATCTGATGACAAAAGGTCAGCGCAAGAACATGGTAAAAAAAAAAACCAAAACAATAGGATGTCTCCAGATCCTAGCAATAATGCTACAGACAACTCTGGACAGCTGAACCCAATTGAAGAAAAGGAAAATGACCTTAATCCTACGCTTATATTAATAATAGAAGGCCTAAGGGAGGAAATCAAATACCTCAGAGAGCAACAACAAAGTACTGCAAAGGAGGTGATAGAAATGAATAAAGCACTTAAAGGAATGGAAGACCTGAAAAGGGAAGTTGAAGCAATGAAGAAAATCCAATCTGAGACATCCATAGAACTGGAAAACCTTAAGAAAAGAATCGGAACTACAGACACTAGCATCACCAACAGAATACAAGAGATGGAAGAAAGAATTTCAGGCTCAGAGGATAAAATTGAAGAAATGGATACATCTGTCAAAGAAAATGTCAAATCTAAAAAAGTCCTGACACAAAACCTTCAGGAAATCAAGGACACAATGAAAAGACGGAATCTCAGAATAATAGGAATAGAAGAATGAGAAGAGTCCCACCTCCATGGACCAGAAAATATCTTCAACAAAATCATTGAAGAGAATTTCCCAAATCTAAAAAAGAGATGCCTATAACTGTACAAGAAGCTTACAGAACCCCAAATAGATTAGACCAGAAAAGAAAATCTTCCCGCCACATAATAATCAAAACACTAAATGTACAGAACAAAGAAAGAATTTTAAAAGCTGCTAGGGAAAAGGGTCAAGTAACATATAATGGCAAACCTATCAGAATCACACCTGACTTTTCTTCAGAGAATCTAAAAGCCAGAAGGGCCTGGACAGACATCTTGCAGACCCTAAAAAACCACAAATGCCAGGCCAGACTACTATTCCCTGCAAAATTGTCAATCAACATAGATGGAGAAAACAAGATATTCCATGACAAAGCTAAATTCAAACAATATCTATACACAAATCCAGCTCTACAGAATATGTTAGAAGGAAAACTTCAACCCAAAGAGGTTAACTACACACAAGAAAGCACAGGAAGCAAATAGCATGCCTGCAGCAAAAACAAAAGGAAAGAAGCTCACTCACACACTATTTCTACCAACATCAAGATGGCAGGAAGTAACAATCACTGGTCATTAATATCTCTCAACATCAATGGACTCAATTCCCCAATAAAAAGGCACAGGCTAGCAGAATGGATGCGAAAACAGAATCCCACATTCTGCTGTTTACAAGAAACACACCTCAGCAAAAAAGATAGACATTATCTCCAAGTAAAGGGCTGGAAAAAGATATACCAAGCAAATGGACCCAAGAAAAAAGCTGGAGTAGCAATTCTAGTATGCAACAAATTGGATTTTCAACCAACATTAATCAAAAGAGATGGGGAAGCACACTATATACTCATCAAAGGAAAAATCCACCAAGATGAAATTTCAATACTAAACATCTATGCCCCAAATGTAAGACCACCCACATTCATTAAAGAAACACTACTGAAGCTCAAATCCCACATTGAACCTCACACATTAATAGTGGGACACTTCAACACACCACTCTCACCACTGGACAGATCAACAATGCAGAAACCAAACAGAGAAATAATGAACCTCACAGATGTCATGAATCAAATGGACCTAATTGATATCTACAGAACATTTCACCCAAAAACAAAAGAATACACTTTCTTCTCGGCACCTCACGGAACCTTCTCCAAAATCAACCATATAGTCGGTCACAAAGCAAGCCTCAACAGATACAGGAAAATTGAAATCACTCCTTGTAACTTATCAGACCATCATGGAATAAAGCTAGGCTTCAACAGTAACAAAAACAACAGAGTGCTTGCAAAAACATGGAAACTGAACAACTCTCTCCTCAATGACCTCTGGGTCAGGGAAGAAATAAAAAAAGAAATTAAAGTCTTCTTAGAACTCAATGAAAATGAAGGCACAACATACCCAAACTTATGGGACACTTTGAAAGCAGTGCTAAGAGGAAAGTTTATAGCTCTAAGTGCCTTCAAAAAGAAATTGGAGAATTCCTATACTAGCCACCTAAAAGAACACCTGAAAGAGCTAGAACAAAAAGAAGCAAACACTCCCAAGAGGAGCAGACGAGAGGAAATTATCAAACTCAGGGCTGAAATCAACAACTTAGAAACAAAAAGAACAATACAAAGAATCGACAAAACCAAGAGATGGTTCTTTGAGAAAATCAACAAAATAGACAAGCCCTTAGCTAAACTAACTAAAAGGCAGAGGGAAAATACCCAAATCAACAAAATCAGAAATGAAAAGGGGGAAATAACAACAGACATTGAGGAAATCCAAAGAATCGTTAGGTCCTACTTCAAAAACTTGTACTCCACAAAATTGGAAAATCTAAATGAAATGGACAATTTTCTTGATAGATTCCACCTACCAAGGTTAAATCAAGAACAGGTAAACAAATTAAACAGTCCTATAACCCTTAAGGAAATAGAAGAAGTCATTAGACGTCTTCCAACCAAAAAAAGCCCAGGCCCAGATGGTTTCAGCACAGAATTCTACCAGACATTCAAAGAAGAGCTAACACCAATATTCTTCAAACTCTTCCACAACATAGAAACAGAAGGAATACTGCCAAACACATTCTATGAGGCCACAGTTACCCTGATACCTAAACCTCACAAAGACCCAACGGAGAAAGAAAATTTCAGACCAATTTCCCTTATGAACATGGATGCAAAGATACTTAATAAAATACTTGCAAACCAGATCCAAGATCACATCAAAAGTATCATACACCATGATCAAGTAGGCTTCATCCCAGGGATGCAGGGGTGGTTCAACATTAGAAAATCCATCAATGTAATCCACCACATAAACAAGCTGAAAGAAAAGAACCACATGATCATCTCATTGGATGCTGAAAAAGCTTTTGACAAAATACAGCACCCTTTCATGATAAAAGTCTTAGAGAGATCAGGCATACAAGGACCATACTTAAAAATAATAAAAGCAATTTACAGCAAGCCAATAGCCAACATCAAACTAAATGGAGAGAAACTTAAAGCATTTCCTCTAAAATCAGGGACAAGGCAAGGCTGCCCACTCTCTCCATATCTCTTCAACATAGTACTTGAAGTTTTAGCTAGAGCAATAAGACAACTAAAAGAGATCAAGGGGATACAAATTGGAAAGGAAGAAGTCAAAGTATCCCTATTTGCAGATGATATGATAGTATACATCAGTGACCCCAAAAATTCCACCAGAGAACTTCTACAGCTGATAAACTCCTTCAGCAAGGTGGCTGGATACAAAATCAATTCAAAAAAATCAGTAGCCCTTCTTTACACAAAAGATAAATGGGCTGAAAAAGAAATAAGGGAATCATCACCCTTCACAATAGCCACAAATAATATAAAATACCTTGGGGTAATTCTAACCAAGCAAGTGAAAGACCTGTATGATAAGAACTTCAAGACCCTGAAGAAAGAAATTGAAGAAGATATCAGGAGATGGAAAGATCTCCCTTGTTCATGGATAGATAGGATCAACATAATAAAAATGGCAATCTTACCAAAAGCAATATACAGATTCAATGCAATTCCTATCCAAATACCAACTCAATTTTTTACAGATCTGGAAAAAAACAATTCTCAACTTCATATGGAATAACAAAAGACCCAGAATAGCTAAATCAATCATGTACAATAACAGAACATCTGGAGGTATCACCATCCCGGATTTCAAGCTGTACTACAGGGCAATAGTAATAAAAACAGCATGGTACTGGTATAGAAACAGACCAGTTGACCAATGGAATCGAATTGAAGACCCAGAAATAAACCCACACATCTATGGTCACTTAATTTTTGATAAAGAAGCCAAAAACATACAATGGAAAAAGGAAAGCATCTTCAATAAATGGTGCTGGTCTAACTGGATGTCAACATGTAGAAGAATGCAAATAGATCCATACTTATCACCCTGTACAAAACTTAAGTCTAAGTGGATCAAGGACCTCAACATAAATCCAGACACACTAACATTAATAGAAGAGAAAGTGGGAAAAAGCCTTGAAATCATTGGCACTGGTAGCAACTTCCTGAATAGAACACCAATAGCTCAGGCACTAAAACAAACAATCAATAAATGGGACCTTATAAAATTGAAAAGCTTCTGTAAGGCAAAGGACACTGTCCTTAGAACAAAACAGCAGCCTACAGAGTGGGAAAGGATCTTCACCAACCCAACATCTGACAGAGGGCTAATATCCAAAATATATAAAGAACTGAAGAAATTAAACACCAAAAAATCAAATAACCCCATCAATAAATGGGGTACAGAGCTAAACCGAGAATTCACAGAAGAGGAATCTCTAAAGGCTGAGAGGCATTTTAGGAAATGTTCAACATCTTTGGTTATCAGGGAAATGCAACTTAAAACAACTCTGAGATTCCATCTCACACCTGTCAGAATGGCTAAGATCAAAAACTCAAATGATAGCACATGCTGGCGAGGATGTGGAGAAAGGGGAACACTCCCCCATTGCTGGTGGGACTGCAAACTTGTGCAACCACTTTGGAAATCAATCTGGGGATATCTTAGAAAATTGGGAATAAATCTACCTCAAGACCCAGCCATACCCCTCTTGGGCATATATCCAAAAGATCTGAAAAGAAACCAAAAGGACATTGCCTCAACAATGTTCATAGCAGCTTTATTTGTAATAGCCAGAAACTGGAAACAACCCAGATGTCCATCAACTGAAGAATGGATAAAAAAACTGTGGTACATATACACAATGGAATACTACACAGCTATCAGAAATGAGAAAATCATGCAATTCAAAACCAAATGGATGGAACTAGAAAAGCTCATCCTAAGTGAGCTGACGCAGTCCCAGAAAGATAAACATGGTATGTATTCCCTTACAAATGGATATTAACCATACATCAGAGGATAACTATCCTACAACCCACACACCCAAATAGATAGGAACCTAGCATATCTATCCTAGGAAAAATTCTACCCACCAGTGAGTCATGGAATCTGCTGCAGGTTAGTGGAACCCCACACCCTAGATGGTGTGTTTTATCAAGCTCCAGTATGAGTGGAGGCTCTTGGGCCTCACATGACGCAAGATCTGAGGGAGTATGATATGTGAGGACCCACCTCATCTGAGGAGAAGGAGAGTACCAAGTAGAGGAACAAGGAGGGAGGGAGGGAGGAAGGGAGGGAGGGAGGGAACGAGAGAGGGAGGGAAGGAGAGATGAAGGGAGGGGCCAAGAGGGGAGGAGGGAGGAAACTATGTTCTAGAAATAAATAATACTATTTTAAGAAAAGAATTAATAAGCTTAAAAATATAATAAAAATACAATATAAAATTTTCAAACTATAATTTACCTTACTGGCATGAAAAGAAAATGGCCTAATTTCAGATTAGAATGTTAGACTGCAGGTGGCTACAGAGATTACACAAACTTGATAGCAGCTTAAAAGTTTTTTTTTGTTTTTTGGTTTTTTTTGTAGAGGTATAGGCTATTTCCATGGTTTGGCATTAAAAAGCAGGTAACAGGTTTAAAACACTGTAAATAAATTAAAGGTGACAGCTGTTCAACCTGGTTTTACAAACCTCCAAGAGTTGAAAAAACTTAGAGCTAAGGTAAAATAATGCATGGTGTTAGCCCATGCCTTTACCTCCAGCAGAGACAGGAGGATCACTATAGAGTTAGTTGTCTTATAAATTCTAGAGTTACAAGAAACAGGGTGGTGATGGTGCACACCCTTAGTCACATCATTGGGGAAGAATACATCCTTAATCCCAACACACTAGAGACAGAAACAGGCAGATCTCAGAGCTCAAGGCCACCTGATACAAAACAAGCTCTAAACAGAGAAAAACTTTGATCCAGGGGTGGAGGAGCACATCTTTAATCCCATCAGCTGGAAACCACATGTCTTTGATCCCAAAATTTAGAATGCAGAGACAGGCACATAGGATTTGGAAAGATTTAAGTTTAAAAGCTACTTACAAAAGGCAGGCTGCAATTCAAACAAATTGTCCTTTGAGATCTCAAAATATATACACTAAAGGTTTGTTTAGCTCCAAAATATCAAAATAATTTCTTCTTTAATC
>CAJQZJ010032031.1:5142797-5157192 GCA_907164525.1 Lophiomys imhausi | reverse complement strand
ATTTCTGTTGTTTTGTATTGTATTTATAGTTATAAGAAAAAGAACCAGCCGGGGCGGTGGTGGCGCACGCCTTTAATCCCAGCACTTGGGAGGCAGAGGCAGGCGGATCTTTGTGAGTTCGAGGCCCGCCTGGTCTACAAAGCGAGTCCAGGACAGCCAGAGATATTCAGAGAAACCCTGTCTTGAAAAAACCAAAAAAAAAAAAAAAACAGAAAAAGAACCATTTTTTTGGACTGAAAGGGAGAGCTGTTGGGGGGAAAAAGAAATACCTTAAACTAAAAAAAAAAAAAAGAAGAGAAGAGGATGGGGGGTTGAGGAGGAGGAGGAGGGTGGAAGGGTCGGACTGGAGGGGGGAGTAGGGAGGGGATTGTGATTGAGATGTAACTTGAAGAAATAAAAAATAAATTATTAAAAAGAAGATTCAGGGATCATCGCAGAAGAGAGGCAGAAAGGTTTTAAAAGCCAAAAGTGGTGTAGGACTACAAGGAATTAGCATTTTCCAGACATAGTAGGACAGCTTCACATATGTTATGTCAGCATGCACACAACTGTACAAGCTCAAGCTAGGCCAATCCCTACATGGAGAGGGGAGGCAGGAATGAAATCACACTCTTAGATAAGGAGCTTTTTGTAGTTGCTAGGTGTTGAGGATGGAATGTTACTTTACTTTATAGTTGTGGCCCCTGGTAGGTCTAACATATATCGTTGGATGGGCGCGTACTCAGAAGTATATAGACAGCGATTATTGGACTCAATAAGTTAAAAGCAAAGCAAAACACGAAATCGGGTGTGTATCAAATGGAGGGTGGATTGAGAGGAGAGGTGGAAGCAGGGTGAATATGTCCAAGTGTATGAATGTCTCAAAGGATTAGTAACACAATAAAAAGTAGATAAGGGCAAAAAAATCAAGCTTATAATTAGACAATTCATGTCATTCACAGTTTACTAACCTTATTGTTATAATTCACAGTGCAATATTCTTTTTTAGAAAACTAATGGAATCAGAAAATCAAACTTAATTTTTGAACACCTTCAACATCTCAAAAAGGAACCCATGCTGTCCAGCAGTCTACTTCACGCCTCTGTCTTTTTAGCTCCTGGAAACCATTAATGTACTTTCTACATTTACAGATCTGCCTATTCTGGATATTTCATATACATAGAATTCTACAAAATGTCTTCCTGTTCATGGTTGCTGTTCTACTTGTCAACGGCCTTCACATCCCTGGTGTGCAGTGCACTGTTTAGTACCATGTGCACACAAGCCATTGTCATGGGAACTGCAAAAATTTTGGAACTCTTCCTTATTTAGAGGCTATTGGGTTTATTGTCCATTTACTAAATTGCTAAATGAGTGAGACTAGTCACAGGAAATGCATTAAATCATGAAACTTTTAATAATGTCCCTGGGCATTCACTGATGGCAAGTTCAACCAGAGCCATTCGACAAACACCTCAAGATCTCGTGTTCGATGGATAAAAACACCAGAGCTTGCAAGCCTGAAATGTGTGATTTTGTATCCTAGGTGTCTGTAAGAAAGTGTAGGAGAACTGAAAATTAGTGGAAGTATGGAATAGATGTTTTTTTGTTGTTGTTGTTGTCAGTTGGGGGAATTTATTTTAAAGAGGTAAGATAGGTAGAACTTACATATAAAGAAGTGTTTATTACTTATTGCTTTGGGCCTTACAGAGTTTAACAGAGCTACCAGGTTGACTGATCGCAAAGTCTTCCTTTCACCTCATCTTTATAAAGAGTTTGTTGCTGTTTATTTAAAATGGATGTTGATCAGGGCTGAAAAGACATAAAGTCATCTTCTAGGGATGGCTTTCTTCTGAGGGGGGGCAGGATAATGTTCTTTGTCTCCTTTACTACATTGCCATTTTTAAGGCCATTGAAAACATTGCAAGAAAGGTAACTCTATTAGCTGGAGTTCTTCAGATACACACACACACACACACACACACACACACACACACACACACACATACACACATGCACACACACACACGAGAGAGAGAGAGAGAGAGAGAGAGAGAGAGTATGAATAAATTGAAATTGAAGGTGGAATCTTTTTTTCTGCTGGAAAACCCAGCCTTCTAAGATTTCCCAGTGAGTATCTAAAGCCTGCCCATGTTATTAAGGATCATCTGCTGTTTAAAAGTCTATTGACTTAACTTTTATGTATAAAAATATCATCACAGCAATAGGGAGGTCACTAACCAGACATCTGTGTGCTATGGCATAGCTGAGTTGAAGCAGAATGCTAACTATCATAGTAATTTAAAGTGTTAATTTTTCATACTTTCTTAATGAGAGTAACATGACTAGGACCAGTGTATTCTTTAAATATATCAATTCACAAAAAGGCCTCCACTCGATGTTTATGAATTTATCTGGACAACAACAGAACCTAAGATTAACTAGATCAGATTTTACATAGATTCCTTAACAATTTGCATTTTCCTAGAATAAAAATTTAAACTTAATGTTGGTATCATGTCATATCTACTCAAGTATGCCATATATTTATATTACCTAAAATAAATACTTTTGTTGTGTGTAAAATTTGCAGAATAAATGTCTTACCTTTGAGTGACAAAAATCTGGGGAGGTATTAATGTAAATTCTAGTGGCGGTCATGCTTAGTGACTGCTTAAAGTGATACTGAAAAGGAGGCTGGATTCTATTTTTCTTGGCCAGAAAGAAGAAAAAAACATTTGAAAGGATAAATCAGAACTTTCAGAGAAGGAAAAAAAAAATCCCCACCAAAGAGTCAATATTACAATGATAAAACTATTAACACAAAAGACCAGCTAGTTAATCTAAATCAGAGTGTTATTT
This sequence comes from Lophiomys imhausi, assembly GCA_907164525.1. Classification (NCBI taxonomy): domain Eukaryota; kingdom Metazoa; phylum Chordata; class Mammalia; order Rodentia; family Muridae; genus Lophiomys; species Lophiomys imhausi. The sequence goes on along the minus strand of CAJQZJ010032031.1, from coordinate 5,154,350 downwards.
ATTTAAAATATTTCACTGTATTTCAGTTATAGGAGGATAATGAGAAAAGTGAATGAAAGAGCATAATGCCACTTTAAGAATCAGCCAGATCATCTCTGGACAACTGGAGTACACTGGTAAGTGCCAGTACTCCTCAGTGACACTTCGTCCCTTGCTTTTGTGGGTCTGTACCCGACTACACTGTGCAACGGCATCAAGCAAAGCTCTTTTCCAGGTATTTATCTGATAAATTGTATTCACATGGTTTAGAAGCTTAACAGGAATACTTTAAACTTAGACTGAGTTTAATCTCTCTTCTGTGTTCAGAATCGGCCATATTTTTAATGTGCTGCTTTCTATGAAGGGGCCTCCCTGTAAGTGTGCTCACATACATGCACCCCTACCCCCAGTGCACACATGCACGGATGTGGGCACACACAGGCCCAGGCACACACATCCCAAACACACTCTCACCATGCCCACTCCTCACCTTGCCCTCACCCCCGAGCATGCACACACAAATATGTATATGCTATTCAAGTCTCCTCAAGCAGTTTGAGGCTGTGACTTGTTGCCTTTTCTATTTCATTGTAGCACTTGCTTCTTCTTTCTTCTTCTGATTACTGAAAGAATCACTGGACTGTGGGATCTGGGGTAGGGAGGGATCAGTATTCTCCCTTCCCTCTGCTTCTTTGTGTTTGAATCTCTAGCCCAGTTCCTACAGGAGAGTTCATAGAATGAACACTGAGCTTGACAAAATCTTCCAAAGAAGCCTTCTTACTGGCACATGGTCACCTATTCTTTGCTTGTTTGTCTCATCACTAGAGGAAAACTCCCCTCCATGCACTGAAAGCCAGCTCAAACATCAGCATGGGATGGTCCAGAGAAAATAAGGTAGACTAGTTGAGGCATGGTGGCTTATTTTGGCTGCCTGGGCTTCCCTATCAGGGTCATTCTCCTGGGCTCATCATGACTGCGCTCCTGCATGTGGGATGTGAAATTGAGGCATTTGTGTGTAGGGTGGAAGGCATTGTCTCTCTTTGGGTGCAATTTTCTTTCTCAGAGGCTTCTTTCCCTGTGTTGGTTTCCACCAGGCACATGATCTCATTTACATGGCAAAAAGTCAAGTCTTTTAAAAAAAAAAACTTGATATAGCCTATTCTAAAGAATTAATAAGAAACTAAGTACAATCTAGTAAAAGATAAAAGAATTAATTTAACTCAGTTGTCTACAGCAACTGCCAAAGAGAGGAGACCTATGGCAGAGGTCATGAGATGGAGTTCTAATCTTCGTAAGATGAAACCAGGTCTCAAAACATTCCTGAAACCTATTGCAGTACACTTTATTAGAATCTGAAGCTGTCGAAAGTTTCAATGTCTCTCTGGGTTTCTTGTAACCCTCTGGCATTCAATTAGTGTGCGACATTTTCTTATGCTGGATTAATTCAAACAAGGTCTGGGCAGCCCTGAAGCTAAAGATGGTAGGTTGCTGTAATGGACACTAAGGAGGTTTTTCTTTGCAAAAGGAGCCCTTTCTAAGTGCGTCTTTGCCAAGGTTTGGTCCCGCAGTGTTCAAACAGAGGCCAGGGAGAAACGGATAAGGGCAGAGGACAGACAAATGCAGCTTGGAGATTTCTGATACATGACAGACACCAGGAGGCTAAACTTGGGGAGTCCAACAGCAAAGGCCTTTAATCTCTGGAGACTCAGTCAACTCTTCAGAGGAGTAATGGAAAAAAAAAGGAGAGCCATTCCTGTCTGTGTTTGGGAACTGCTGTGGGACTTCTACTAGGTAAAGCTAAACAGGCAAGTGAAGAAAGAACCTAAAGCAGGTGGTTTTCACTGCCTCACCACGCACACCTTGGCACGCTCCTTGTGCCCAGTGGAATTCTGGCCCTTTGCTCCTCCTGCCCCTGTTCCTTTATAGAATACAGATCTACTGCAGCATAGGTCACCTTGTCCCCACAAAGTTTGGTCTTTTCACTGTTTTTTTTTTTTTTTAATTTGTAATATTACTTATTCCCCTTCCCAGCTGTGAAGTATTTAATGAGTTCCTCTTTTTCTTTTGTGACAAATACTTTGTTATTTGGATAGAAAAATAAAGTACTTCCTTTTTTTTTTAAAGGGATGTATGGCTAGTGCCCACTATTCCTTAAAGGCCACTGCATGTATTCTTTCTTACCTCTCATTTACTGTGTTCTAAGCAGCATGGCACTATGTTTCAGCATGCAGGCTTTGGAAAGTTTAATCCCTCTTCAACTTCCAAAGTGCTAAACTTATAGGTGTGTGCTACAACACTCAGTTAATAATTTTCTTTATTTTAAAGGTCTTAATAGACCTTTAATAGGCTTCGTAATCTAAGCCAATAAAGGAGGGATTCTTTCCTTTCAAATTCCCTATCTCTTTCCTTCCATTTCTTCTGCTGAGTATCAAAAATAGGACTTTGGGTATGTGAAGTGAATGCTTGGCCACAGGGCCCCACTGCAGCCCCAAAGATGCATTTCTTAATTAACTTTTTTACTCACTAATTTGAATTTGATATTTTTTTTATTTGGCATCTTTATTTTGCAAGGCACTAAGTCTAACATTTTCTGTGTTTGAAAGTCCTCATAGGCTGAGGACATAACTCAGTGGTAGAGTACTTGCCTAGCAGCATACACTAAGTAGATTCAGTTATCAGTACCATTAAAAAAACCAAACCAAACCAAGATGGCTGTATGGCTTCATGTTTTCGTGATGATAGAGATGGTGCCCAGTGCAAACATATTTCTTTGTAAAGGACATGACAATAGCTAGATATGTTTGTACACACCTCTAACTCCAGTGCTTGTGAGACCGAGGTGGCAAGAGTATATGTTGAAGGCCAAAAGGAATTGGGCAGCCTAAGCAGCACAGTGAGACCACTTCACAAAGCAAGACAAACATCAAATCTAACCACATTGTAATACCTTAGACACAGACCAAGAGAAAAATTGCTTGCAACTTAATGAAGTCACTGTGTTTTTGATATTTTGTCTCCATACATTCTTTTAATGTTCTTTTTAAAAACATGCCTAGTATATAAACAATTATAGAATGTAATATAAAGAATTAATAAAATCTTCATGTTCCTTTCAATTCCATGCCTATGGAATTAAACAATATTAAAATTGATATTCTTCAATATCTACAATTTTAGAAATACATACAAATACAAATAATGAATACTTATATATGTTTGCATGTTTAAAAATATATATACATGTAGATATATGCATACACAGATGTCTCTTGATTTCTTTCTTTGTCCCTTTCTTCATTCTTTTTTTCTTCCCCTTTTCCAAGACTCACAATATATTCATAATATATTCTTTTATTGAACTTTCTTTGAAATTAGTTGTTTTTGGTCTTGACTATATATTGAAATAACCAAGGAGAGATGAATTGTTTGAGGTGAGCCTAGACATTAAAATTTATAAAAATCATTTAAGTAGTTCCGATCTGTAACCATGTTGAGAACCACTGCCTTAGGTCACTACACATAAATCCAATTCATGAATGATTCCACTCTATTCCATATTGTTCTTGTGCCAAAAATTATTTACTCTTGGGGCTCAACAGTTAAGAGTGCTCGTTACTCTTCTATAAGTCACAGGTTCGATTCATAGCACCCACGTGGCAGCTCACAACTGCCTGTAACTTAAGTTCCATAGGATCTGACACTCTTTTCTAGCTCTGCCTGTTCCAGGCATGCACATGTTGCACAGACATACATTTGGGAAAACACGCATGGCCCTAAAATAATAAGAAAACCTAAAGAAACCTTACAATATCATTTATTTCTGTATCAATTTAAGCATTGATCCCCCCAATTCCCTGTTTTACTAAAAAAAGCATGTGTCTTTAGTTACTAATTACATGTTCCCTTAGTTCTATCAAGTACAACCTTGAAAATGGGATTCCTTGGTCTAGTAGTACACGCATTAAAATTCCCTTTGGTACTGCCAACTTATTTCTCACAAAAGATCTTAAGAATACTAGCCTTCAGTAACAGTATGTAAAGGATGAATCAGTTTTTCATGCCTTTGTCAATGTGATAAAAACAAACATATTTGGTTTTATTCTCTAACTTCCACTGAGGTTGAACAACTTCCACTCAGACACACTTCTTTGCCATTCCTTTCCTGTGATCTTTGTGTTTGTATTCTTTGCTCATTTTCAATTCAGTCATTTGTGTTTTGCTATCAAAATTTAAGGGTTTTTCAATGAGGGAATATTCTCCATTTCTGTCATATGTGTTCTGACATTTTCTCCTGTCTTCTCTTTGCCTTTTGATGACGTATGTGGCACTACCATCTAACAAAATGTTGAGAATATACTATCAAATATCAGCAGTGAGGACTGTTTCAATAGTTGCTGTGCTGGTAATTAATCTCTTGTCACCATCATTCCTAATGGCTGAATACCAGTCTAGTCGAGTTCAGTTGTTCATTCAGACTCCCCCACTCCAATCCCATGATTGTTAAGTTGCTTCAAATAGTACTAGATTTAATATTCCTCCACCATTATCTTTCTTTGTAGTTTGGACACTGTAAGAGATCACCTTACCATAAGTGAAATAATTGGATCAAAGCTTCATTTTTTCATGATTTTTTATGATTATCTTCCAAACTCTTATAATTTATGGTCACCCAACCAGCAAGAGCAATTAGGAGCAATGTACATAATATTGCCTGGCAGAAAAATCATACTACAGAATTGAAAGAATCATAGTTTGTGGCTTATGAGTTCTATTGAGAGGGAATGATAAGACTCACAATGCCTAAAAAGTTAGTTTAGTGCAAATAAAATATTTTTCAAACCTACAATGTGCAAAGCACCTGCAAAATGTTGTAAGAGGTAAGATATGTGTGGTTGTTACCTTTGAAAAAATAATTTTCTTACAATTAGAATATAATTATGTTATTTTCCCTTCCTTTTTCTCCATCCAAACCCTTCCATTACCTTTCCTTGCTCCCTCTCAAATTAATGACCTCTTTTTCTCCAATTATTATGATATATATAATATATGTATATATATACAATATTTACATGAATATATAGATGCATAAATATGTAAATACAACTAGCTCAGTTCATGAGTGTTTAGTGTTACATATGTATGTATCATTTCAGGGCTGACTGCTTGGTACTGGATAATCGACTAGGGAGCTCAACCCTGGAAGACTATCTCTTCCACTCTCAGTATTCCTTAAATTCCTGTAATTCTTTGTTTAGGACTGGAGCCTAATGACATTTCCCCCCCTTAATGTTAGTGTATCTATTGGTATTGTATTTGTTCAGGTCTTGCTTAAGTAGCCATATTGAAGCATCATTGGTGAAGTTTTTCTGTCATTTCTAGGAGACATTATCTCACAGCAGGATTTCCTGGTCCTCTACCTTTTGCAATCTTTTTTATTACTTCTGTACTTTTAGAGAACAGTTTAGTTGATGAGAATAGAAACTAAATCTCTGCTGGGCATGGTGACACAACACTTGGGAGGTGGAGGCAGGTGGATCTCTGTGAATTCAAGGCCAGCCTGGTCTATAGGATGAGTCCAGGACAACCAGGGATACACAGAGAAACCCTGTCTCAAAAAACCAAAAAAACATTATTAAAAACTAAATATCCTCCAGGATTGGTGGCACATGCCTTTAATTCCAGGACTCGGGAGGCAGAGGCAGGTGGATCTCTGTGAGTTCTCGGCCAGATTGTCTACAAAGCAAGTCTAGGACAGCCAGGCTCTGTTACACAGAGAAACCCTGTCTCAAAAAACCAAACCAAACCAAACCAAACAAAAAAAACCAACCAACCAACCAACCAAAAAAAAAAAAAAAACTAACAGCAAAAAAGCTAAATCTCTTACTTTCTTTTAGTTAAGTACCATAAAATAATTATGAAAGAGGAGCAGATTTTTGTTGAATCAGAATAGTTTTCCTAAAGTCAGTGCTTTGAGGTAATGAAAAAAAATAAAAAGAATAGTATTTTCAAAGGACCCCATATTGGACAAAACATAAGACTGTTAAGGTTTTGAAGGTCAGTTATCTTAATAACAAAAGTCAAATAATGAATGGTCTCAGTTGGGGTTTTACAATTTTGGAATAGCAATCTGATACTATTTATTGGTGGATTATTCTGAAATGAAAAGAGCCAGGAAAATAAAGGGTAAGGATTTTGGATAACTTATATTTTCATGCCAAACCTCACTGGAAAACAGTCATTTCAATTACTTCATCCTTATATTACTCAGGATAATTTAAAATTTATCTCCCCTTTCAGATCCCCTGGAACACTCATTAGATGGGAGCTCTAAACCAAACAAGAGTGACTGAATTTCTCTTCCTGGGCCTCACTGACAACTGGGTGCTGGAGATTCTGCTTTTCATACCATTTACAGTCACTTATGTGTTAATACTTTTGGGGAACATTCTCATTGTTGTTACTATAATCTTTACTCCACGTCTCCACACTCCCATGTACTTCTTTTTGAGCAATCTGTCCTTTATTGACATCTGCCATTCATCTGTCACTGTGCCCAAGATGCTGGAGGGTTTGCTGTTAGACAGGAAGACTATTTCCTTTGACAACTGCATTGCACAGCTCTTCTTTCTGCATCTTTTTGCTTGTGCTGAGATCTTCCTGCTGACGGTTATGGCGTATGATCGTTACGTGGCTATCTGCATTCCTCTGCACTACCCCACTGTGATGAACATGAAAGTCTGTGTACAGCTTGTCTTTGCACTCTGGCTGGGGGGCACTGTCCATTCACTTGTGCAGACCTTCTTGACTATTCGTCTACCCTACTGTGGCCCAAACATTATCGATAACTACTTCTGTGATGTACCTCCGGTCATCAAACTGGCCTGCACGGATACGTACCTCACAGGGGTTCTGATCGTGTCTAATAGTGGAACCATCTCCCTCGTCTGTTTTCTAGCCCTAGTCACTTCCTACACAGTAATCCTGTTTTCTCTTCGAAAACAGTCAGCAGAAGGTCGTCGGAAAGCCCTGTCCACCTGCTCAGCCCACTTTATGGTGGTTGCCTTGTTCTTTGGACCGTGTATCTTCCTCTATACTCGGCCAGACACCAGCTTCTCTATTGACAAGATGGTGTCTGTCTTCTACACAGTGGTCACCCCTTTGTTGAATCCTCTCATTTACACCTTGAGGAATGAGGAAGTGAAAAATGCCATGAAGCATCTCAGGCAGAGACGAATTTGCTCATGAAATCATGTGTGGGTGGGGCATTATGATGACAGCCATAGTTGTGGCCACATTTTTAATGTGGAAGCAACAAGTGGTCTATACACTGAGCCTGAAAATGCATTTTCTTAATAAAATACTCAGAAGATCAAAAGCTAAACATTTTTTTTAAAGATTTATTTATTATGTATACAGTGTTCTGTCTGCAGGTATATCTGCAGGCCAGAAGAGGGCACCAGATTTCATTACGGATGGTTGTGAGCCACCATGTGGTTGCTGGGAATTGAACTCATGACCTCTGGAAGAGCAGCCAGTGCTCTTAACCGCTGAGTCATCTCTCCAGCCCAAAAGCTAAACATTTTTACTATGACTTTTTATTTTTGTTGTTGATTCTTTCACATTGGAATCTGTCTACCTCCAAGTCTCAAAGATTTTTGGCTGTTTTACTTTAAAATTTTTATAGTTTTATCTTTACTTCTAAGTGTATGATCTGTTTGGGGTTTAGCTTTTGTATGTGCTATGAAGCAAGTTTGAGATTTATAATGCATCCATTAACTTGATTTGGCAAAATTTAAGATGATTATTTTATTATTAAATTACTTCTATTGAAAATGACTCGATCTTTCAAGTGTGGCTTTATTTGTAATTCTGTACTTTGCCACGTTAACTTACATGTCTGTACTGATATATGAGCACAGTGTCTTGGTTATTTTAGTTTTATAGTGGACCTGAAGCGATGTTATGTGAGTCTTCCCTCATTGTTCTTTCTCAAAATCGGTATGCATTTTCATGTGCATCTTGGGAAAAGTTTGTCTACAGGGGAGAATGTTGTAATCAAGACAAGAGTCACACAATCTCTATAGGCAACTTGGGAGAGAACTAAACTGAGAAATATTAAATATCAATCCACTGACTTGAGAGATCCTATTATTTACTTATATTTTCATTATTAATATTATAATTTGAATTTATAATAAAACACAATCCATTAAATTTATCTCCAAATATCTTGTTTCTTAAAATAAATGCACAGTGTATTTTATTCAGCTGTAAAGAAGGATGAAGTTATGTCAGCTGGAAGAACATGGATGGAGCTGGAGATGACTATACTAATGGCACAAGACTGAATTGGGTATGGTAGTGCATGCCTGTAACCTCAGTGTTTAGCATGGGGAGGCAGGAAGAAATCAGGTTTTCAAGGCCAGCCATGGCTATAATTGTAAGTTTGAAGTCAGCCTGGGTTTCATGAGGTCTTGTCTCAAAAAGAAATACAAGACAGATTTGAAAGACAAATAATCACATATTTTCACTTATACATGAACTCCTATAGACAAAAAAAATCAATATAAATAAGACATGACAACAGAATGAGGACAAACTTTACAGGAAGTATCTAGAAGGATGGAGTGATGGGAGCAAGGAAAGAAAGGGGGAAGAGAAATCTTACAATTTCTTTCATATGTGTATATATGAAAGAAATATATATGTATATATACAAGAGAATATATATATACATATACAATGACATGAATTTATGAAAATGGCACAATGAAATACCACTTTGCTTGTTAAGTAAAAAAAGAATATAAAAAAACCAAATTTTTCTTATCATTTTGTTTACCATCAGTTTATTTTATAGACTTAATTTTGAAGCTGTTAGGGATGTAATTTTTTTCTCCCATCACATAGAGTGGGTATTCTAACAGTGGTTACACACCAGAGAGGCAGAGAACCAGGTAGGTTCAGTCCATAAAGCTGATGCCTCAGCAGCATCAGTTCAGTGCTGAGAAGCCTGGAAGGTGCCTGGAAAGCCTTGGTATTGAATCTACCCTAGAAGGACAAAGATGATAAAGTCTGATATTAGCACAGACTCAGAGAAATGGCAAAGGCAGGTAGGAGCTAGTGTTTTGCTTTACTGATTGTTATTAATTTCATTTTTACGTGTTTATTGTTAGTATGTAGAAATAAAATTACATATATTATCTTTATTCTCTGTCATTGCTAAATTGAATCACAAGTTATGCTTGACAAAAATCTTTCTCTCCTCTTCCCTGTTCCCTTTCTGTCTCACAACATCCTTCCTTTCTTTCCTTCTTGTCTCCATTCCTTTTTTTTGTAGGTTGAATATTGTTAAATTTAATAATTATCAATAGAAAATAAATATAGTGATCTCAGTCATTTTCAACCCAGGTGTCAGTTAATTTCTTTCTCAGCTGGACTATGAAGTCACTTTTTGAAAATTACATCAGCTGAAGATAATGTAGTTTTTAAAAAACTTTGATATTTATTTATATTATTATTTTTTAACAAATTTATTTATTTATTGCTTCGGTTACATCTCCATCATAGTGTCCTCTTTCCACCCTTCCCAGTCCTTCCCTCCCACCCTCTACCCCCTAACCCTTCCATCCCACTCCTCTGGAGTGGAGTGTCCCTACATAACAGTCCCTCACCCCAGTTCAGCAGTCATATGAGGGCCAAGAGCTTCCTCATACACTGGGGGCCTACAAGGCAGTATCACCAGGGAAAAGTGTCTCATTGACAGGGAGAGAAAACAAAACAAAAACAAACAAACAAAAAACCCCCAAAACAAAACAAAACAAAAAAAGGTCTATGTCCATGTTCCCTTTGGTGCGTTGGTTGTAGTATAGATATCCTGTACTATATAGTTAAAATCCGACTATAAGTGAATAGATGCCATGTGCATCCCTCTGAGTCTGGGTCATCACTCAGAATGAGCTTTTCTAGTTCAAAAACTGTGGCACATCTACACAATGGAAAACTACTCAGCTATCAGAAACAATGAAATTATGCAATTTGCAGCCAAATGGATGGAACTAGAGAAGCTCATCCATCCCTTTTTTGGTAGAGATTGAATGCAAGGCCTTACAGATGTTGGCCAGGACTCCACAGATGAACTGCTGGCTTTAGACCTTCTATAGGGTTTACATCTTCCACCCCAGTACATGAGGAAGCTCTTAGTCCTCATATAACTGCTGAACTGGGGGGGCTTATATATAGGGACACCCCACTGCTGAGGAGTAGGATAGGAGGGAGAGGGGGAAGAGAGTGGAAGAGTGGGTCTGGGAGGGGTGGAAAGAGGGCACTGTGATGAAGATGTAACTTGAAGTAATAAATAAACATAAAATTAAAAAAAAAGAGTGCTTCTGTTCTTGCAGAGGACCTGCGTTTGGTCCCTGGCACCCACATGATGGCTTTCAACCACCTATAACTTGTTCCAAGGGTCTGATATCCTCTTCTGATTCCACAGGCTGCTGCATACACATAGTGCACATACACACTCTCAGGAACACATATACACACATTAAAATATGTTGACTGCAGGAATTTTCCTAGATGTTCTTTCTAAATGTGAAGTAATCTCCTCCATGAAGCTTTCTGTGAATTTTTAATGTAAATGAGGGAAGAGTTTTGTCAAACACCTTTTCTGAATTTGGTAGATACATTTTTGACATATGTTGAGATGGTTATATATTGGTTATATAATTTTTTCTTATTAATTTTGTTAACATGGTTCTGTGGTGTGAATGCTTTCATCCCTTACAGGATTCATGCAACCCCTCCCCTCCTTTCAGGCCAAGGATTGAACTCATAATCTCATATGTGCTAGGCAAATGCTCTGTTTTGAGGTAAGTCCACCAGAGACCACCACATAGATACTCTTAAAGCCAAAAAGAAATTCTTTATTGCCAGCTGGTGGATGCATGGGCACCCCAAACCATGCAGTGCTGAGCCTTACAGGTCTTTTTCTTTCATATACAAAACCATATGCTGATTGGCCCACTTCAGTTAGCAAGAAGTGGAACTACAGAAGCCAAAAAGCAAGGTTGGTACAGTTAGGGACTTTTCTAGAACTATGGAGTAGGTCTTGGACCCATTTTGGCAGGTGTTGGGGACTATGTGCTGGATTTTAAGGTCAGAATGACTCTCACATGGAATCAGTCACACTAAGGTCTGGAGACTTATTACAGTTCTAACACTGAACCACATTCCAGGCACAATTCTCATTTTCAAAAATCTCAAGTTTACAGTTCTTCTGCTTCAGTTTCCCAGGTATGCAATATGACAGTAAGACAAGGTGTGACTGCTGTTCACAAAGCCCTGGCTTCAATGTCTAGAATCCAAAATAAAAGGTGTTGCTCATATGAATCTCATCAAACACTTGGCCCCATAGGGCAGAATAATTGAAAGTTTGAGTCAGCTTGGGTTGCCTATCTGGACCCTGCCAGTAAATAAGTGAATGAGTGATCAAAGGAACAATAAACAAGCAATTAAGACAGAGGCGTGGCTTACAGAAGAAGGTTAAGCAGGGTTGGGCGTAGGCATCCTCAC
>CAJQZJ010032031.1:5104837-5142787 GCA_907164525.1 Lophiomys imhausi | reverse complement strand
TGGCTTACAGAAGAAGGTTAAGCAGGGTTGGGCGTAGGCATCCTCACAAGACAGAGACATGGCTTACAGAAGATGGTTAAGCAGGGTTGGGCATAGGCATCCTCACAAGAAGGCTTGATGGGAAGGGCCCACACCACCTCACAGTCTGTCCTTTCTGACATATGGACAGCAGCAGTTTCCTGCACAGGACGCAGCAGCTAGGCAGCAACTGTGAAGAAGGAAACGGGACCCCAGACCCTGGGCCGGCTGCACAGCTTGATCTTTGAGAGGTCAGCTCTTGCGGTTTATGGATAACCAAGCATGTGAGGGTTTTTATTTTTATATTTTTTAAATAGCAGTGCAAAGGTGTGAAGCCATGTGGTAAATCATATTAATTTTAGCATGTCGGCCCAATTTGGTCTTGTTAGAATGTGTTAACTTGATTATAACACTTCACATACTGCTGAATTTAACTGGTTAATATTTTCTTAAAGGATGTTTGAGTCTACATTTACTGAGTTGACTTTAATTGTAGCATTTTGTTTAGGTTAACCTAGCAACCCAACTTTTTTCTATTTTTTTATTTGTAGCTTAGATACTTTGTTTTTTACTTTATTTTGAATGTTATTACCATATATTAACTGTGCATAATAGTGACTTTTGTGATAATTTCATACATATACGTAACTTAATTTGGTCATATTTATTGTATGGTCCAGTAAGTTTCATTAGTTTGTTTGTTTTGCTGAAGAGTGGGAGGGTGTTTATTTATAGGTGCATGTGCACCTTACCAGCGCCTATACCACTGAATAACATGTCTTTCCTCATCAATTATTATCTGCCTATAAATCCCAAGGGAGGGGTGAAGCCATGAACCCATCCTTTTTCATGATAAGATGCTAACAGCCCCAGTCTTGTGGTGGTTTTGTACAGATAATCACTGGTGTTGTGAGTTTAAGAATGCAATGGCCATTTAATGCCTAGAAACCAGCATTTAGCACTGATCCCTCTCCTTCAGACCCTTCTGTGATAAGCTCTGACGTCTCATTTATGACTGAGCACTCAGGGGTCAGGTATGAGAGTCTCTGTAATCATGGATGAGTACTGTCATCCATGTATGACTTCCTCAGCCATGAGATTTTGACTGGGGTTATAGTACTAAATGTGAATTCCATCCTGTAGAGTGGGTTTCAGATCTGGTCAGAATGCAGTGGTACCACCATAATAGACCTGCTACCATTGCACCAATGTCTCATTTTGTCTGGATGTTTGGTAGCGTTACACACGTAGCTGAGTAGGCCTGTTGACGGCATTTCTTCTCCAGCAGACTTCATAATCATAATACCTTCCAGCACTATGAGGGCTAGGCATCAGGGAGGGAAGCTTCCAGTCCAGTTCCAGCTTGTTTTATCTAGATCCCATGACCAGAATGTTTGGTGTCTTCAGCAATAGGGTCTTACCATTTGGATCAGGTGGGAAACCAACAGAAATTGGAAATGTCTATGTTGTTTAGGGGCCTCAGAGGCCTCCCTGACCATGCATCACATATTTTCTTTACTCATTGCTCTGCTGTTGTTCCTTAACAGCTATTGTGCATAATGCTGCAATAATCATTGATATGCCAGTGTCTCTGAAATGTTGGCTTGGAGTGCTTTGTGTAAATACACAGGAGTGGTTATTTATTTATTTATTTTTGAATCTCCATACTGATTTCCATATTGGATGGGCTAGTTTACATCCCCACCACCAGGATATAAGGATTCCCTTTTGTCTACATGCTCACAAACATTTGCTGTTTTGCTAATGACTCTCCTTTTCATTGGAAGAGATGGAATCTCACTGTAGCTTTAATTTTCATTTCTCTGATGACTACTGTTGTGAAACCTTTTTCAAATGTTTACTGACTGCTTGTACTAAGTCTTTTGAGAATGGTTTGTTCATTTCATTAGCCTGTTTATTGATTGGTGCTTTTTTTTTTCTTTAGGCTTTTGAGTTCTTGGTGTATTGTAGGTATAAACCTTCTCTGGCAGATGTAAAGCTGGCAAAAATAACTTTTGTTTTGCAGTCTGTCCATCTTTACATAATAACTGTTTCCTTGTGGTGCAGAAATGTTTGATTTCATGAGAATCCGTTATCAAGTATTAGCATTATTTTCTGAGTGACTCCAAGAGTTCTATTAAGAAAACCATTAGCCGGGCGTGGTGGCACACGCCTTTAATCCCAGCACTCGGGAGGCAGAGGCAGGTGGATCTCTATGAGTTCAAGGCCAACCTGGTCTACAAAATGAGTCCAGGACAGCCAAGGATACACAGAGAAACCCTGTCTGAAAAACTAAAAAAAAAAAAAGAAAACCATTCACTATCCCTACATTTTTAGGTGCTTTCTTTGATTTTTCCTCTATCAGTTTTAGAGTTTCAGAACTTATTTTAAGGGGTTTGATCCATTTGGAGTTGATTCTTTTTTAATGTGGTGAGATGTAGGTATGCAATTTCATTCGTCTACATATGGATATGCAGTTGCTAGCATCATTTATTGAAGAGACTATCTTTCCTTCAATGTATATTTCTAGAATTTTTGCTAAAAAATCAGGTATCTATTGATGTATGGGTTTATGTTTGGGTCTTTTGTTCTGCTCCACCAATCTGGATGCGTAGTTATTTGCTTATACCAAACTGTTTGATTACTTATGGCTTTGTAATAAACTTCATTCAGGTGTGTGACACTGTCAGTATTATTCTCTTTATTCAGGCTTGCTTTGGCTATTTGGGATAGTTTGTACTTCAGTATGAATTTTAAGATTATATTTTCTATTTATATGAAGGATGGCATTGAGATTTCCTGTAGATTGCTTTTGGTAAAATAGCATTTTACATTATTAATTCTTTCAGTCCATAAACATGAGAGCAGTATCTCCACCTTCTAGCATGTTCTTCAGTTTATTTTTGTGGTTTAATGTTTTCATCGTAGAAATGTTTAACTTTGTTAATTAGGTTTATTACAATGCAACTGTGTAAGGAATTGTTTTTTTCTTTTCTTTCTAACTATAATTGTGATCGAGGCTACTGATTTTTGTATCTAAATTTTGTATCTTGCCATGTTGCTGAAAGCTTTAATCATCTCTAAGTTTTCTGGTAGCATCTTCAGGGTCACATTATCTGCAAATAAAAATACTTTGGCTTCTTTTCCCTCTTGTGTCCCTATTATTTCCTTTTCTTGTTTTATTGTTCTAGCTAAGACTTCACTGACTACTATGTTGAGTAGAAGTGGAAAGAGTAGGCAATCTTTTCTTGTTTCTGCTTTTAGTGTATTTGCTATAATATTTGCCAATATAAAATTTGGCTATATGTTTGTTGTATAAAGCTTTTATTATAGGTTAAGGTATTATTATGTTAAGGTATATATATTCTTTCTATTTCTGTCTCTTCATGAATTTTAATCATGAAGGGATGTTAGATTTTATTAGAAGCCCTTTCTGAATATGTTGGTCATTATTTTAGTCAATGTTCTATTGCTGTGAAGAGACACCATGACCATTGTAACTTTTATAAAGAAAAACATCTAATTGGGACTGGCTTACAGTTTCAGAGGTTTAGTCCACTATCATCATGGCAGGAAACATGGTAGCATGCCAGCAGACATGGTACTGGAGAGGAGTTGAGAATTCTACATCTGGATCTGCAGGCAGCAGGAAGAGAGAGAACCAATGGGCCTGGCTTAGGTTTCTAAAACCTCAAAGCCTACCCCCAGTTACACAGTTCCTTCAAAAAGGCCACACCTCTTAGTCCCTCCCAAGTAGTGGCACTTCCTGATGACTTAATTCAAACATATGAGCTTATGGGGGGCATTCTTACCAAACCACCAGAGTCTACTCCCTGGCCCCTATAGGCCTGTAGCAATATCATAATGCAAAAATGCATTTTGTTCAACTTCAAAAGTTCCCATAGTCTTTAAGAGTCTCAACACTGTTTAATAGTCCAAAGTCCAAAGTCTCTAATACTCAAGGCAATCTCCTTTTCTCTTCAAAATGAATTCAAAATGAGTTTTGAATTATTCCTTGCTCAGCTTGCTCCTTTTTATTATAGATCTGCATAAGAGTGGCCACTAATAACCAAACAACAGAGTCGATACTAGGCTGTCTGGAAATTTCCTCTGCCAATACTTGTTAATACAAAACTCAACTTCTTTCATAATCCAAAGTCCCAAAGTTCACATTCCACCAACAAGAAGCATGGTCAGGCCAGTCACAGCAATACCCAATACTTCTGTAGCAACTTCTGTCTTGGTCAATGTTCTACTGCTGTGAAGAGACACCATGATGTAAACTTTTATAAGGGAAAACATTTAATTGGGTTTGCTTACAGTTCAGAGATTTAGTTCATTATTAGCATGGTGGGAAGCATGGTGGCATGCAGGCAGACATGGTGCTGGAGAAGGAGCTAAGAGTTCTACAACTGGATCCACAGGCAACAGGAAGAGAGAGAACCACTGGGCCTGGCTTGGGATTTTGAAATCTCAAAGCCCACTCCGAGTGACATACTTCTTCCAACAAGACTGCACCTACTCCAAGAAGACCATACCTCCTCACCCCTCCCAAGTGGTGGCACTGCCTGATGACTAAGCATTCAAACATATGAACTGATAGGAGGCATTCTTATTCAAACTACCACAATGTGTAAAAGCTTTTCCACCCCAAGTGTTCTATCCTCCCACCTCCTTTTAACCTATAATGTACTATTCCCCCTTCCTTAATGTGTCTTCTCCTTTGAAAGTCAAATTCTGGCTTTCACTTGTGCTCCAAATACATGAAACAAGATTTGATACCAAGACACTCATATGAAGGAGAATATGAGACATTTGTCTTACGAGGCCTGAGTTGCTCACTTTGTATAATTGTGTCCCTCTCATTTACCAACAAAATTCATTATTTCATTTTCCTTTACAGCCGAATAATATTACACCACCCATGAATCAATCAATCTATCTATCTATCTATCTATCTATCTATGTATCTATCTATCTATCATCTTATTTTTTATCCATCCAGCTGGTGATGAACAACTGTTTTGATTCCATTTTCAAGCTATTGTGAGTTGAGCCTTGATGAACTTGGATGTGCCAAGTGTCTCTTTTGTAGGATATAAAGTCCTTTGGGTATATACACAAGAGTTTTACAGAAAGGTCATATGTGAATTCTATTTCTAGTTATTTTAAAAGGATTTATTTATTTTTATGCCTACATGGACATATATGTACCTCAAGTGCCTGGTGCCTGTGGAGGCCAGAAGAGGTTGCTGGATCCCTTTGAACTGGAGTTACAAGTAGTTGTGAGCTACCATGTAGGTGTGGGGAACTGATACAGGTCTTCCACAAGAGTAACAAGTGCTCTTGCCTAGAAGAAGAAAGAAGTTCTCAGAGGGAGATGCTACTAGAAAAGATACCAGGAACATCGACATCGTTGGCTTTGAAGATGAAGATGAAGGTGAAGGGACCAACAGGCATGGAAATGGAAATGGTCTTGTGAAATTGGAAAAGGAAATTGAAAAAGGAAATTGAGATTTCAGAGAACACCGTCCTCCTGATACCTGGTACTGGGCCAGGGAGCTGTGAGTTGAATGTCTGGACCACAGAACTGCAATGCAATGCTTAAGGAGATTAAGGACTAGGTTGTACTCTTTCTTCTCCAGTCCTAGGCACTTCAGGATCCAAGTGCAGACATGGCCAAGTTCAAGAACCACACCACACACACCAGCCCCGCAAATGGCACAGAAATGGCTAAAGAAACCCCGGTCACAAAGACACAAATCTCTTAAGGAGGGTGACTCCAAATTCCTGAGGAACATGCGCTTTGCCAAGAAGCACAACAAGAAAGGCCTGAAGAAGATGCAGGCAAGCGATGCAAAGGCAATGAGCATGCGTGCAGAGGCCATTAAGGCCCTTGTGACGCCTAAAGCCATTAAACCCAAGATGCCAAAGGGCCCTGGCCACAAACTCAGCTGTCTTGCTTTCATCGCTCACCCCAAGCTTGGGAAGCAGATTCCAACCTACATGGCCAAGGGTTGTATGCTCTGCCAACCGAAACCCAAGGTTCAAACCAATGCAGAGGCCACAGCTTCAGCTAAGGTTCAGGCTCCAGATCCAGCTAAGGCCCAAGCTTCAGCATCAGCTCAGGCTCCCGAAGGTGCCCAGGCCCTGGTGAAGGCCCCATGGAAAAGGCTTCTGCCAGCGTGAAGACAGATGGACACGTGTGACACACCTATCCACCCACTATTTGCTGATGACCAGTGTCCTATGCTGTTTTTACAAATAAACCCAAGGCAAGCTCTGTTAAAAAAAAAAAAAAGGACTAGATTGTTGTAGGAGCTATAACACAAATGCAAATATTAATGGTACACACACAACTTTGGGTAACATTCTCAGTAAAATTTTATAGTTTGTTTGGGAAAAGTCTACCAATAAAAACAGTTAAGATTGCTGGGCATGGTGGTACATGCCTTTTTATCCCAGCACTCGGGAGGCAGAGGCAGGCAGATCTCTGTGAGTTCAAGGCTAACTAAGCGCCTGGTCTACAAAGTGAGTCCAGGACAGCCAGGGCTACACAGAGAAACCCTATCTCAAAAAACCAAACCAAACCAAACCAAACCAAATCAAACCAAAACAACAACAAAAAACCACCAGCCAACCAACCAACCAACCAACCAACCAACCAACCAACCAAACAAACAAACAAACAAACACACAAACCAGTTAAGACGGGAACTTGGATTTGTACAGTTTCAGAGTCTGACTCCTTAAACTTGCTGATCTATTATAGAATAGATTTAAAGACATATTTTGAGATGCAGGTCTGAATTATGAGTTGCTTGTGGAAGATTTTGCTTATTTTGAAAGGAATTTAGAATCCAGTGCTATTTACTGACTTTCTGTTAACTTGTAGAAATAATACTCAAGTATATTTTGGAGAATTGGACCCAGACAGTTTGGGCATAGGTACATCAAAGATATTCATGGTGCAGAATGACCCACCAACTGCAACAAAAAGGCGAAACATGACTGAAATGAGAAGACAAAGGTACAGTCTGTTTAAGAAAATCCAGGAGCTGCTTACAAAAGTACTGAAATAAGAAAACCATTACTCTCTAGTTAATAAAGATGTACAAAATATTGTCTACCCCTTTATCCTTTTATAAAATTCAAGTCGAAATAAATGTCTTTATGTGATATAGGGTGATGAAAGAAAGTCTGTATATCACTTCTAAACTTACATTTTAAAATGCTGGAAAGAATAATCTAATTATACCTTCCATCGTGTACATTTACATAGACCCATTAGTATCTATTATACAGAGATGAATCTCTAGTACCTTTTTGCTTATTTACTTTGTGGCAATATTAAAATATCAGTTTTCCCATTGTAAAGAATGTTGTCACTGCCTGAGAAATTCGGTGGTTGAAGAAAAAGCAGCTGACAAAATGTCAAAGTCTTTTGAGCTATTCAAGGTGTCATAGGCTTGTAAGAATAGCTACTGGGAGGTGAGGGCAAGGGACTAATGAATTCAAGGCTAGCCTTAGTTATAAAGTGCATTTGAGGATAACCAGGGCTACGTGAGATCCTGTCTCAAGATAAAACAAAACACAAAACCCCACAAACCCAAAAAGATCAAAAAGAAGAAAAAGAAAAAGAAAAAGAAAAAGAAAAAAACAAAAGGTCAAAAAGTCAAGGTATTTTCTTTTTATTCTACAGTAAGTAACTAAACACATTTTTATGTTTTACTTGAGTCTGAATAGTTTCTGTGAAATGGAGAATAATGATTTATTTTACTTCTCCAGAGAGTTGTAAAGATTAACACAATGAAAAACAGTAGTATCCATTCACAGGTGACAACTTTAGTGACTGCCATGCAACGCTGGGGGATTTTGCCTTTTCTGTCAAACAGCATGTGTTCCTCTGCTGATTCCTGCATACAGATGCTCTGTTTATGTTCTTTGGAAAGCTGTACTGGTGTCTACCATTGCCTATAAGAAAAGGATATTTGTTTTATACAAACCCTATGATTTAAAAACTTGGCTCAGTTATCACATCAGGCAGAAGAACAAATACAGTTTAATGCTATCCAGGGAGTTGTGCTTGTGGGAAGGAAGCAAGTATGGTATTAATGAGCTGTTGTGTCTGTGGGAAATTAGCATGTGCTACCTTACCCCCCACCCACCAATGTCTGCATAGCTAAAGCGAAGAAAAACTGAAATAGCTTTTTAAGCTCAAATCACTGAACACATTTGCTGGCAAAAAAAACCATGGAAAAGTAAAGATGGTTGTTTTGGCACAGGGATTTATTGATGGCATCCTCACTGATGGCTGATGGCTCAGAAGATCCCAACTGAATTCCAGTGTGGCTCTGACTGATGGAGTCACAGTGAATTTCTGATTCCTAAATATGCCACACTTCTTTGTAAATACAGATTCTTATGTACTCCAGGCAAACATTAAAGTTAACAAATAGCTGAGGCTGATTGTGAAGTCTTGATCTTCCTGCCTCCACCTCACAAGTGCTGGGATGATAGCTGGTGCCACCATGCCCAGCCACTTTCTGTTTATAAATATGTATATGAGGCACATGTACATTTTTTTGTTAATTCCATTTTTTTGCTGTGGTGAAGGCCACCCCAAGCAATTAGGGGGCTGGATATAGACCATGTACTCAAGTTGGTATACTCTTTCAGCACTTGCAGCAAGATTAAGTGAATATTAGTAGTTTCAAAGTAAATGTTTAGTTGGGTTCAGTCTCTGCATAATCAGTAGACTAATCCAGGCATAAGGGCTCATGCCTGTAATTCTAGTGCCTGGGACTTGGAGGTAAGTGAATCAAGAGTTTCTCTGGACTGTTCAGTATAAGGCCTACCACCCCTACCCATCCATGGCCCTCACACTCTTTTTCCTTGCTGCATCTATAACTGTATTTAGTTGTTCACATTTTGCTTTTTCTCTGAACTAGACTGTATACTCCATGTAGGAGTGTGTATATATCTGTTGTATTTTTAACCATCGATCTGATATCCAGCACAAATTTGGTGCACAGAAAGTATTTGTGAAAGAAGAAATAAAATAGCCCCCTTTCTTTTCTCTGATGTAGATCTGGATGAACTCTCAAGAGGATTAGTAACGTCAATGGTTCAAAGTCTTTCTTTGTCACCAGTCATATTCAAGTGTCCTTTGTTTCATTTACCTGCATTTGATAAGCCACTTAGGCAAACATCAGAATGAATAATGTAGGTGAGAGCTGCCCAGAAATCTGGTGTGGTTAGGTTGTTGGTTAGCTGAAAAGCAGGTACAGCAGAATGAGATAATAAATTCAAGTTGGTATTTCCTCCAAGTTATTGGAGCAATAATGGGTTGATTAATTTGGTTTCAAATCCAATCTTGTGGCTATTCTTTTTTGTGAAGGAGGAAATTGAACTCAGGGCCTCCTTATGCCAGTTACACACTCTGCACTGAGCTACATTCTAGGCTCCCTGAGTCATGTCTTTATGGTTTTGTAGTAGGGTGACTTTCAACCTGGTATTTGCTCAGTGTGAACTTTTGTTTCCTTGTAGAGAGATGACTATGTAACTACTGCTGTAGATAGAGTTAAGTAAGTGCCCAGTGCCTATGAAAATTTCTAGAATGCAGAAGGTGTTACCAGTCACAGCAGTTCCTTTGACTGTTAGATATAGGGCCAGAAGAAAATGTTGCAGGTCATATCATCTAGTAAATACAGTATATAGTTGCTTCTCTGATTTGGATGACCGAGAATTCTGACAACTCCCATTTTCACTTTTCTTTCCTCCTGATTAACGTGTTCAAGGCATTCTTCATGTCCTCATTCCTAAGGGTGTAGATTATAGGGTTCAGCAGAGGGGTGACAGCAGTGAAAAATACAGACACAACTTTGTCTTCTGGAAGACTGGTGGATGGGCGTGAGTAGATGAAGATACAGTGTCCCAGAAACAGTGTGACCACGGTGAGGTGGGCTGCACATGTGGACAGGGCTTTCCTCTTGCCCTCAGAGATCTGCTGCCTCAGACTCACAAGGATGACTGCATAGGACACTACAAGAACCACAAAACATACCACAGAGATCAGCCCACTGTTGGAGACGATGAGAATCTCAATGATGTGGGTGTCAGTGCAAGCCAGTTTGATCACCTGAGGCACATCACAGAAGAAGTTGTCAATCTCATCAGGACCACAGTAGGGCAGCTTGATGGTCAGTGAGGTGAGAGATATGGAGTGGATGATCCCCCCAGTCCACAGGGCCCCTGCCAGAAGCATGCACACCTTCCAGTTCATTATTGTCATATACTGTAAAGGCTTACAAATGGCCACATACCGATCATAGGCCATGACAGTAAGCAGGAAGATCTCCGTGCAGGCAAAGAGGTGCAGGAAGAACATTTGGACAACACAGGCATCAAAAGAGATGAGCTTTCCTTCTGACAAGGTGTCTCTCAGCATCTTTGGGACAGTGACAGTGGAATGGCAGACATCAATAAAGGAAAGATTGCTGAGGAAGAAATACATGGGAGTATGGAGCTTGCGGTCATATATGATTGTAATGACAATGAGGATATTACCAAACAGTGTCAGGACGTAGAAAATGAGGAATATGAAAAACACAGCGATCTGTACCTTCGGATTTTCAGATAAACCTCTGAGCCTGAAAGACATCACTGAAGTTTGGTTGATGAGGACAGCCTTTTCCATTTTTTTAGTTCTCTATCAAAAATTAGAGTAAAAACTTGAAACAAATGCAACAACATTTGCATCAACCATTTAGTCACTAAATTTCTTGATCTTAAATATCTTCAGCTACATCCAGAGTTTGTGTGTGAACTATCTTGTGTTTATTTCCTGGTCTTTTCCCAACTCACTCCTCCCTTTGTGCTATGGATTTGATGGCAGCTCAAACATATAAAGTGCTTGATTTGCCTGTGAAGTACAACCCCTGTTTTGTGTTTCTTAAAATATATCCTCTTTTAGCATCTTCACTAGATGTTAAACCCAGACCTTGGGAACAATGCAACAGTGAACCTTGATTTACTGGGAAATTAAAAACCACCTTGAGGGCTGGAGAGATGGCTCAGCCGTTAAAGGCTAGGCTCACAACCAAAATAAAAACCACCTTGAAGAGGGAGGTGGAGAATGCCAAACAAACTATTTCTTTTTTACTGTAGCAATGTATCAGTGTTTAGAATATATATATACATATACATATCTATATATATTTTGATAACAGAGTCTCAAATAGCTTAGTCTTGCTATGTAGTTGAGGATGTCCTTGAACTCCTGATTCTTCTACCTCCACTTTCCGAGTGCTGAGTTTGCTGGTTTGTGTCATCACACCAGCTCAGGTTATGGATTAAGGTTCTCCACACTCTAACTAGGAACTTTATCTAAGGTCCATAAAGTTGGCCTTTCAATATAGTTTCTATTGTTTTCTCATTGATTGTACTTTTCAGTAGCCCAAACCACTTCTCAGGTGGCTTTCCCCCTTGCTGAGAGCTTGCTGTCCATGATGTCAGTTTCTGATGACCACAGCAGTTCACCATGCTGTTGGACAGCTGGTCATGTGGCTGTGATATTTGTTGAGCAGTGTTTAGATAAGGGTGCACAAACTTTAGGAGCCCTAACCTCTTGACCTCAACCTGGAGGTCAAGGTCCAGGCTTAGCAACACCTGTGTGTTGACTAGGTCATCCCCTAGTTCTTCAGTTCTCATTCTGTTGCTTGATTCACTGGCTTATGAGTAAATCCAAAGGAGCTGTTTTATTTTCTTTTATATTAGCTTTCCTCTATCCAAGTATCTCTGTTATTTTAAAATATTTTATTTATTGATTTATTCTGTCTATCTGTCTATCTACCTACCTACCTACCTACCTACCTACCTACCTACCTACCTACCTACCTATGTATCTATGTATCATTTGTTCTATGTGCATGGGTGTTTTGCCTGCACATGTCTATGTATATTTTATGCATGCCTGGTGCCTATGGAAGCCAGAAGTGGGCATCAGATTCTTCTGGAACTGGGAGTTGTAATTTTCCTGTGGTTGCAGAACTTGCAGCCTCTGCAAGAACAGCTAGTACTTTTAATTGCTGAGACCTCTCTCCATCTCTACTACTGTTTTTTTATTTTTATGACGAATGTATGTTATATATAAGAGAAACAGGACTTTAGTTCTTGAAGGGAGTTGAGAGTTAATATTTTTTTCATTTTACAAATTTCAAAAATAAGGAGACAGAAGTAAAGCACTAGGCTCAAGTTATGCAGAATTGGAGGCATGCCTGGGTCTAGAGTTCAGGTCTCCTGACCCTAGGCTTTATCCACTTAACCATCACTCTGCACATCTGTGGTGGCCATCGTAATAGAATAGTTAAGCTGAGGTGTCTTAATGACCTTTTTCTTCTCTGAGGTGTTCTAAGTCAGCTTGGGGTATGATCTTTAGGGAACCCCATTTCTCAGGCTTGCTCAATCATGCCATCTTTGTACACAGATTTTCAGTGTTGGTTCACCCTGGGAGCTTGTCTCTCTTTGTCCCCCAGTCCCCTCATCAGGATCAGACTCTGCCTGTCTTTTACCATGCCTGCCTTATGCAAATAATGGCTTAAACTGAGGCACTAACAAAACAGAACTATGGAAAACAACATACTTTTTGCATAGAGGTTTTTGAATTAACACCCAAAAAGTGACCAGACTGGTGTTTTGTTAGCATTTACAACAACATATTTACATAACTATAGATTAATCTACATTTTATCATTTTTCTTAGAAGATGCATTTAACAGGTTTTGTTTCTCTACAGAAAACTATTTCAATTATTTAATTAGTAACTTACAACCATTTTTTTTGTTTTGTTTTGTTTTAAATTTGAAGCTTGAAGGGCCAGGGGTTGATTTTAAATTTGTCATGTGACATTTGTTCTGAACCAAAGACTTCTGTGTCCTCCTCATAGGACTTGGATATACGCTGTTCACTAACCCTTTCCTATCAGCATTTCTCTTGTATTTCTGCACCCTCACAAGAAAAAAATGCCTTGGAAAACTTAGTGCCCAATGACATCATATAACGGATGTCAGAAAGATGGACTGGAGATACGGCTCAGCAGGTAAAAGCACTTGTCAGTCTTGTGGAGGAACTGGGCTCAGTTCCCACAACCCATGACTCCAGTCCCAGGGTATCTGGTAACTTCTTCTGACCTCCATGGGCACCAGGAATGCACATAGTACATACACACATGCAGACAAACACACATGTAAGATGAACTAAACAAACCTAAAAATATATGGTGCATGAAACCACACATTTCAGGAAAATGTCAGAGATGATGAGTAAGAACAACAGAAGCATAAAACTAAAATATCTGTAAATCTCACCTGAATGCTTTCAGATTCTCCCAGTCCCTTCAAAAATACCTGGATCTTCTGTCCTGTAGTTTGAATAGAATGAAAATTATCTTCCAGCAGAAGGAAGAACTTACTTGCAGTTGGATGGTCAGAAAACCTTGTGTACATTGATTTTTTTTCCTCTGAAGAAGTTGAGAGGCCCTGAAGTTCCCTGGAGAGCCTGTTCACATTTGGTCATAAGTCAGGGCAGAGAGGTGCTATGTTTGGATTTCTTCCAAAATCATCCTTTGTATCTATACTATTGTTCTTTTTTCAATATGCAAATAATTCTACAATCAGATGTCTGAGGATGGTGTCCAGTTGACTGAAGTTGTGGTGTAAGGGCAGCGTGTCTGTTGTGTTTTTGCAGTCTGAGTGATGAGTAGGGTCTGAGAGCTGTGAGAAATCAGTTTCACAGTTGTACCAGTTTTTCACGGCAATGTAAAAACAAATGTCACCACTGTACTCAGAACGCCAGTGTGGCCGGAGAGACTTGTCTTCTGTGTTGCACACTTTCTGTGCAAGTTTTATCAGTAGCTCCAGATGGAATCGTCAGCTTCTAAGCTCTGAAGGGGAACCATAAAGGAAGCAAACAGCTGTGGCTGGCAGCTGTTGCACTGGTGTTGTTCTACCTGAATTATCCAGGCTTTATTTCCAGGGAAACATCCAAACAGTGACATCAGCTGCCAAGTTACTAGTTAGAGGAAGTTAATTCTATGGTGGCTGATGTAATAGCCTTGGTGTCTGTAGTTAGAGAGGTTATGAAAACAAACCAAACCAACCAACCAACCAACCAACCAATCATACAAACAAACAAACCAACAAAAAAACCAGGACTTGAACACCTAACTCTTTGGGACATATTGTTAACTACAAGCATTTAGTGATCTGCTGTGAATTAGATGTGGTCTAATTAATAGTTGATGGTTCTGTATTTTCTGACTGATTTGAGATGAAAACACAGATATGAGAAGGGTAGGGGATGTGAGGTTTGGTCAGCCCTCCGATAGTGTAAGTGCTTCATCTGGGAGCTAGATTGTTTGGGTGCAATTTTAAAAGTCTTAGATGTATGAATTTTAGGATGTGTGTTATGCCCCTGATCCTTCGTTTCTTCTCCATTTAGCATGAATAGGGCCAGCAAGATGGTTCACTGGGGTAAAGGCTTGCCATGTAAGCTTGGCAACCTGAATTTGATCCTGGAACACACCTAAAGGTGGAAGGAGAGAAGCAACTTTACATACACATATACCAACACATAATATATATACAAAATTAAATAGAATAAAATCCAAATTTTTTTAGAACTTTTGGGATATTTTCAAAACGTGGTATTTGCTGTTACATATAAAATATGCATTTCAGGCCAAAAGTCAAACAAAACAAAACAAAACCTACTGTCAATATCTTTGACCTCAAATACTTGTTATTTTAGAAAATGACAAATCCCTTGCATAAATTAGAATCTATTTCCTGGTTCTCCTCTTGCTTCCTCTTCACTTTAACCAAATGAGGTTGGTGTTTAAAATGATGAAGATTGCACTGATTAAAAAAATGAGTATGTATTTTTAAGAGTTATTTATTTTTCATGTATATGAGTGTTTGACTGCATGTATGTCTGTGCACTACATGCATGCATGGTACACACAGAATCCAGAAGAGGGTGTCAGATCTCCTGGAACAGGAGCCACCATGTGGGTGTTGGGAACTGAACCCAGGTACTCTGCAGGAGTAGCCAATGCTTTTAACCCTTGAGCAATCTTTCTAGCCCCTTAAATTGATTTATTTGTTCATTTATTTATTTTAGGTTTTTGAGACAGTGTTTCTCTGTGCAATAGCCCTGGTTGTCCTAGAACTTCATTTGTAAACCAGGCCGGCTGTGAACTCACAAGGATCTGCCTGCTTCTGCCTACAAAGCCCGTCTAATTCATTTTCGGCTAATTCATTTATTACACAAGCAACTTATATGTTGTAAAGTACCATGCAATGTTTGATTGTATTTATTTTATGTATATATCTGATTATACATATCTACATTCTCCTCAACTATTTATCAATTTCTTATAATTAAAACATCCACAATTTTGTCTCCTAGCAATTAAGAAATATGTAGAATTATCTGCAGCAACCCTACTGTGCGCACAAGGATTTCTTGTTCCTGTGTAACTATATATAGTCACTGTTGACCAGTCTCTCCCCACCCTTTCCCCAGCCTCTGGAGAGCTCCATTCTGCACAGCTCTTGTGAGATAGCATTCCAAGAAATATTCTGGTTGAGAGTGAGATAATACAGTAGTTATTTTTCTGAGCACAGATTATTTTATTTAACACAGTTATGCTCATTTCCACCCATGTTGTTTCCAGTGCCAATATTTCATTCTTCAAAAGTGGCTAACACACAAAGTATTCCATTTTATACACTTTGCACATTAAACAAAAATCTTCAGTTGATGAGCACGTAGGTTGCTCCCGTTTCTTTGTTTTGATGAAAATGCTCAACAAACATGCAAGGGGAGCTGTCTCTTTGACTTATTGATTGATTTCTTTTGATATTCCCACAGTGTGATTGAAAAATCATATGATAACTTTAGTTTTAATTTTGAGGAACTGTTTACATATTGGCTTTAGAAAATAGTATGCAAATATTCTCTTTTTCCACATCCTTGCCAGCACATTTTATCTTTATTTATTTATTTGTTTGTTTGTTTGTTGGTTTTGTGTGTGTGTGTGTGTGTGTGTGTGTGTGTGTGTGTGTGTATTTGGCACAAGAGAGAAAACTAATGACCTTCTACAATACCACAACCAGCATCATCACCACCTTTTATTTGCATTTAGAATTAATCCTTTTTTTTTCTAATAATTTATTTTTTATTTCTTCATGTTACATCTCAATCACAATCCCCTCCCTCGAATTAATCCTTTTTTTGGGGGGGGGAACAGGATTTCATAGTTTTTGCTTTTCTTTCTTTTTCTTTTCTTTTATTTCTTTTTCTTTCTTTTTTTTCCTTTTAATTTTTTTTATTTTGTGAATTTCATATTATGCACCTTGGTCTCTCTCATCTCCCTCCTCCTCTCACATCCACTCTCCTTGAAACATCTCCCAATATAAAAAAAATCTAATTGTGGAAGCTGTAGTGTATCTCAGTGTGTCCCACAATATTCCATTTTGTCCACACATTTTTTTGCTTGCAAATATTCATTATTATGACTCCTTGGTCTGGTACTAGGCCTCTGGCTTCTGTTACTTTGTCAATACTGGAACCTCACTGGGACTCCTCTCAGATATCCTGTTATTGTCCTGTGTCATGGAGATTCTATAGCTTTGGCATGTGAGAAGCAGGGACAGATCTCCTGTCTGCCACTAGTGGTGAGGGCAAAAGGGAGGGGAGGGGATCTCTCCTTGGATAATACCACCACAAAGCAGATAAAAGGCAGGGCTAGCTTTCCCATACTCACTCCCTCAGGGCCAGCTCACCCACAACCCTCTCATGGGGTAACCTATGACTAGTACTAATCCAACACCAGGCAAGCTCCAGATGGGCTCCCAAGACAGGAAGCAAGCAAGAGACTAGAAGAAACTTTGCCTGGTCTGTGGTGCCAGGAAGAGTTCTTTTAGTCTCTGATTTGATTGGTGCTGGATTGGTGGTTGTCACAGGCTAGCTCTTTTTCCAGGCTCCATGGTACCAAACTGGTGTTGGTCTCCAGCTTGATTTTTTTCCAGGAATGTTAGACTACTATTCATTCAGATGTGCATAGGTTAGAACACTTAATGTAGACAAAGTCTCTCTCCTCTCTGTCACCTACTGATGCACATGTGACACAGCAGCCACATCTGCAATCCCTCTAGAATATCATATATATAAGGTTTTTGGAGACAGGATTTTTCTGTGTATCCTTGGCTGTCCTTGGCTCACTTTATAGACCAGGCTATCCTTGAACTCACAGAGATCCACCTGCCTCTGCCTCCTAAGTGCTGGGATCAAAGGTGTGCACTACCATGCCTGGCAATTAGGCAGCTATGAACTATCATCTGGGTGCTGGGATTTGAACCTGGGTCCTTTGGAAGAGCAGTCAGTGCTCTAAACCACTGAGCCATCTCTCCAGTCCCTATTCATTTTTCAAGACAGTATTTCTCTATGTAGCCCTGGCTGTCCTGGAACTCACTTTGTAGAACAGGCTGAACTCAGAGATCTGGCTGCCTCTGTCTCCTGAGTGCTGTGATTAAAGGCTACCACACTGCTTATTTTGTTTTTTTAAAATAATGTTTTATTTATTCTTTGAGAACTTCATAACTGTATTTTGATTTTATTCTTCCCCTCCCCCAACTTCTCACAGATCCTACCTTCCTCCTTAACCATCCAACTTCATGTTTTTTTCTCTCTCTTAACAAACCACCCAACCAACTAATCAGCCAACCAACAAAGTAATCAAGCAACCAAACCAAACCAAATCTAAACTATGGAGTGCAAGCTCTGGGCCTGCCATGGAGTGTGGTTGCTACTCCTACTTTCACTAGTTGAAGAAAATGGATTTCCCTCTTCAAGAATCTAGCATTTCAAGTAGCTTTTTGGCTAAGGGTAGCATTTCACGCCCACTTCACCTCACCTACACTAGGATTTTGTCAGTCTTGAGGTTGTTCAGGTCTTTTGCTTGCTGTCAGAAACTCTGTGAGTTCATATGTACATCTACCCTACTGTGTTTGGAAATAATTTAAAGAAAAATTATAGCCATCCTTATAGGGTGAGATGGTGTCTTATTATACTTTTTGCTGAAGGTGATTTGGACTATGGTGGCCCAGCTCAAGAGTCTTTAGAGGGGAATAATATTGGAGACCATTCTTATGATAATTTGGTAAAAATGTGGGTTTTTTTTGCCCTTGTCCTAAGAATTTGCATGAAGCTAAATAGAAATGTTTTGAACTAATGTCCTTGACAGAGGAGATTTCAAGAGAGTCTAGCATTGATTGTGGCACATGGTTGTTAGTGATCGCTCTTATGTACTGCGATGGAAAGAGCAAGTGAGGCAAAGATAAATATGTACAGTTTGAGGAGAAAAGGAGCACTAGAAAATGTAATAATGGAGGCAACTCTTGTGTTCAAGGAGATAAAAAGCTTAAAGAAAAGCTGATTCGAAATGGGATAAAAGGAGTAGTATCCTCAGGGCAAGACCCATTCAACTAAGCTTTCAAACTGTAAAAGGAATTAAAGGAAAGCTTAGGCAGCAAAGGAAACCATCAACAACAGAAATATTATGTAAATGTAATTCAAAATGAGGGGTGGTTAGAGGTGTGAAGCAGGGGTGGTGCAGGTAGGCTTAAGGTTCCAGCTCCAAGCAAGTAGAATTCAGAGGCTTTGGTCATATGGTCCTGAATTTAAGAATACTGGAGTAAAGTGGTTGTAGAATCTTTCTCTGTAGGTAAGAAAAGCTGTAAAGGCTGGGTGTGTAGAGGAGTCCCTACATGGAGGCTCAGAAAGGCCATTGGGTGAAGCTGTGAAAGTAAAGCCTGAATTGTGTTGGAGACCCCAAGATGTTGGAGATGCCAGAGCTATGATATAACTGCCAAGGACAGCAGATAAGGCATGAAACTAGCCCAAGAGAGAAAAGTGTGTGGCAGTCAACAAAGTTACAAGGAGTTGGATATCTGAAGCATGCTTTGACATCAGACATGAAGAAGCAAAACTTAGAATTTCTTCTCCTGGGTTTTGGTCCTCATCATATTCTCTTTCCTCCTTTTTGGATTGGCAATAAGTATTTTGTACCATTTAATGATGAAAGTATGTGATTTGCTTTTGCTTTTACATAGGGTTACAACTTAGAGATTGTCCTGAGTGTCAGAAGAGACTTTGGACATTTGAACAGTATTGAGATTGAAGGACCAAGGGGACTTTTGAAGTTGGACTGAATGCATTTTGCATTATGATATGGCCATGAGCCTACGGGGCCAAGGAGTAGAATATGATGTTTTGACTAAAAAAATGTTTCCATAGATTCATATATTTCCATGTTTAGTGCCCAGTTGATGAAATGTTTGGAAAGGGTTAGGAGGTGTGGCCTTGTTAGAGGAGGAGGTGTGTAAGTGGGGGTGGGCTTTGAAGTTTTAAAATCCCATGTGAGTCCCCCCCCCTCTGGCTGATGCTATGGATCAGGATGTAAAGCTCACAGTTTCCCACTATGATGATCATGGACTAACCCTTTAAAACTGCAAGCAAGTCTCAAATTAATGTTTTCTTTTATAAGCATTGCCTTGGTCATAGTGTTACTTCACAATATTAGAACAGTAACTAAGACAACCATCTTATCCAGCTGTGACCTTCAAAAGTGACCACCCTGGCCTGACATGACCACTGGTGCAATAGCAGCATTAATGTCATGGAATTAATCAACTATCCTCTCATAGGATTTATGACCCACTCCACAAGTTGTAACTCATATCTGGCATGGCTATCAGGGTCAAGAACCTATGGCCACACAGGTCATAGGCTCTAAGGGATAACATATTACTATTACTTGGCTAAATGAATGAATAGTGTTTAAACTGACCCCTAGTGACTTATAGTTATAGTCAGAGATTAGTGTATCTGTCAACCCTTATCCAAGAAGCTTCTTTTTGTAGTAAATCGTGATGGACACAGAGATCCAAACAGGCTAAGGTACAGAGAATTAAAGACTGTGGAATTTTCAGCCCTAAATGGGACATCTTTTTACACCCCCTCTTTCCAAGGCTCTAGGATCACTACAGAGGAGGGGGGAAGAAAGATTATAAGAACAAGAGTGCTCGATGACTATAAGGAATGTGTTTTCTAGATACAGCAGGGCAGTTGCACATATATACTCACAGCCTTGCACATGACCAGTGCAAGCTCCAGCCTGAAAAATCCCAGCAGAGAGATGGAAGGTGGGTGTCAAATCCTATCCCTAGCAAAAGAGCTATTGGCAGTTGAAAACTTCTGGGTGAGGGTGAGGGGAGGCAATTTTTTTTAAGGTTATGGGTCGATCATGCTGCAGCGAAGGCCACATATCCAGGAGAGAATGAACAGCATAAACTATACTTGATGGGTTCAAAATACAAAGTTGGATAGGTAGGGAAGGTGGGATGGATCTGGCAGGAGTAGATAGATGGAGGAGGTGAGTTTGATAAAAATACATGTCACAAGATTCTCAAGAACTTATAGAACAAGAAAAAATAAAAAAGAAAGCTGAATTTTTAAGAAAGCATGCCATGAAAGTCTAAGTAAGTTAGATAAGGTAGGTAGAAGATGAGAATTACAGGAAACAAATGTATAATGCTAAAATTTCTAAGGTCAAAGTTCAATACATTGATATAAAATTTCTCCTTAAATCAATGGATTTCTAAAATATATGTCTAATTGAGGATTATTTAAAGGTATACATTTTTTTGTTCAAGCTTTATTCAGATATAACACAGTAGTTAAATGTACCAGACTGGTGTAGCCAACTCTCAGTGTTCAATTACTGGACTTGGAGGCCTATACTGATGTGGAAAGAGATTTAAAGGGATATTTGCACCTTGCCCTCCAAGGTCAACCAGGTCCCAGAAACTAAGTGGGTATCTCCCAAGATGCCCTGTAGCTATGGGAAATCACTTGTCCTCTTCTTCTGAGATGCCATGGAGACTGGACTGGGTGGACTGTAGCCAGTGAGAAGTCTACAAAGTAAAGGGTCAACACAGAGGAAAAATTTCCTCCATATGTCCAAGTGAAGCTGTGATCAAGAAAAGCCTTTGATTTTTCCTCACGTAGATTGAACAACTTAAAAGGAAGGCTAGAAAAGCAGGAGGCTCATCCCATGCCCAAGTGACCCCTGAAGACCAGGAGCTCCAAAGGACATTAAAAACAACAACAACAACAACAACATCATCATCATCATCAACAATAATAATAACAACAAACAGCAGCAGCAATGGAACAGCAGCTGTGGGGTGATGCAGTAATCTGTTATATATTCTAAATGTTGATTAAGTGCTCCCACAGGCCTGCTTGCTCTATACCAAGTAATGCTGTGTTACCTTACTTTTTAATCATAGTCTCTGATTGGCTTTAATAAAATTCTAAGGCCTGTGATTAAGCAGAGAGAGAGGTAGGCAGGGCAAATATTCTTGGGCTTCTGGAGCAGACAGAGAGGATGAGGTTAGAAGAAGCCAGGAAGAGAAAAGGAGACACACACATGGGGCAGAGATGGAAGAAGATCATGCCATGTGGCCTAGAACATCAGATCTGCATGGCACAGAGAAGAGCCCAGAGGATGTATGTATATGTTATGGGGTTTCATTTGGGAAATAGAATTGTAAGCTAGTTTAGATGGGCTAACATTACACAATCCATACTAAGGCTTGTTAAAATCCATCAGGTATTTGTGTGTGCTTACTTATTATAATGGCGGGTTAAGGATTAACACTGCCATCCAATTAACTTTAATATAAATACTGGAAATAATTTAATTAATTATTTCTACAGTGGGGGGCTGTGGGTCTCTCCTTTTCCTTGTGACTGTTAGCCACCAGTGCATGTGCTCTAAGAGAAAAGGTTTGAATGGCATGAGTGTGACATATTAAGACAATCCAGGACCAGCTGCTAAGAGGCAGATCAACTCTATTGGGGTGAACGAAGCTTTTATGGAACTTTGGGAATGAGTGGGGGTTTCCAGGGTGGATGCAAAACATCAGCTGGAGCTAGGATTGCCAGGGATGCTACATTTGCATTTGGCAGCATGGTCCTATCATAAGGGGAACACAGTTCCTAATTATCCTATTGGTACAATGGGAGGAATGTTAGTAGGGAACTGTGTCAAAGGTCACACTCCAGGTATGGTTATGGTTAAAGTCATTCCAGGAATCCCAGATTTAGCTGAATGGATTCCAGTCTGGAGAAAGGAAGTTAAACCTGTAACTTCATAGGTAACATACCTCAGGTAGAGAGTGTGGGTTCTGGGAACCCCTAGGTAGAGAAGAGGAAGCTTCACTGACAAAGGGAGTCCACCATTTTGCACCAAGCTCAGGGGCTTTTTGGTAATGCCCGACTTCAACCTTAGCAGCACGGCTTCCTGACAAGCAGCAACAAAACACAATTAGTTTTGGACATCTGC
This sequence comes from Lophiomys imhausi, assembly GCA_907164525.1. NCBI lineage: Eukaryota > Metazoa > Chordata > Mammalia > Rodentia > Muridae > Lophiomys > Lophiomys imhausi. The sequence goes on along the minus strand of CAJQZJ010032031.1, from coordinate 5,120,295 downwards.
AAGGCCTTAAACACCTAATGGGAAAGTATAACCAAAGATTAAAGTGATTGGAACATTTCTTCAACATTCCAGGGGATCTCACTCCCAAGACATTAGGTTTGAATCTGTATAAGATGTTATTTAAACAATCATTTCTCATTAATGATTCTCTTCTTGATAAGGAAAGTGCCACTCAACTATAAGATAATATGGCCCTGTGTCATTTCAGCACTGATACCTACCTGCAGCCCAGAGTTTCAGGGCCACTATTGTTTTAAATTATGGTTAGATTTCCTCTTTCTTCCTCTCTTCTTCATTTGGGGTGAAGCTATATTGCTAGCTACTCCAACATCTATCAAAGTGCCTATAAGTGTCCTGAATTCATTGCTGTCAGGTCTACCCTTGGAGAAGAAAAAGAAAAAGAAATGTGGACAAGTATAATGGATGGGTACTTTTTTCAGCCCATCAGGAAAATTTTTAAAAAATTTATTTATTTATTGCTTCAGGTTACATCTCCATCATAGTGTCCTCTTTCCACCTCTCCCAGTCCTGCCTTCCTACCCTCTACCCCCAACCCTTCCATCCCACTCCTCTGGAGTGGAGTGTCCCTACATAACAGTCAACCGCCCTAATTCAACAGTCTTATGCAGGCCGAGAGCCTCCTCATACAAGGCAGCACCACTAGGGCAAAGTGTCTCATTGACAGGGAGAAAAAGAAAAAGTCTATGTCCATGTTCCCTTTGGTGCGTTGGTTGTAGTATAGATATCCTGTACTATATAGCTAAAATCTGACTATAAGTGAATAGATGCCATATGCATCCTTCTGAGTCTGGGTTAGCTCACTCAGGATGAGCTTCTCTAGTTCCATCCATTTGGCTGCAAATTGCATAATTTCATTGTTTCTGATAGATGAGTAGTATTCCATTTGTGTAGATGTACCACAGTTTTTTAATCCATTCTTCGGTTGAGGGACATCTGGGTTGTTTCCAGTTTCTAGAAATTACAAATAAGGCTGCTATGAACATAGATGAGGAAACTTCCTTGTGATTCGGTGAGGAGTCATTTGGATGTATACCCAGAAGCGGTATGGCTGGGTCCCGAGGCAGAGCTATTCCAAGTTTTCTAAGATATCGCCAGACTGACTTCCATAATGGTTGCACAAGCCTGCACTCCTACCAGCAATGTATGAGGGTTCCCCTTTTTCCACTCCCTCGCCAGCATGTGCTGTCATTTGAGCTTTTGATCTTAGCCATTCTGACAGGTGTGAGATGGAATCTTAGAGTCATCTTGAGTTGCATTTCTCTGATGATTAAGGATGTTGAGCATTTCTTGAAGTGTCTCTCAGCCTTTAGGAATTCCTCCTTCATGAATTCTCTGTTTAGCTCCTTTCCCCTATTTTTGATTGGAGTATTTGGTTTCTTGGCATTTAATTTCTTGCATTCTTTGTAGATTGTGGATATTAGCCCTCTGTCAGATGTGGGGTTGGTGAAGATTTTTTTCCCAATCTGTAGGTTGCCATTTTGTTCGAATGACAGTGTCTTTTGCCTTGCAGAAGCTTTTCAATTTCATGAGATCCCATTTATTGATTGTTGGTCTTAGGTCCTGAGCTGTTGGTGTTCTGTTCAGGAAGTTATCACCTGTGCCAATGAGTTCAAGGGTTTTTCTGACTTTCTCTTCTAGTAGATTTAATGTGTCCGGCATTATGTTGAGGTCTTCCATCCACTTGGACTTAAGTTTTGTATGAGGTCATAAGTATGGGTCTAATTTCATTCTTTTACATGTGGACATCAAGGTTGGACCAGCATCATTTGTTGAAGATGCTGTCCTTTTTCCATTGTGCAGTTTTGGCTTCTTTGTCAAAAATTAGGTGACCATAGGTGTGTGGGTTCATTTCTAGGTTTTCAATTCGATTCCATTGATCCACTGGTCTGTTTCTATACCAGTACCATTCTGTTTTTATTACTATTGCTCTGTAGTACAGCTTGAAATCTGGGATGGTGATACCTCCAGATGTTTTTTTAATGTACAGGATTGATTTAGCTATTCTGGGCTTTTTGTTGTTCCATATGAAATTGAGGATAGCTCTTTCCAAGTCTATAAAATATGGTGTTGGTATTTTGATAGAAATTGTATTGAATCTATATATTGCTTTTGGTAGGATAGCCATTTTTATTATGTTGATCCTACCTATCCATGAGCATGGGAGATCTTTCCATCTTCTAAAGGCCTCTTCCATTTCTTTCTTCAAGGGCTTGAAGTTCTTGTTGTACAGGTCCTTTACTTGCTTGGTTAGAGTTACCCCCAGGTATTTTATGTTGTTTGTGGCTATTGTGAAGGAGGTTGTTTCCCTTATTTCTTTCTCAGCCCATTTGTTTGTTGTATAAAGAGGGGCTTCTGATTTTTTTGAATTAATTTTGTATCCAGCCACTTTGCTGAAGGTGTTTATCAACTGGAAGAGTTCTCTGGTGGGATTTTTGGGGTTGCTTATGTATACTATCATCTGCAAATACGGATAATTTGACTTCTTCATTTCCAATATTTATCCCCTTGATCTCCTTCAGTTGTCTTATTGCTCTAGCAACAACTTCAAGTACTATATTGAAGAGATATGTTGAAAGTGGGCATCCTTGTCTTGTCCCTGAGTTTAGAGGAAATGCTTCAAGTTTCTCTCCATTTAATTTGATGTTGGACACTGGCCTGTTGTATATTGCCTTTATTATTTCTAGGTACGGTCCTTGTATGCCCGTTCTCTCCAGAACTTTTAGCATGAAGGGGTGTTGGATTTTGTCAAATGCTTTTTCTGCATCTAGTGAGATTATCATGGGGTTTTTTTTCTTTCATCTTGTTTATATGGTGAATGACGTTGATAGACTTTCGTATGTTGAACCATCCCTGCATTCCTGGCATGAAGCCTACTTGATCATGGTGTATGATACCTTTGATGTGTTCTTGAATTTGGTTTGCTTGTATTTTATTAAGTATTTTTGCATCTAGGTTCATGAGGGAGATTGGTCTGAAGTTCTCTTTCTTTGTTGGTTCTTTGTGTGGTTTAGGAATCAGGGTGACTGTGGCCTCATAGAATGAGTTTGGCAATGTTCTTTCTGATTCTATTTGGTGAAAGAGTTTGAAGAGTATTGGTGTTAGCTCCTCTTTGAAGGTCTGGTAGAATTCCATGCTAAAGCCATCTGGCCCTGGGCTTTTTTTGGTTGGGAGATTTTTAATGACTGTTTCTATTTCCTTAGGGGTTTTAGGGCTGTTTAATCTGTTTATCTGATCTTGATTTAGCTTCAGTAGGTGGAATCTTTCAAGAAAATTGTCCATTTCACTTAAGTTTTCAAATTTGGTGGAGTATAGATTTTTAAAGTAGGATCCAAATATTCTCTGGATTTCCTCAATGTCTGTTGTTATTTCTCCCTTTTCATTTCTGATTTTGTTGAGTTGGAGGTTCTCCCTCTGTCTTTTAGTTAATTTGGCTAAGGGTCTGTCTATTTTGTTGATTTTCTTGAAGAACCAACTCTTGGTTTCATTGATTCTTTGTATAGTTCTTTTTGTTTCTAAGTTGTTGATTTCAGCCCTAAGTTTGATGATCTCCTGCCTTCTGCTCCTCTTGGGAGTGTTTGCTTCTTTTTTTCCAATTCACCCAGTTTAGCTGTTAATTCGCTAATATGAGTTGTCACAATTTTCTTTTTGAAGGCATTTAGTGCTATGAACTTTCCTCGTAGCACAGCTTTCATTGTGTCCTATAGGTTTGGGTATGTTGTGTCTTCATTTTCGTTGGATTTTAAGAAGTCTTTGATTTCCTTCTTTATTTCTTCCCTAACCCAGTGGTCCTCTACTAAAGAGTTGTTCAATTTCCATGTGTGTGTAGACTTTCTGTTGATTCTTTCGCTATTGAAGTCCAGCTTTATTCCATGGTGGTCTGATTAGATACAAGGGGTTATTTCAATTTTCTTGTATCTGTTGAGGCTATCTTTGTGTCCAACTATATGGTCGATTTTGGAGAGGGTTCTGTGAGGTGCTGAGAAGAAGGTGTATTCTTTTTTGTTTGGTTGAAAAGTTCTGTAGAGATCTGTTAGGTCCATTTGGTTCATGATCTCTGTTAGACTCATTATTTCTCTGTTTGGCTTCTGTCTTGATGATCTGTCCATAGTTGCGAGTGGGGTATTGAAGTCTCCCACTACTAAAGTGTTTGGATCAATGTGCGATTTAAGTTTTAGAAGCATTTCTTTTATAAATGTAGGTGCCTTTGTATTTGGGGCATAGATGTTCAATATTGACATGTCCTCTTGATGAATATTTCCTTTATCGACTATGCAATGCCCTTCTCTGTCTTTTTTTTATTAAGTTCAATTGGAAGTCTATTTTGTTTGATATTAGGGTGGCTACTCCAGCTTGTTTCCTGGGTCCATTTGCTTGGAAAACCTTTTCCCGCCCTTTACTGTGAGATAGTGTCTGTCTTCAATAGTGAGATGTGTTTCTTGTATGCAGCAAAAAGATGGGTCTTGTTTACTGTTCCAGTCTGTAAGTCTGTGTCTTTTTATTGGCAAGTTGATTCCATTGATGTTGATGGATATTAGTGACCAGGGGTTGTTATTTCCAATTATTTTGGTATAGGTGGTCGTCTTGTGTTTCTTTTTGTTTAGTTGCTGTGGAGGTTTCTGTTTCCTCTGTTTTCTTGGGTGTAGTTATCTTCTCTGGGTTGGAATTTTCCTTCTAGGGTCTTCTGTAGGGCTGGGTTTGTGGGTAGATATTGTTTAAATTTGATTTTGTCATGGAATATCTTGTTTTCTCCATCTATGTTGATAGAGAGTTTTGCTGGGTATAGTAGTCTGGCTGGGCACCTATGTTCTCTCAGGGCTTGTAGGACATCTGTCCAGGCCCTTCTAGCTTTTAAAGTTTCTGGGGAGAAGTCAGGTGTAATTCTGATGGGTCTGCTATTGTATGTGACTTGGCCTTTTTCTCTTACAGCTTTTAATATCCTTTCTTTGTTCTCTACATTTGGAGTTTCTATTATTATGTGGTGAGAGGAGTTTCTTTTCTGATCTAATCTGTTTGGTGTTCTGTAAGCCTCTTGGATTTTTACTGGAATCACTTTCTTTAGGTTTGGGAAGTTTTCTTCTATGATTTTGTTGAAGATATTTCCTGGACCATGGAGTCGGGCGTCTTCTCTTTCCTCTATTCCTATTATTCTTAGGTTCTGTCTTTTCATTGAATCCTTGATTTCTTGGATATTGTGGGTGAGAGGTTTTTTAGCTTTCTCATTTTCTTTGGATGTTGTATTGATTTCTTCCATCAAATCTTCCATGCCTGAGATCCTGTCTTCCATCTCTTGAATCCTATTTTTGGTACTCAAATCCACAGTTCCTGTTCGCTTCCCTTAATTCTCCATTTCCATTTTTAACTCTGACTGTGTTTTCTTTATTGTTTCCATTTCCATTTTCATGTCTTGAGTGATTCTGTTTGTTTTGTACATGTCCTGCTCCAGTTTGCTTGTCTTTGCCTGGAAGTCTCCCATTGCCCTCTCTTTTTCTTGTTCAAGGTGAGCCACCTTGTTCTGAAGTTCTCTAATGGTGCTTTCCATCGCTTTCGTATGTTCAATTGTGGCTTCTTTGAATTCTTGAAGGGACTCTATCACTTTCCATAATGTAGAATTGTTCTTGTTTTCATGTGTTTCAGCTGTGGTGAGGTGGTCTGGGCTTGATGAAATAGCATTGCTTTCTTTTGTTGGAGTCATTCCGCTCTGTTGTTTTTTTGGTCTGGGGCCTCTGGCCATTGGAAATTTCTAGCTGTCTTCTGGACTTGGGTCCAAAGGGGGTGTTTTGGTGTAGGAGTCGAATTGCCTTATTCCACCTCTGTAAGGTGAGTCATTCAGCCCCGCTTCCTAAGTGGAGACCTAACTAATCCCAGGGGTGGAGCTGTGTACATGTAAGCTCTGGTTCCCCGCCAAAAGGGCCAGTACTAGCAAAAAAGTCTGATAGTCAGCAATTGCAAATACCTCACAGTTTTCCCAGGGTTGGCTTCTGTGGTGGGTAAATCTGCCTTCACCCCCAATAGCCTTGCCGTTCCCATGGCCCCGGTCTGGAAACTAGCAGGTTGACTAAGCTCCCATATACTGCAGTGGGTTGCAATCTGCAGCCTGATGGCACTCTGCAGCCGAGCTGAGTGTACTTCCACGGGTCGCAACCTTTCGCCAGATAGCTGGATCGTCTGTGCGAGACCTGGGGGTTCCCAGCAGGCTGGAGATTATCTCTGCGTGGGGTCTGAATCTGCCTGCTGGGTATTATATTGGAATTTACCAGGTGTGTCTCTCCTGGTGGGGGAGGGGAGATCCCGATTCCCGGATTCAGCGGCTTCTGTGGGTGTCCGAGAGTGGGAGGGAGCGTCCTGCCCAGGGACCCCCAGTGGTTGCTGTGTAGTTGGGTGAGACCCAAGGGACCGTTTGTACAGCGTCCTGAAAATTGCAAATTAATTAATTAATGTAGTTATTAGCAAGTATAAACTGTAATATTAGGCTGGCGGAGTAGCTGGCGGCTTGGCAGAGGAGCAGGCAGCTCGGCCTGAGTGCCTTAACCGGTTGCCTAACTTATCCTGGAGAAAGAGCCCCAGGACCAAGGGTGGCCTACACCACCTAAAACCTAAACTCTGTTAATTAATATAAGTTGTTATATTAGGCCGGTAGAATTACCGGTGGCTTGGCGGGAGATTTGCCTGGGTTCAAGGGGAGTCTGGGAATCCAACAGCCCGGGACTGCTTGGACTGAGGGCCTATAAGCCGCCACAGTCTTTTCCCCAATAATTAAACACACCAAGACCTTTTAATATTTTAACAATTAGCCCTTAGCTGGGCAGACTCTCAATTAGCTACTCTAAGTTAACCCCAAACCAACATGTACCTGTGAGTACCTTCCAGACTTCTCTAGACATCTGTCTCCTTCTGTGTCTCCTGGCAGAAAAGGGTGAGAATCTCTGTATGTGCAGAATTCCTGGTCTGATCTGAGCAAGTCCCGCCTTCCTATACTCTTTCTGCCCAGCTAATTGGCCATAAGCGACTTTTATTAACCAATCAAGAGAATGCTTCAGAAGGAGCGGTAACCAGATCTCAGCATTGAATTCAATGTAACAGAAACAATATTAGACCTTCCCTCAACAGTGTCCTGCAACACCAGCCGCCCTGTGACTGTTTCCCCCAAGATCAAAATATGTCCAAGCGGGCCGCCACCATCTTGGAACCCTTCACAACTGAGGCTTCTATTTTGCATGGAGAACCATTGTGGTATCTTGCCTACAGGTACCCTAGAGATCACAGTGGAGTTACAAGGGCTCCAGACACTAGCTTGGAAGTGAGGTGACAGAAACAATGATGCAGACCAATCATAAGCTGAGGGTTTTGCGTTGGTCAGGTGTGGCTTCAAACATCTAAGGAAGCAGTGGCATGGTAGTGGCAAGCACTGGGCCAGTCTTGAGCTGCCTTGATGACATCAGGGTGTAAGCAGCTGGTAGCTCCAGGGATCTGCAACCTATGCTTTACTTGGCCAGGGTGTTCTGGAAGGACCTGTCAGCAAATTTGCCTTGCTACCCAGATCTTCCTTGATTCTAAGGATCTGACTGTACTTGGACAGGCCCTCAGATTGGCAAGGGGCACCAGTCTTGATCTGCCCAGTGCAGAGCTCTACCACCAGGTCATTGATGAAAGTATCTTCAGTCTCTCCATAGTGATGGGACAACATGACATGCCAACCATTGGACTGGGCCAACTTACACCTTGCAGAGACTTGGTCACAGAGCTGACCTAATTCACCTTGAGTAGGAGGCAATTGCAGAACTTCTTGCCCACAGCCTTGGCAATCTGTTTAGGGCCATCCAGCTGGTCTGATATGATGAACCTGCTGGAGTCATAAAAGACTTGAAGTCCAGGTCACACTTGCCAGATCATCCATGCTGATGGTGACCTGGTAAGTACAGCAGCCTTTGTAATTGCGGTCATCAGCACCTCTAGTGCTTCTTTGTTCTCCATGATGTTAGGTCCAAACCTGCCTTCATCATTCACATTGGTGGCATCCTTCCCATATTTCTCCTTGATAGCATTCTTCAGATTGTGGTAAACCTTTGCTCCAATGCACCCTTCTTTTCCAGAAGGCTTTCTGGGAAACTGGATATGGCCACAAGGAAGATTGTGAACTCTTGCATGACCAGCTTGTTTCCAGCCATTGATTACATTGAAAGCTGGGGCTGATAAGATGCTGGACACAGCAGCCCAAAGGAGATGTTTTGAGATGCAGAGATCAACCTCAACAGTGGGATTTTCATGAAAGTCAAAGATCTTTCTGGCACAAATTCTTGAGAATGGACATGGTGAATTTCTAGACTTCTGATTGCTGCACAGGAATGGAAACAGGTTTCTGTAGATATCAAAGAGGACATTCAGTAGAATTTAACAATAATAACAGCAACAACAACAGAAACATAAGAATTACTAAAGAGAGGCCAAACTGAAATAAAACTGGAAATGAAAAATTTAGAATGTTAAACAAAAACTTCATAGTTAAGTCTCACCTACAGAGTACAAGATGTGGGAGAGAGAATTTACAAGGTAGAAGAAATTGATAACTAGACCAAAGAAAATGCTAAATCTAAAAAAAAAAAAAAAAAAACCAGGCAAAAAATACACAGAAAATGTAGGACACTATGAAAAGACAAAATCTACAAAAAAAAAAGAGATAAAGGAAGAAGAAATCCATATCAAAGGCACAGAAAATATTTTCAACAAATCATATAGAAAAAATTTCCCAACCTAAAGAAGATGGTGCCTATCAAAGTAAAAGAAGCATACAAAACACCAAATAGGACCAAAAAAGAAATTCCTCATGACACATAATAATTAAAGCCCTAAATGTACAGAACAAAGAAAGTATACTAAAATCCACAAGAGAAAAAGACCAAGTAATGTATAAAGGCGGATCTATTAGAATTACATCTGACTTCTCAGTGGAGACTCTTAAAGCCAGATAGGCCAAGACGGATATTCTGCAATTCTTAAGAGACTTCAGATATCAGCCCAGACATCTCTACCCTACAAAACTATGAATTACAATTGACAGAGAAAGAAAAACATTCCACCATAAACCAAAACAAAATTTAAGCCATTTCTAATTACCAATCCAGATCTATAGAAGGCACTAGAAAGAAACTTCAGTCTGAAGTGGTTAACCACATACAAAAAGACACAAGGAATGACTAATCCCAGACCAATAATCCAGAAGGGGAGGGAAAAAACCCTCATCATAACAACAAAATAACAGAAACAAATAAACACTGCTCACTGATAGCACTCAATATTAATGGTATCAATTCTCCAATAAAAAGACACAGATTAACAGATTGGATTAGACAATAGGATTTAACTTTTTTGCTGCATCCAAGAAACACATCTCCTCATCAATAATAAACATCAACTCAGTGTAAAAGGATAGGAAAAGATATTCCAAACAAATTACTCCAAAAAGCATGTAGGTTCAACCATTTTAATAGCTGAGAAAATAAACTTCAAAATAAAACTAGTCATCAAAAGAAAATCCACCAAGAAGACATTGCAATTCTAAACATGTATGCACCAAACACAAGGACATCCAAGTTCATAGAAAAAACACAGCAACATAAAATCGCATATCAATCCTCACAGAGTGATAGTGGGAGACTTCAATACTCCACTCTTGACAATAGACAGGTCATCTAGACAAAAATGAAGTATAATGTCATAAATCAAATGGATATAGCAGATATCTACATAACATTTCACCCAAACACTAAAGAATATACATTCTTTTCTGAAGCTCATGGAAGAAAAGTCCATCAACAAAATTCAACATTTTTTTTTTTCATGACAGAAGTCCTGGAGAGATTAGGGATGCATTGGAAACCTCAACATAATAAAGCACTTTCTGCAAGCCCACAACCAACATCATCCTATACTGAGAGATACTGAAAGCATTTTCACTAAAATAAGAAACAAGCTAGGGGTGCCCACTCTCTCTCTATCTACCTAATATTGTATTTGGAGTCTTAGCTACAGCAATAAGATAACTGAAGGAGAACAAGGGGATATAAATAGAAAAGGAAGAAGTTGAAGTATCTTTATTTGTAGAGGCTATGACTCATTCATAAAAGACCATATAAACTCCACTAGGAAACTTCTACAGCTGGTAGACACATTTTAGCAAAGTAGCAGGATACAAAATTAACATACAAATTCAGTATCCTTCCTATATACAAATGAAGAACATACTGAGAAAAAAATTAGGGAAATAATACCTTTTCTAATAGCCTCAAAAATATCTTGGCAGTAACTCTAGTCAAGCAAGTGAAAGACTTATATAATATATATAATAAAAAACTTTAAGGCATTGAAGAAATACATTGAAAACCCCAGAAAAATGAATTAAGCACCAAGAAACCAAATAATCCAATCAAAAAATGGGGAACATAGCTAACCTTAGAATTCACAAAAGAGGAGTCTCTAGTGGCCGAGAGACACTTGAAGAAATGCTCAGCATCCTTAATCATCAGAGAAATGCAACTCATGATGACTCTGAGGTTCCATCTCACACCTGTCAGTATGGCTAAGATCAAAACCTCAAATGACAGCACATGTTGGCGATGTTGAGGAGAAATGAACACTCTTCCATTGCTGGTGGGAGTGCAAGCTGGTACAACTACTATGGAAATCACTCTGGCAATATCCTTAATAAATTTTTTTTTTTGGTTTTTCGAGACAGGGTTTCTCTGTGTAACAGCCCTGGCTGTCCTGGACTTGCTTTGTAGACCAGGCTGGCCTCGAACTCACAGAGATCTGCCTGCCTCTGCCTCCCAAGTGCTGGGATTAAAGGCGTGTGCCACCACGCCCGGCAATATCCTTAAGACCCAGTCATACCACTCCTGTGTATACATCCAAATGATTCCTCACCAAACCACAAGGACATCTGCTCAACTATGTTTATAGCAGCTTTATTTGTAATAACTAGAAATTGGAAACAACCCAGATGTCCCTCAACCGACGAATGGATAAAAAAAAGCTGTGGTACATTTACACAAAGGAATACTACTCAGCCCTCAGAAACAAGGAAATCATGCAATTTGCTGCCAAATCGATGGAACTAGAAAATCTCATTCTGCATAAGGTAACCCAGACCCAGAAAGATGCACATGGCATGTATTCACTTATAACTGGAGTTTAGTCATATAGTACAAGATAAGTATCCTACAACCAATACACCAAAAGGAACAGGAACATAGACTTTGTTACCTGTTAGTGGGACACTTTGCCCTAGTGGTGCTACCATGTAGGCCCCCAGTGCAAGAGGAAGCTCTTAGCTCTCATATGACTGGTGAACTGAGGGGGCTGATATGTAGGGACACCCCACACCGGAGGAGTAGGATAGGTGGGAGAAGGTGGAGAGCATGAGAGTGTAGGACTGGGAGGGGTGGTGGGAGGGAACTATGATGAAGATGTAACTTGAAGTAATAAATAAACATAAATAAAAGACTCCAGAAAAATGGAAAAATTTCTTCGTTTTGTGGATTTGTAGTATTAATGCTGTGAGAATGGCCATCCCACTAAAAGCAATCTACAAAGTCAATGCAATCATCATCAAAACTGGAACACAATTCTTCACAGAAATGGTAAAACAATTTTCAGCTTCATATGGAAACACAAAAAACCTAGAAGGTATAATAATCCTCAATAATGAAAGAACTGCTGGAGATATCACCATACCCAATTTCAAATTGTAGTACAGAGCTATAGTAATAAAAACAGTGTGGTATTAGACCAAAAAGAGACATGTTGTTCGATGGGATAGAACCGAAGAAGTAAGTTCATATACATATGGACACCTGAGTTTTGATAGAGAAACCAGACATGTGTACTGGAAAAAACACACAGTATCTTCAACAAATGGTGCTGTTCAAACTAGATAGCTGCATGTAGAAGAATGCAAATAGATCCATGCAAATAGCTCCACACAATCACCCCCTCACAAAACTCAACTCTAAATTTATTAATGACTTCAGCATAAGAAGAGATACACTGAACCTGATAGAAGAGAAAGTGGGGAATAGTTTCAAACTCAATGGCATAGGAAAAGACTTTCTGAACAGATACTGATAACACAGACACTAATAATAACAATTAATAAATTGGACCTCATGAAGGTGAGCAACTTCTGTATGGAAGAGGACTACTGTTATTCAGACAAAGCAGCAGACTACAGAATGGAAAAAGATCTTTACCAATTACACATCCAATAAAGGGTTAATATCCAAAATATATAAAGAACTAAAAAAAAAAAAAAAAACTGGACATCAAGAAAACTAAAAATCTAATTACAAAAATGGCCTACAGAACTAAGCAGAATTCTCAAAAGAGGGAACACAAATGGCCAAGCAACACTTAAAGAAATATTCACTTTCCTTAGTCATTGGGCAAAATGCAAATCATAACATTTTGAGATTTTATTTTACGCCATTCAGAATGACCAAGGTCAATAAAACAAATGACATTTCTTCTTGGTGAGGATGTGTAGACAGGAGAACGTGATTCATTGTTGGTGAGAGCACAAACTTGTACAGCCACTGTGGAAATCAGTGTGGCAGTTCTCATTAAGCAGGGAATAGATCTACCTCAAGATTCAGCAATACCACTCTTCTGCATTTACCCAAAGGACAATTTATCCTACCATAGAGATACTTGCTCAACCATGTTCATTGCTGCTCTATTAATAATCATCAGAAATTGGAATCAGCCAAAATGTCCATCAACAGATGAATGGATAATGAATATGTGATACATTTAAACAATGGAATATTATTTAGATTTTAAAATGAAATTATGTAAGTTATAAGTAACTTTATAGACGTAGAAAAACTCATACTGAGTGAGGCAAGCCAGACCCCAAAAGATGGATACTGAATGTCTTCACTTATATAAGTATATTATCTTCTAAGTCTTTGATATTTGTGCTACAATCAGAATAACCACAGAAATTAGGCATCTAGCAAGGGAATAGGAGGGAGGAGGTTGGATATTATTGTGTCATCCATAGTTAGAAGTTCAAATTGTCTCTTAATTTATGTGAGATGTAAGAATTTATTCTATAGAAGCCTCACATTTCAGACTAATTATATCTCTATATATTATTTATTCCATTGTTGTGTATAGTCTGGAGAATGATCTATGATAGTCATACTTTCAGATTTGAATGAGTATGATCAGTAAGTACACAGCAAACCAAAGGAAATGAATAAGTAACAAGTGATAAATAGCTAGACAGACATATAAGCAGCAAAATATGATCAAATCAGATGCTTAAAACACCCCACAGAAAACTGATAGGGGGCTGGAGAAATGGATCAGTGATAAGAGCACTTGCTGCTCCCACAGAGATCCAAGGTCTGTTGTCAGCACCCACATGCCAACTCACAACTGTTTCTAACTCAAATTCTAGAGGGATCTAATGCCTTCTTCTCATCCCCGTGTGGACCAAGCATGCACACTGTGCTCATACATATACACAGAAAAACATTCATACACATAAAATAAAACAAATCAAAAATCCCATTTGACTGAGGAAGCGTCATTGAGTAGGCCAGTACAAACCCTATTACTGACAGTCCCAGGAGCACGGAATGGACACTCAGATGAAGCTTCTAGTTAAAAGAACAAATAGCCACAGATACAGGTGACATTATCAAGTCAGATGCCCACAACATCTTGCAGAAATTGATTGTGGAGGCTGAAGCAGTCATCTAGGGCTCCCGATTGATCCTTCTCTCTGTGGCTGAGCTTCCTATGGCTGAGCTTCTGGCTTCTCTTCCCTACTGCAGGCCCTTTTATGCCATGGAATAAACCATAGTAACCTCTGTTGAAAATGGTTCAGCTTCCAGGTGGTCTCAAAAGCAATGTTTTCACCCTTGGACTCCTGGCTGTTCTTTTTCCCTGTTACAGAGTTCTGGGTCAGTCCATGCCTAGATAAGGGTTCTTCGAAGACCATTGATATAAACATGCTTGGGTATGAAGTGTGTGTGTGTGTGTGCTGGAGGCAAACACAGAGTTCAGAGCCACCTTCTCAGTGAGCTTAAAGGCTATTTATAATGTACACTACACCACCAGTAGATGTTCTTTTACTAACTCTTTTTTCTTTATTCCTCCTTTATCTGTCATTCTCTAAACACATAGGCACACATATCCCATAATATTTTTACTGTCAAAATCTTTTATTCCTTTCCACTTTTGATTGTCTTTTAGAATTGAGTTATATTAAAGACTGGTGGCTGTATCTTTCTTGGGAGTATAGTTTATGAGCCCTAAGTTTGGTTAAAATCTGGCTATAGGGTAGATCAGCCAGCTCAGTCACTGGTCTGGAGAGGAGCACCGGCTAGAGCAGATCTAGCCCACGAGTGGATCCAGCCCACAACTCCAGCCACAGATCAGTGGCCTGACTGCCTGTCTGCCTGATATCTAGCCTGCACAGGACCTGTACACCCAACAGGGAAAAACAGCCAGACCACAAGAGCAAAGGTAAGTAAGATTTTCTTTCTGGAGTTCCCAACATGGCGGCACAGTGTGCAGTATAGCTGAGAGGCAGAGACCTAACCCAGTCACAGCAAAGCAATTAGGACCCAAGACTGACTGCAAACAGAGCTGACAACTGTGTGTTCTCCACACATATTAGGGTGGGTCACTCACCCTAGCACACAAGCATTTGAAGCAGTCAGCAACAGGCACACGAGGCTGGCACTGGTCTGTAGTGGAGCTCCCTGTCTGCATGGTCAACCTAGCTGCTGAACCAGAAAGACTGTGTCAGGGAGGAGAGAACACAGGCCCAATCACAGCTCTACCTGCCTTTCTTAGGGGACCTGCCAGCTCCCAGCTCCTCAGAGGATAGCCCCCTCCCCACTCCAATCCTCTCTATATTGGTCCAATTGGGTCATAACCAGTTGAGGAGAGCAGAAGCCACTCTCCTCTCCAAGAGCCAGTCAGTCTATTACAGGAACCTACCCACCATCTGGAGATGGACATCAGGATCTCAGGATCACCCAACCTCCAGAACAGGGAGATTTCCTGAGCACTAAGGTCAACTGACATCAGAAACAAACAGACAACACCAGGGTCAATTAGATGACAAAAGGTCAACACAAGAACATGGAAAAAAAAAAAAGCCAAAGCAATATGATGTCTCCAGAACCTAGCTATAATGCTACAGAAAACTCTGGACATCATAACACGATTGAAACAAAGGAAAATGACCTTAATCCTATGCTTATATTAATAATAGAAGGCCTAAGGGAGGAAATCAAATATCTGAGAGAGCAACAACTAAATACTACAAAAGAGGTGATGGAAATGAATAAAGCGCTTAAAGGAATGGAAGACCTGAAAAGGGAAGTTGAAGCAATAAAGAAAATCCAATCCGAGACATCCATAGA
>CAJQZJ010032031.1:5084687-5104827 GCA_907164525.1 Lophiomys imhausi | reverse complement strand
ATCAAGGACACTATGAAAACACGAAATCTCAGAATAGTAGGAATAGAAGAAAGAGAAGAGTCCCAGTTCCATGGACCAGAAAATATCTTCAACAAAATCATTGAAGAGAATTTCCCAAATCTAAAATAAGGATGCCTATTACTGCACAAGAATCCTACAGAACTCCAAATAGATTAGACCAGAAAAGGAAATCCTCCCGCTACATAATAATCAAAACAGTAAATGTACAGAACAAAGAAAGAATAGTAAAAGTTGCCAGGGAAAAGGGTCAAGTAACATAAAATGGCAAACCTATCAGATGTCTTGCAGACCCTAAAAAACCACAAATGCCAGGCCAGACTACTATTCCCTGCAAAATTGTCAATCAATATAGATGGAGGAAACAAGATATTCCATGACAAAGCTAAATTCAAACAATATCAATGCACAAATCCAGCTCTACAGAGGATGTTAGAAGGAAAACTCCAACCCAAAGAGGTTAACTACACACAGCAAAGCACAGGATGCAAATAACATGCCTGCAGCAAAACCAAAAGAAAAGAAGCTCACTCACACACTATTTCCACCAACATGAGGGTGGCAGGAAGTAACAATCACTGGTCATTAATATTTCTCAATATCAATGGACTCAATTCCCTAGTAAAAAGACACAGGCTAGCAGAATGGATGCAAAAACAGAATCCCACATTCTGCTGCTTACAAGAAACACACCTCAGCAAAAAAGATAGACATTATCTCCAAGTAAAGGACTGGAAAAAGATATACCAAGCAAATGGACCCAAGAAGCAAGCTGGAGTGGCCATTCTACTATCCAATAAATTAGACTTTCAACCAACATTAATCAAAAGAGATGGGAAAGGACAGTACATACTCATCAAAGGAGAAATCCACCAAGATGACATCTCAGTACTGAATATCTATGCCCCAAATGTAAGACCATCCACATTTGTTAAAGAAACACTACTGCTCAAATCCCACATTGAACCTCACACATTAATAGTGGGAGACTTCAACACACCACTCTTACCACTGGACAGATCAACGATGCAGAAATCAAGCAGAGAAATAATGAACCTCAGAGATGCCATGAATCAAATGGACCTAATTGATATCTACAGAACATTTCACCCCCAAACAAAAAAATATACTTTCTTCTCAGCACCTCATGGAACCTTCTCCAAAATCAACCATATAGTCAGACATAGCAAGCCTCAACAGATATAGGAAAATTGAAATTACCCCTTGTAACTTATCAGACCATCACGGAATAAAGCTAGACTTCAACAATAACAAAAACAACAGAGAGCCTGCAAAAACATGGAAACTGAACAACTCTCTCCTCAATTACCTCTGGGTCAGGGAAGAAATAAAAAAAGAAATTAAAGTCTTTTTAGAACTCAATGAAAATGAAGGCACAACATACCCAAACTTGTGGGACACATTGAAAGCAGTGCTAAGAGGAAAGTTTATAGCACTAAGTGCCTTCAAAAAGAAACTGAAGAGTTCCCATACTAGCGACCTAAAAGCACATCTGAAAGAGCTAGAACAACAAGAAACAAACACTCCCAAGAGGAGCAGACGAGAGGAAATTATCAAACTCAGGGCTGAAAGCAACAACTTAGAAACAAAAAGAGCAGTTCAAAGAATCGATTCTTTGAGAAAATCAACAAAATAGACAAGCCCTTAGCTAAACTAAATAAAAGGCCTAGGGAAAAATACCCAAATCAACAAAATCAGAAATGAAAAGGGGAAAATAACAACAGACATTGAGAAATCCAAAGAATCATTAGGTCCTGCTTCAAAAACTTGTACTCCACAAAATTGGAAAACTTAAATGAAATGGACAATTTTCTTGATAGATTCCACCTACCAAGGTTAAATCAAGAACAGGTAAACAAATTAAACAGTTCTACAACACTTAAGGAAATAGAAGAAGTCATTAGAAGTCTTCCAACCAAAAAAAAAAGCCCAGGGCCAGATGGTTTCAGCACAGAATTCTACCAGACATTCAAAGAAGAGCTAACACCAATATTCTTCAAACTCTTCCACATCATAGAAACAGAAGGAATACTGCCAAACACGTTCTATGAGGCCACAGTCACCCTGATACCTAAACCTCACAAAGATCCAGTGAATAAAGAAAATTTCAGACCAATTTCCCTTATGAACATGGATGCAAAAATACTTAATAAAATACTTGCAAACCGGATCCAAGATCACATCAAAAGTATCATACACCATGATCAAGTAGGCTTCATTCCAGCGATACAGGGGTGGTTCAACATTAGAAACTCCATCAATGTAATCCACCACATAAACAAGTTGAAAGAAAATAAAAACACACGATCATTTCATTGGACGCTGAAAAAGCTTTTTGTCAAAATCCAACATCCCTTCATGTTAAAAGTCTTGGAGAGGTCAGGTATACAAGGACCATACTTAAACATAATAAAGGTAATTTACAACAAGCCAATAGCAAACATCAAAATTCTAGAGTTACAAGGAATAGGGTGGTGATGGTGCATGCCCTTAATCCTGTCATTTGAGAGGGATACACCCTTAATCGCAACACACTAGAGAGAGAAACCTGCAGATCTCGGAGTTCAAGGACAGCCTGCCACAAAGCAAGCCCTAAATAGAGAAAAACTTAGATCCAGGAGTGGTGGAGCACATCTTTAATCCCTTCAGTTGGGAGGCACATGCCTCTGAATCTAATACTTAGACTATAGAGACAGGCACCTAGGATTTGGAATTATTTAAGTCTAAAAGCTACTCACAAAAGGCATGTTGAAATTCAAAGTGAATTGTCCTTTGAGATATCAAAATATATATACTTAAAGATAAAGGTTTATTTAGTTCTGAAATATCAAAATAATTTCTTTTTTATCTCAATTGAAAAATACTACTTTTTATATGGTAAAAAAACTGAATTTGCTCCAGGAAAAATGTTACCTGCCCCCCCCCCCAAAAAAAAAGGTAGTGTCCCAGAGTTGGGATTAGGGCAGGGCTCTGTTCTTATCTTTCCAGGAGATTTAAAGCATCCATCTAAGGAATCTAGGGACAACTGGACAACTGAAACTTCAGAAAAAAACAGATCAAACACCAAAGCAGACAAGTAGCCCAGATGATCCAGCCTTGCAGACTTCCTCAATAGCTGTTTCCTCAAAAGACTACAACCACAACAACTCATAATCGATAAGAATGTTTAGCCTCACAGACTGTTCCAGCCAGAACTTCAGTAAAACCCTGAAGTTCAGCTTCTGTCTACAAACTTCTTAAGACCTTTAAATAGCTGAGCACAAATGGACTGAACATCAAATGATTCTATTAATGTGCTTAACCATTTTTCCATTCTTATTTGGGCCCCAAACAGGTTTCCTATGTCCCAAATCAGCAGGAAGTCATTTTAAGAGAGCAACGACCCATCTCCAGAAGGTGGGGTGGGTGATTCCCCCCTCTTTGGTCATTTGATGGGTTATAAATACTTGTTGTTATTTAGGGGGAGAGGCTACAAGCTGTAAAATGGTCTTGTTAAATAGGTTTTGGAGGTTAGACTCAGGGATTTCTCTCTTTTTATTTTCCGTATCCTTCTTTCTGTCCTATATAGGGGTGAAAAGACTTGAAAAATGGGATATGGACATAATAAGGGAATGATAAAGAAAAGGACAGATTATTGAATTTGCTCTTATTTCTTTGTATATTGATAAAAAATTAAGATTATATTTGGCTAAATTGGTATTGATCTTTGTATATTGATCCAAAATTAAGGTTAATTCTTTTTAAGTTATTGTACCTGGGTAACGCTTAAAAACGAAATGTGAAGTTTTGGACTTTTGTTAGCAACTGTCATAAACTATTTAGGATAATTAAGAAATGCAAATTAATAGTCATTCAAGAATATCATTTTGTTAGGTACTGGGGCAGTCTATCACAGTTATTTTCTAAGTTAATCAGAAATCAAGTTGCTAAGAGACAAGCAACATTTACTTATCCAAATATAAGGAGATAGGTGGTCTTCAAAAGCCTCAAGAGATCTGCAGAATATGGCATTCAAAGATGTTTTCTTAACATAAGATTTTTTTTGATATTGAGACATGTCAGCTCCTGAAAGCACCTCTATTCTACTCCAAGTAGAAGATGAACAGCGAAGAATCTCCAATTGGAGATGGTTGAATTAGTGGCAAGCCTGTCACTTGGCAAGAAAAATTCCTTGCTTCAACTGTAGACAGAATGCTGTCAAAAAAGGACAAAACTTGGAAGCAGGTAAGTTGACAGTTTAGCTCTGCCAAGAGAGGGTAGGCAAGTCCTTCATAATTCCTGCTTTACAGTCAATGTCTGTCAGAGAAATTGGGCCAAATGGCTTAAGATTGATGCTGTAATGTATGGAGAGAAATTGGGAACTGTCCAGGGAGCCACTGGTATGTCATTTCTTAGTTTTGGAAGCTGCTGGCCCTGCACTTCCTGTATAATCAGATATATTTATCCCCCTCAGGTCTCTGATGTGGTTGAAGACCAGGTTGCTAGAGTCTCATAGTTAAATTTTGAGTTGTTTAGGAATTAAGAGGATGTTCTGGATCTAAGAAGAGTTTGTTAAAATTGTGATGCAAGTTATGATGGAAGCTGAGTTAGATATAGAACTTTAAACTCATGGAGATCGTTGGAGAGTAGAATGTTAAAGTCAGTTGCCAAATACGTATGAACTGGACATTGGGAATGTATGATAAGCCTTATAATTCTCATAATTGTGGCCTAATTATTTCTGTTGTTTTGTATTGTATTTGTTGTTATAAGAGAAGGAGCCATTTGTTGGACTGAAAGGTGGATTTGTTGGGGGAAAAAGATATACCTTAAACTTAAAAAAAAGAAAGTGGATGGGGGGTATTTAGGGGGAAGAGGGTGGGAGGGTGGGACCAGAGGAGGAAGTATGGAGGGGAATGTGATTGAGATATAACTTGAAGAAAAAAAAAATCTGGCTATAGGGCCTGTATCCTGTTTCAAATCTCTAAACCTTGACAACATAGTGTGTATGTGCTTATATAGGTCTCTGTCTTCTCTACAACCCTGGCAATGTGCTTATCCTTTAGGGCACAAACTGCTAGTAATCTCCAAAGAAAAGTTGTGGTATTTAAACAGAACTTTATCATAGATCTGCTGGAACTCTTTCATTTGGCTCTTCTCACCCATTTGATCCTGAGGATAGTCTGAGACAATGGCTGATGATAGATGTTAGATAAGAGACCCTTTACCTGCCTCTCTACCTCCCAGAAATCAGGCCACACTCTCCAATAGTCTACAAAGACACCTGGTCTGAGCACTTGGGCTGGGGTGGGTGGGTGTATAGGGATGGGGATAGATGAAGAAATGTATTTAAAGTAAAAAATTGATAAAAATAAAATAAACTGGTAAATTTAACAGATGATGGAATGATGTTCGTAATAATGAATCGATCCTAGTCTTAATACATTAATTTTCTGACCAATGGAGATCACAAATAGTGCCAGAGGAGATGTCCACTCTGAAAATTGTATCCACACTTGAATGCAATACTATATAATAAAAAGTACGTCTTTTCATCCCCATCTACATTCTCCACATCATTCATGAAGGCTTCCCTGTGATAACAATGTTCAGGGAAACAAACTAAAATAGAATTTTAATCCTCTCTTCCTCCTTTCCCTTGTTATGTTCCTCTCCAAAAAAGATCGTGTCAACTGGTTTGTAAATAAAATCACTACAGTCTTTTTTCTTTGAAATCACTTTTGTTAGCTTGAGGACCTTAAAAAGTCAAACCTTGTGCACTTGATTTCTGTGTTCAGTTTTTGAGACTTAGTCTTCTTGAATATGGACACTTGGATAGAAATGATGAAATTGGTAGAACTTGTAATTGCCTAAAATTATTTTTAACTAGTTTACACAGACACTTACAAACACAGGAATTTCCATTACAAATCCTGTACTTACAGATAACAAACTGCACTAGTGTTTATGTAGCAGAAAATCAAATGTAGATGTGGGAGAGTGCAGACATTGTCATTCCAAAGATCTGGATTGTTCACTTTGCAGGAACTGGATCAACTTCTGCAAACCTCATTATTCCTCTTGAAAATTGAGACTAGTAATTTGTATGTCACAAATGTGATGTAAAGGTTATGGTATCAATTCAATTATATGTATTTGTTTATATAAACATTATAACAAATTTAGTGAAATTATTAGACTTTTCATTTACTAACTCTCCACCTCTGTCTCCCTCACTCTCTGACTCTATGGATAAAAGGCAACCCTTCTATTGTCATCCTGACACTATTTCTGGCACCAGCATTCCAAGGGAATTTGGGATATCTCTTATCCTGCGTGACTCAAGTGGCTGAACTGTAGAAGCTGGAATTTTTTTTAACCCAAACTTAAATGTCCTATAAATACCTACTCTCTCTTGGGATCAGGTGGAATGCAGTGAGGGACACTTGTTTTTTGTCTGTAATATATACATAATGAGAAGACCCAAGAGATTACCACACAGAAAAACCCTTCAAGTTCTACAGGAGATGGAGAGCAACGAGGAGGAGGACATAGAACTGAAGGAATCTGACTAAGTGTGAAGTAGGATTTATGATACAAATTCATCGGGGATTCAAAGATTTCAGTAGACTTGTGCTGTGAGGTGGAGTCAGCAGAAGGTGGAGAAACTGTGAGAAAGTTTCTCAGAAGGTAGAATTAGGATTAAAGACAACTGGGAAATGCACAGATTTCAGAGTTGCTAAGGAGAGTTTCAAAGCCATACCTATCTCTGCTGTATTTTGGGTCTTGTAAATTCTTTAGGGGGGAGGTTCTGAATTTTTGTGATAATTATTTATTCTCTCACTCCATTAACTGCCTTATACTTTGTCATCTTCCACTCTACTCTCATGGAATCAATTATAAATGCCTAAAATGCCTTCAATTTAAAAAGTCCCTAAGACCTCTTAAGTGATTGGCTACTATCTTATGTGTTTATTTCATTAAAAATATTTGATTGCTTACTTGCTTCTTGTAGTTGCATATCTATACTTAGAATATGGCAGAAGTTATTCTCTTGAAGGTTACTCATCATCCCATAATAATCAGTTCAGAAATATTTATTTATTTATTTATTCATTTATCTATCAACTGCAGTTTCCCCTACCCCCTCTCCCTTCTAGTCCCTCCCCTACCTCCCCTCTTCCCCCTCCACCCACTCGTCCTCCATTTCTCTTCAGTAAAGGCCCAGCCTCCCATGAATATCAACCAGCCATGGCGTATCAAGTTGCAGTAAGTCTAGGCACATCCTCTCCTATTAATGCTAGACTAAGGCAACTCAGCAAGAGGAAAGGTTTTGAAAGGCAGGCAACTGAGTCAGAGACAGTTCCTGTTCCCACTGTTAGGAGTTCCACAGTAAGACCAAGCTACACAAATGTAACATATATGCAGAGGACCTAGGGTAGTCCCAAGCAGGTTCCCTGTTGGGTGTTCAGTCTCTGGAAGCCCCTAAAAGCGCAGTTTAGTTGATTTTGTAGGTTTTCCTGTGGTATCTTTGGTCCCTCTGGCTCTTACAATCCTTCCTCCCTTCTGCAGGATTCTCCAAGCTCCGTCTAATGAAACTTTTTGTTTTAACATAGTATTTTTATTGATTATTTATGAATTTCACATAATGCATCCTGATCACCCTAACTTCCCAGTCCTCCTAAGTACACTCCCACCCTTTTGGCCTCCTTCCCTCCAGTAAAAGAAAAAAAAAAACTCCAAAACAAGTCCAATTTGTGTTGTCCATATAGTCACTAGAGCATGGCCAAACTCCTGGAGGCTAGCCCCTTAAAGAAAAATGAGTTCTTCCCCACCCCCACCCTGCCAGTAGCCATCTATTGTGGAGAGCTACACTTTAGCATCTCTATCACAATTTTTAAGAGTGTTCTTTGCTGGCTTTCTGTCTAGGATGTTACTTTTTTGGCATGGGGGTAGAGGTTGTCATAGAAGCCTTCTGTGTCTCCCTTTCTCAACTGTGAGCCCGCAGTCATCAATACCACTGCAGAAGAAGCTTTCTTGTTCTTTATAATCAGCAGGAGTGCAGATCATGAACTTCCACATGGTATCTGGGTGCAGCACGGACCGTAGATTTATACCTGGCCTCAGGCATTAGCACATGCCAAAATCCTCAGCATGGTCTTCAGTGGCAGTATGGGCCACCGACACCAACATGGTTCCCAGTGGCATTCCAGCCTATGGACATCAATATATCTTCAGGCAGCAGCACAGACCAAGGACATCCACATGGCTTTCAGTGGTAACATCATGGGCCACAGACACCAACATGTCTCCCAGCTGCAGTAGGACCATGGATCCAGATGTGGCCCTCTGTGGCAGCATGGACCACGGACATCCACATGGCCCTAGTGGCACCACAGGCTACTCACTTCAACATGGCCCATGGTCATCAATATGGCCCTTACAGAAACTTTTTTTTTAGACTACATATAGAATTAATTAAAACTTATGGTGTTTCAGTTAATTTAACAAAGTTATCAAGACAATTTGATTCTCCTGATCCACCTATTGTGAGAAACAAGGGATTTAGTGACTCTTTACATAAAACTTTTGACAATGTGTGGAAAATTCAGGAAAATAGTGGGTCTGGCTGGTTGATCCTAGCATCTCTGGATAAGCTGACAAAGGAAAAGAATGAGCTCTGTGATAAAAACCTCCAACTTGTAGCATCTCAGAATATGGTGGAGGACAGCAATGAACTCAGTAATAAAACTGACCAGCTCCAGATGCTCATCAACAGCCTAAAGTTTTCTAAGTGTGCTCTGGAAGAGAATCTTCTCTCCAGCAGCCACAGAACTCAAATTTCAGAAAATTAAATGAAAGTCCTAATTGTAAGATTAGCTGAACTACAGAAAAAGTTCAAGCCGCACTCTCAGAGGGTGCCAGTGGCTAAAGTAAGGGTGTTAATTTGTAAAGAAAGTGATCCTGTAACTCGGGGTGAAGATGTGTAGAAGGACCTAACTGTGGCTGAGAACTTGAACCTCCAGATTCTTTTTTTTTTTTTTTTTGGTTTTTTGAGACAGGGTTTCTCTATGTAGCCCTGGCTGTCCTGGACTCACTTTGTAGACCAGGATGGCCTCGAACTCACAAAGATCCTCCTGCCTCTGCCTCCCAAGTGCTGGGATTAAAGGCGTGCACCACCACCGCCCGGCTGAACCTCCAGATTCTTAAGGATTTATCTCATCTGAAGGAAGTCTTTCCACCCTTAGGAAAAGATGTCCCCTGGAACTCCTCCAACTGAAGTCCTTTTTTGACTTTCCCTGAGATAATCAATCATTTTCTCATAAACAAGCAATAGAATTCCCTGGAGATGCTAAGTAAGACAATACTGATGTCCCTCAGGGCTCACCAATAGTTTCCTTTAGACCTATAATCAGACTTAAGGGTAAGAAGGCTTCTAGAAGTGAAATAGAAAGTGTAGCCTATGAAGAGGTATTGCTGCACCACTAAACAGCTTAATGAGTTTGCTAATTCTTTCAAGCAGAAGTCTGGGGAATACATATGGGAATGGGTTTTAAGGGTACAGGATAATGCTGGAAGGAACATAAAATTGGATTAGGCTGAGTTTACTGATACAGGCCCACAGGGTGGAGATTCTAGGTTTAATATTGAAGCCCATACAGTTAAATAGGGTGTGAAAAGTTTGTTTGATTGATTGACTAAAGCATTTGTCAAAAAGTGGCCTGCTGAAAAGGAACAGGAGATGCCTGATATCTTAGTTTAGTGTTAGTGAAGGCACTTTAGTGCTCAGAGAAATTACAATGTTAGAATGGGTATGCTGTATAAAACCTAATCCTCCACAAGGGAAGTCCCAGGAGACATGCCCTTCACTAATTCTATAAGATGCAAAATGGTGCGGGGCACAGCACACTTGAAGAGCTTTGTTGTTGTCCTTTTCCTTGTGCCAGACCTTAGGGTTAGAGATGCTGCTGCTCAGTGGATGAATTAAGTATTATGGGTTTAATTGGGTCCTGAAGTAGCAGGGGCCAGGTGGCAGCACTGGACTACCAAAGTCAAGGTGACTGTAATTATTATAATGGGCAATATAGACAAGCGATATCTACAATGGCCTATCTTTGTCACTGTTCTATTGCTGTGAGAAAACACCATGACCAAGGCAACTCTTATAAATGAAAGCATTTAACTGGAAAGTTGCTTACAGTGCCAGAGGTTCGTCCATTATCATCATGGCAGGGAGCGTGGTGTTATGCAGGCAGATACGGTGCTGGAGAAGGAGTGGACAGCTCTACATCCTGACCTGTAGGAAGAGATAGAAAGAGATTCTGGGCTTCACATGGGCTTTCAGAGCCTCTAGTGACAAACTTCCTTCAGTAAGGCCACACATCCTAATCCCTTTTTAAAACATAATTTCAAAAATTGATTCTTTGTGAGTTTCATATCATGCACCCTAATTCCACTCATTTTCCAGCCCTTCCATATCTGCCCTCTACCATTGCAACCTCCCTTCAAAAAGAAGAAAAAACTGGCTCATTGATCCCTTTAGGCAGCAAGCTGCTCCTCTACTAACTGCAGCCTTCTCTCATATTTGTCATGGATGTTGTGTGTCCAGTTTTGCAGGGCAGGTACCATTCCATTCCTCCGTCTTTCCCACCTCTCCATCATCACCTGTAATAGTGGCATTGGGAGCTGGGGTGTGTTGTCTATATATACTTTTGCCCAAACAGCTTTATTTGCAAATGTTCATTGCAACGAGTCCTTGGTCTGATTCAAGGCCTCTGGTTTCTGCTACATCATCAGTACTGGATCCTCACTGAGACTTTTCTCGGATATCTTGCTGTTGTATGGAGTCACGAAGATCCTGTGGTTCACAGGACCAGCCCCTTCGCCCACTGCAGCAGTTCATAGGTGAGGTAGATGTTGTTGTGGGATAGCTCTGGATCTGGGCATAGGTAGTTGATGAGTTGGTCAGCCTGCCAGTTCTCCTGTGCTGCCCAGGGAAGGGGTAAGGTTAGCTCAGTAAGGCCCTGGGACAATATGGCTTCAGGTGGTAGCCTAGACCATGGACATCCACATGGCCTTTGGTGGTAACATGGACCATGGACATGACTCTGTGGCAGCATGGTCTGGATGTCACCGTGGCTTCAGGTGGCAGCACAGGCCTCTCACATCAGGCTGTTCCTTACCACCATCATTTCTACATCTCTTCATTGGTCACAAACTACTCAGTTTTTCTTTCTTTTCCATCTCCCCACCACATACTTGCTTATCATAGTGGTGTTCTTGGTGGGCAGACCTCTGGCTGTCTTCTGCCCAGCCAGGTGGTGGCAGGTGGGCTTCTCTTCCTAATTCTTTTAATCCTTTCAAATAGTGCCACTTCCTGGTGACTAAGAATTCAAATATGTATGCTATAGGGGTCATTCTTATTCAAATCATCACAAGGTCTGACCCATAGTAGGCAGCACAGATAAAGTGATTTTTTTTTTTTTTTATGGTGACAGGAGCCATATGAACCTTTGGTACTGTCTAATCAGTCATGATGTTTCCAGGCACGAAATAGATAAGACGCATATTGCGTTTTTTTTTGATCTGTATATGAAGAAAAATTCTCAGACAAATGGAAGAAAGGTTATATTAGATTGTGGCAAGACGGATCCTTAGCCTATGAAACAATTTCCATACTTGAATAGTTTAGAGACCGAAAGTCCCTTGAATGAAGGAAGGCTGAGTCCTCCTAAAGAAGGACTTTGCTAAAATGCCTAAGAGTTTTACTGTTAGTCTTTGTCCCATTCTTCCCCAGAGGGACAGATGGCCTTAACTGTATACTAGTGGAAAGGAAACAGTCAGCCTTTCCAGGGACTATTTGCTTTTGGTTCAGAATTGAAATTGATTCCAGGAGATCTTAAGGAGTATTGTGGCCATCTAGTTAAAATAGGAGCTTCAGGA
The DNA here is from genome assembly GCA_907164525.1 of Lophiomys imhausi. Lineage (NCBI taxonomy): Eukaryota > Metazoa > Chordata > Mammalia > Rodentia > Muridae > Lophiomys > Lophiomys imhausi. The sequence continues at coordinate 5,092,866 of CAJQZJ010032031.1, read as the reverse complement.
GGTGTTTTGACTGAAGTCCAAATCATAACACATCCTGTAGTTATTTCCCTAGTCCCAAAATGTGTAACAGGATATATATATATATATATATATATATATATATATATATATATATAGCTATAGATATATATATAGCTATAGATATATATATAGCTATAGATATAAGAAGTTAGCAGAATTCCCACAGTATAGCTGGGCAATATACTAAAAATATTAAAATATATAGTATGATGAATATTGACTATGTATACATTCATAAAATCACTATCACAATCAAATTAACTAACTTAAACATTTCCAAAAGTCTGCTTATGTCCCTTTATAATCTCATTTTCTGCTGAGATTGATGGATTATATTTATATTCACAGCACTTGGGAGACTGAGGTACCATGAGTCCAAGGCTAGTTTAGGCTACTTTGTAAGATCCTGTCTCAAAAAAAATAAAGAATATCCTTTTGGCTCTGATTTTTATAAGGAAGTAATAATATGTTTTGTGTTACTAAAAATTAAATTGAATTTCCAGAATTTTATGTAAATGGATAAAATGTACTTTTGGGGGATCTAGTTTCTTTTACTAAGTATAATTAAGATTCATTTCTTTCTTTTTCTTTTTTTTTTGAGACAGGGTTTCTCTGTGTATCCATGGCTGTCCTGGACTCACTTTGTAGACCAGGTTAGCCTTGAATTCAGAGATCCACCTGCCTCTGCATCGCAAGTGCTGGAATTAAAGGCATACATCACCATGCCCAGCAAGAATCATTTATTCCCCATTCTCCTCCAAGTAGAGGATGAACATCAAAGAATCTTCATTTGGAGATGGCTGCATTAGTGGCAAGCTTGTCACTGGGCAAGAGAAATCCCTTGCTTCAACTGTAGACAGAATGCTGTCCAAAAAGGACAAAACTTGGAAGCAGGTAAGTTGACAGCCTAGCTCTGCCAAGACAGGGTGGGCAAGTCCTTCATAATTCCTGCTTTACAATTAATGTCTGTCAGAGATACTGGGCCAAAAGGCTGAAAATAGATGCTCCAATCTTATAGAGAGAAATTGGGGACTATCCAGGCAGCCAGTTGTCTGTCATTTCTTAGTTTTGGAAGCTGCTGGCCCTGCACTTCCTGTTTATTCAGATATATTTATCCTTCTCAGATCTCTGATGTGGTTGAAGACTAGATAGTTATAGTCTCACAATTAAATTTTAATTGTTTAGGAATTAAAAGGATGTTCTAGGTCCAAGAAGATTTTTTTTTTTAATGTTTATTACTTCAATTTACATCTCTATCACAGTCCCCACTCTCTACCCCTCCCAGGGCTATTCTCTCACCTTCCTACCCTCTCCACCTTCTCCCACCTATTCTACTCCTCCAGTGTGGAGTGCCCTACATATCAGCCCCTTTCAGTTCAGCAGCCATATGAGGACTAAGAGCTTCCTCTTGCACTGGGGCCCTACCCTGGTATCTCCACTAGGGCAAAGTATCCCACTAACAGGTAACAACGTCTGTATTCCTGTTCCTTTCGGTCTGTTGGTTGTAGGATAGTTATCTTGTGCTATCTGGCTAAAATCAAGTTATAAGTGAATAGATGCCATGTGCATCTTTCTGGGTCTGCGTTAGGTCACTCAGGATGAGCTTTTCTAGTTCCATCCATTTGGCAGCAAATTGCATGATTTTCTTGTTTAAGAAGATGTTTTTAAGTTGGCAGTGCAAGTTAGGATGGAAACTGAGTTAGGTATAGAACTTAAAATTCATTGAGATAGGTAGATAATAGAATATTAATATCAGTTGCCAAATATGTATGGAGTGGACATTGGGAATGTATATTATACCTTATAACTTTCATAATTGTGGCCTAATTGTTCTTGTTGTTTTTTATTATAGTTATTGCTATAAGAAAAAGAGCCTTTCATTGGACTAAAAGGGAGAGCTATTGGGAAGGGAAACGATACACCTTAAATTAAAAAAAAAAAAAAGCAGATAGAAGGGGGTGAGGGAGAAGAGGGTAGGAGGGTGGGACCGGGAAGGAGAGGAGGGAGGGGACTGTGATTGAGATGTAACTTGAAGAAATACATTTTGAAAATAAAATTAAAATTAAAAAAGAATCATTTACCAATTATTTATTTTTTATCATTGAATAGTACTTGATTATGTGGATATACATTCATTTTTCCAATTTTTATATTAAAGATTTGTTTAATCACAGTGGTGTGAAAGATATATTATTAACTAAAAGATCCATGGAACAACTCAAGAATGTGAAATCTATTTTACAGAAAAACTGAGAAAGTAAGTCAAAGAATTAGAAACATTTAAAGAAACTATTTGGGGCATCACATTTTTACTAAATGCAATCTGTTCTTAACAGTTTCCCCATCAAACTTGTCTTCAGGTGGCAAATACTTATATGTTTACCTGGAAGAACACTGAGCTAGGAGACTAAAGATCTAGTTATAGAGCCCATTAGCTACCTTAGGACTTCAGACAAGTTGTGTATCTCCAACACCTGCTCTCTGTCCTAAGGAATGAATGACTTGCTGCAGGTCAACTGCAACATGTCTTCCAGCTCTAAAGCCCTTACACTTTTAGGACTGCAGCTGCATGTCTGAATGAGCTTAAGAAAGCAATTCAGGTGGAAATTGACCAAGCTGCTGTAGTGAGCAGACCGACTCCCCCCACAATGATCACTAGACCATCAGTTTTCTGTGCATGCTGTGTTCTCTCTTCATGATGAAGGAAGCTGGGCACAGAGGGATAGAAGACAGCCCCATTTGCCTTGGCTCTGTCAGGTCTTCTGACACTCAAGAGGTTAGGCATTTTTAAAACAAGACATATAAAGTTTTGGGAAGGTATAAGCCCGGAGTTGGTTACTTTTGGCAAGTTACAGACCCACAGGGATTGTCTGGTAAGATGAACAACCCAGAGGAAAGCATACACTTTTTAATTAATCTCCTGTGCTTTTCTGGCTCACAGAGAAGACCAGGATGCCTCTTGTGGTTCATTATAGCTCCTCTATCATTAATTGCCCTCTGCTCTCAAAATGCTTCTCTCAGGGAAAGAGAAGATGAACTCCTCAGGGGACCTCATTAAATGTATCATAATTATAATGTGATTGATTCATATAAGTGAATAAGTGTTATCAATGAATCCTGAATCATACACACACAGAGGAGGGAGAGAATCACAAAGTCTATCCATACCCAGGAGAGCACTGTTTGTCAGTCAAAACTTAATTGTGGGAGAAGGAAAAAAAGGGAACTCTGAGCTCTGTCGCTGTAATTTCAGAAATATTAAACATAAAAGGATAGAATATTAGATCTTTGCAGAGTTAGAATTTGTTGTTTTAGAATAGGTTTCTGGAACAAAAGTAAAAGTGCTTTGTCATTTAGAGAGGTTGATCAGCTTCAGAAGTTCTTCTGGGCTGCCTTTGTCCACCTGCTGGAATTGTGTCAACATCATGAAGTCCTTAAACACACTCAGAGGTGGAGTGCTTTTAGTCCACTGTGTAGAACACATAGCAGAGAGGATGGAGCTAGGCTAAGATCTGGAATCTAGGTGAATGGTAGTAATAAATATGGATATTGAAAGTCAGAAGGATGCAGCTGTTTGTGTGTAAAATGTAGGATAGATTTTGATTTGTTGAATGACCAGGTGTTCTAAGTAAAGAAAATTGAGTTTGTCTCTTAGGAAGTCACTAAATTCTTTGTGCTCTTGAGTTATTAAAGGTGCTAGTAAGGGACTTATGGAATTTTTGTATGAATTCTAATGAGGCATAATATACTTGCAACTTGCTGATTTTTAGACGATAAAGTTGCTTTAGCAACATTTCTCGGGAAATTGTAATGGAGTTGCAAATCTAGGGGTTAGCAATGGGAGTCACTCTTTTAGGATTGGGCAGTGCACACATGAGTGACTGCATGCAGGGCCATGTCAGGTTAGAGATTTATATGAATGAATAGGGGCTAAGGATGCAGCTCAATGGCAGAGCATGTGTTTAGCACGAATGCAGTCCTGGGCTCAGCTCCAAGCACCAAAACCAAATGAATAAGTAATAAAATAAAAGTAAAACCAAAACATATATACGGTTCCTCAGAGTATATTTTAATACATAATAGAAATGATGATCAAAGATACAAATAGTGCCACTTCAAAAAGAACAAAAGTTTAAGGCTAGAAATGGAATCTTAGAGAACGTGTATGGAAAGGAGAAAGTAATGGATGAATAAAAAGATATCGTTTTAGAATACTGGGTTTCAATGTAAAAAACTATTCCCCCTTCAAATGGAGTATCACGTAGTTTATTCTGGAGCCAAATATGAATAACTACGGCCCGTGAACACAGATTTTGATTACTTCAAACACCATATTACAACATAGTAATAATTTTTGTAAGTTTTTATAGTAACAGAATGAAAAAAGATAAAAGTAAAGACACTTTATGAACACATTATGGCTTCTGGTTTTGAGGGAAGAACCCTAGACTCTGAAGGCAGAAAGCCTATAAACTTAGCACAAACTCCACCTCCCCACCTGCCTGAGAATATATGCCCTGTGCCAAGTCTTCTTTTAAGGTAAGGACCCTAGATTCTGGCTACCAACTCCACCCATCCCCATAGGCTCCCCTCTGGCCTTAATCTCCAAGTAGAGACCCTAGACTCATGGTGCCAACTCCACCAATCTTGGGAAATTGTAATGGAGTTACAAATCTAGGGGTTAGCAATGGGAGTCATTCTTTTAGGATTGGGCAGTACACACTCCCCAGTCACAGTTCTACAGCCACCCTTCTACAGGTAAGGACCTTAGACTCACTGCCAACTCTACCTAGGACCACAGCCTGTCCTAGGGCCCCTGATTAAAGATAAGAATCCTAGACCTCCCACTGTCGACTCCACAAATCCTTGTGGCTCACATTCCAGTTTCCCTCTCTAGGTAGGGACATTAGATTCACACAATTAAGTCCATTTGCTCCTGCTGCATCAGGAAAAGTCCTGAGCCCATCCCACAGACTCCTCAAGATTAGCTGTGATAATCTTCTAACATAGACCTTCTACATAAGGTCTGTTCCTGGGCTTAGAAATGGCACCTATACTGAGCAAGAATTACTTCTGGTACCCCATTTAAACATCAACAAAAAATTGCCTCAAGACTGAATCCTAAGTCTCATTCAGCTGATCTACAACTTTGCAAGTTGGGATAGCAGAAAACAGAGATCAACAAAGGAAAGGCCAATAAACAAAAGAAATACAAGATTCCCATACCAAGAAATATTACCGAGACGCTAACTCCAGATGCCTAGGTCCCAGTGCAAAACCATGCATAATCAAGACAAAAGGTTACTGTAAAAAAAAAAATCAGTACTTCCATAGTACTGTCCCTTGAGAAAAGCAACTTAGATGTCATGATTTCAAAATAGCACCAACAAATATGATGAAAGAACTCAGAGAGGATATTAATAAATGCCAGCGTGAAGACTGAAAATACAGTTGACTAAAATAACTAAAAATTCAAGATAAGAAATAGATTTTAATGAAGACATAGAATCTCTGAAGAAAAACAAAATATAAAATAAAACTCAAATTAAAAATTCAGGAATTCAAGTAAAAATTTCAGAGGAAAGCTTTACCAATAGATTGGATCAAATGGAAGAGAGAGTATCAGGTCTTGAAGGCAAGGTAGAAGAACTGGATTACTCAGTGAAAGAAAAGATAAAGTCCAAAATCCCCCAAGAATAGAACACATAATAACTCTGGGACAGTATAAAAAGACCAATCCTGCAACTTATAGATATAAAGGAACAAAAAGAGACCTAGGTCAATCAATAGCCAGAAAATATTTTCAACAAAATCATAGAAGAGACTTCTCTAATTTATGGAAAGAGATGCCTATTAAAGTCTAAGAGACATTGCAGTAACTGTATAAGAGGAAGAGGAATAGAGAGACTCAGAGGGGACAAGAACAACACATGTCTTAGTTACTAGTCTATTGTCATGAAGAAGCACCATGACCAAGGCAACTCTTATGAAAGAAAGCATTTAACTGGGGGCTGGCTTACAGTTTCAGAGGCTTAGTTTATTATCATCATGGCAGGGAGTATGGCAGGCATGATGTTGAAGCAGTAGTTGAGAGCTACATCCTGACTCATAAATAGGCAGAGATAGATAGATAGATCGATGATAGATAAATAGATCGATGACAGATAGATAGATGATGCAAAGTTAGGTGAATACAACATATATGTATATATATGTATATATATATATGTGTGTGTGTGTGTGTGTGTGTGTGTGTGTGTGTATATAGAGAGAGAGAGAATGAAAATTTCAAAGAATTAATAAAACATTAAGAACCAAAAAATTAAAAATACAAAAAAGAGAGAGCATTAAAAATACCCCTACTAAGTGTGAAAACATCAGAAGATGGGATGTAGTTATTTATGGATACAGAATGCCTGGTATTTTTCCCAAGTCTCCAACGGAAAAATATTATTCAAAGGACACAAATTATTTTGAAAATAACCATTCATACCTATCCACTATACTTTGTTTGTTTGTTCGTTTTAGGATAATCTGCCTGCCTTTGTCTCTGGAGTAGTGGGATTAAAGACATATGCCACCACTGTAGGACACTTTCCACTATGCTTTTTAAGAGCCAAAAAATGAACAATCAACTTTCTCAGCATTATTATGATTTTTGAACTGTGGATGATACAGTGGATGAGTAAAAACATAAGAAAAAAATTTTAATGTGATTAGCATCCATTATTTTCATTTTGAAAACTATGAAAAATTGAATTACACCTAATCTTTAAAAAACTTACAGGTATTTTTAGTTCAACATTTTACAAATTAATGGTTAAAAACTATTGATTTTCTAAGATAATAAACAGATGAAGTTCTCTACTGAGTGATAATCTTTATATAGTTTGAGAAGATGAAAACTTGCAAAATTGGCTGATTAATCACCTGGTAATCTCTAATGAAGTCACCTAAACACTTGTTGAGATGAGAATACAGGACACATAAGGACAGAAACATTCCCAGACCAATTAACGGGTCAAAACATGGAAATGTTAGCTACTGGGAGGTAAGAGCGACCAAAAACTAATAGTACAAGCCACAGAGGAAGCATTAACAGAAATGGGATGCTGTTAAGAAGCTCTTGCTTTCTTTTACAAGGCCCTTCACACCTAAGTAACTGGACAGTATGCTCAGTGTCTAGTTGACAGGGGGCATTTCTTTAAGAGCCCGAGTAGAGAAGAGGAGACTCTAATTATTTGAAAAGAAACTGATGAATTTAAGTTACACTGTAGGTTTCTAAATCAAAGTAAAGGATTGTGAGCAGTGAAGACAAATGTTTAGTTTATCGGACTATTAAACTCAGTGGCGGCGGATCCAAGATGGTGGCAGCCTGCGCGGACGTATTTTGATTTCGGAGTTAACAGTCACAAGGCGGCAAGTGTTGCAGGATGCTGTACAAATGGCTCGACCCCCCCCTGGATCTCACCCAGCTACCCAGGGACCGCTGGGGGTCCCTGGGAAGGACGCTCCCTCCTACTCTCAGACACGCAAGGAAGCCGCTAAATCCGGGAATTGGGATCCCCCACTCCCCACCAGGAGAGACACGCCAGGTAAGTTCCAATCTAATACCCAGCGGGCAGATTCAGATCCCACGCAGAGATAATCTCTGGGCACCCCCCAGGTCTCGCACAGACAATCCAGCTATCTGGCGAAAGGTTGCGACCCTTGGAAGTGAGCGCAGCTGGGCTGAAAGTGCCTTCAGGCTGCAGATTGCAACTCACTGCAGTGAAGTCACTGGCCAGTTTTCAGGCCATGGGAGCGGCAAGGTTATTGGGGGTGAAGACAGATTTACCCAACACAGAAGCCAAGCCTGGGCAAACTGCGAGGTATTTGAAACTGTTGTATATCGGAGTTTTTTATACTAATACTGGGCCTTCTGGTGGGGAATCAGAGCTTACTTGTACACAGCTCCACCCCCTGGATTAGTTAGGTCTCCACCTAGGAGGTGGAGCTGAATGACTCACCTTATAGGAGTGGAGTAAGGCAACTCGACTCCCACACCAAAGCGCCCCCTTTGGACTCAAGTCCAGAAGACAGCTAAAAATTTCCACATGGCCAGAGGCCCCAGACCAAAAAAAAAAAAAAAAAAAAAAAAAAAAAACCCAGAGGGAAA
>CAJQZJ010032031.1:5016906-5084587 GCA_907164525.1 Lophiomys imhausi | reverse complement strand
AAAAAAAAAAAAAAAAAAAAAAAAAAAAACCCAGAGTGAAATGACTCCAACAAAAGAAAGCAACGCTATTCCATCCAGCCCGAACCACCTCAGCACAGCTGAAACACATGAAAACGATGACAATTCTGCATTATGGAAAGTGATAGAGTCCCTTCAAGAAGAACTTAAATCTATGAAGGAATTCAAAGAAGCCACAATTGCACATATGAAAGCGATAAAAAAACACCATTAGAGAACTGCAGAACAAGGTGAGTCAACTTGAACAAGAAAAAGAGAGGGCAATGGAAGACTTCCAGGCAAAGACAGCAAACTGGAGCAGGAAAGGTGCAAAACAAATAACATCACTCAAGAAATGAAAATGGAAAAGGAAACAATAAAGGAAACACAGTCAGAGTTAAAAATGGAAATGGAGAATCAAGGGAAGAGAACAGGAACTATGGATTTGAGTACCAAAAATAGGATTCAAGAGATGGAAGAAAGGATATCAGGCATGGAAGATTAGATGGAAGAAATCAATACAACATCCAAAGAAAATGAGAGAGCTAAAAAATCTCTCACCCACAATATCCAAGAAATCAAGGACTCAATGAAAAGACAGAACCTAAGAATTATAGGCATAGAGGAAAGAGAAGACTCCCGACACCATGGTCCAGGAAATATCTTCAACAGAATCATAGAAGAAAACTTCCCAAGCCTAAAGAAAGAGATGCCAGGAAAAATCCAAGAGGCTTACAGAACACCAAACAGGTTAGATCACAAAAGAAACTCCTCTCGCCACATAATAATAGAAACTCCAAATGTAGAGAACAAAGAAAGGATATTAAAAGCTGTAAGAGAAAAAGGCCAATCAGATACAATGTCAGACCCATCAGAATTACACCTGACTTCTCCTCAGAAACTTTAAAAGCTAGAAGGGCCTGGACAGATGTCCTACAAGTCCTGAGAGAACATAGGTGCCCAGTCAGACTACTATACCCAGCAAAACTCTCTATCAACATAGATGGAGAAAACAAGATATTCCATGACAAAATCAAATTCAAACAATATCTCCTCACAAACCCAGCCCTACAGAAGATCCTAGAAGGAAAATTCCAACCCAGAGAAGATAACTACACCCAAGAAAACAGAGGAAATAGAAACCTCCACAGCAACTAAACAAAAGAGAAACACAAGACAGCCAGCTAAACCAAAATAATGGGAAATAACAACCCCTGGTCACTAATATCCATCAACATCAATGGACTCAACTCGCCAATAAAAAGACACAGACTTACAGACTGGATCCGTAAACAAGACCCATCTTTTTGCTGTATACAAGAAACACATCTCACTATTGAAGATAAATACTACCTCAGAGTAAAGGGCTGGGAAAAAGTTTTCCAAGCAAATGGACCCAGGAAACAAGCTGGAGTAGCCACCCTAATATCAAACAAAATAGACTTCCAATTGAACTTAATAAAAAAAGACAGAGAAGGGCATTACATACTCATTAAAGGAAATATCCACCAAGAGGGCATTTCAATATTGAACATCTATGCCCCAAATACAAAGGCACCTACATTTATAAAAGAAACGCTTCTAAAACTTAAATCACACATCAATCCAAACACTTTAATAGTGGGAGACTTCAACACCGCACTCACAACTATGGACAGATCATCAAGACATAAGCCAAACAGAGAAATAATGAGTCTAACAGAGATCATGAACCAAATGGACCTAACAGATATCTACAGAACATTTCACCCAAACACAAAAGAATACACCTTTTTCTCAGCACCTCATAGAACCTTCCCCAAAATCGACCATAGAGTTGGACACAAAGGTAGCCTCAACAGATACAAGAAAATTGAAATAACCCCTTGTATCTTATCAGACCACCATGGAATAAAGCTGGACTTTTATAGAAAAAGAATCAACAGAAAGTCTACACACACATGGAAATTGAACAACTCTTTACTAGAGGACCACTGGGTCAGGGAAGAAATAAAGAAGGAAATCAAAGACTTCTTAAACTCCAACGAAAATGAAGACACAACATACCCAAACCTATGGGACACAATGAAAGCTGTGCTACGAGGAAAGTTCATAGCACTAAGTGCCTTCAAAAAGAAAACTGTGACAGCTCATATTATCAAATTAACAGCTAAACTTGGTGAATTGGAAAAAAAGGAAGCAAACACTCCCAAGAGGAGCAGAACGCAGGAGGTCATCAATCTTAAGGCTGAAATCAACAACTTAGAAACAAAAAGAACTATACAAAGAATCAATGAAACCAAGAGTTGGTTCTTTGAGAAAATCAACAAAATAGACAGACCCTTAGCCAAATTAACTAAAAAACAGAGGGAGAAAACCCAACTCAACAAAATCAGAAATGAAAAGGGAGAAATAACAACAGACATTGAGGAAATCCAGAGAATATTTGGATCCTACTTTAAAAAACTATACTCCACCAAATTTGAAAACTTTAGTGAAATGGACAATTTTCTTAATAGATTCCACCTACCGAAGCTAAATCAAAATCAGATAAACAGATTAAACAGCCCTATAACCCCTAAGGAAATAGAAACAGTCATTAAAAATCTCCCAACCAAAAAAAGCCCAGGGCCAGATGGCTTTAGCACAGAATTCTACCGGACCTTCAAAGAGGAGCTAACACCAATACTTTTCAAAATCTTTCACAAAATAGAATCTGAAAGAATATTGCCAAACTCATTCTACGAGACCAGAGTTACCCTGATTCCTAAACCACACAAAGACCCAACAAAGAAAGAGACCTTAGTCCAATCTCCCTCATGAACATAGATGCAAAAATACTTAATAAAATACTAGCAAACCGAATTCAAGAACACATCAAAAGTATCATACACCATGATCAAGTAGGCTTCATCCCAGGAATGCAGGGATGGTTCAACATACGAAAGTCTATCAACGTCATTCACCATATAAACAAGATGAAAGAAAAAAACCACATGATAATCTCGCTAGATGCAGAAAAAGCATTTGACAAAATCCAACACCCCTTCATGCTAAAAGTTCTGGAGAGAACGGGCATACAAGGGCCGTACCTAGAAATAATAAAGGCAATATACAACAGGCCAGTGTCCAACATCAAATTAAATGGAGAAACTTGAAGCATTTCCTCTAAACTCAGGGACAAGACAATGATGTCCACTTTCACCATATCTCTCCAATATAGTTCTTGAAGCTCTTGCTAGAGCAATAAGACAACTAAAGGAGGTCAAGGGGATAAACATTGGAAATGAAGAAGTCAAATTATCCCTATTTGCAGATGATATGATAGTATACATAAGCGACCCCAAAAATTCCACCAGAGAACTCTTACAGCTGATAAACACCTTCATCAAAGTGGCTGGATACAAAATTAATTCAAAAAAATGAGAAGCCCTTCTTTATACAACAAAAAAATGGGCAGAGAAAGAATTAAGGGAAACAACCCCCTTCACAATAGCCACAAACAACATAAAATACCTGGGGGTAACTCTAACCAAGCAAGTAAAGGACCTGTAAAACAAGAACTTCAAGCCCTTGAAGAAAGAAATGGAAGAGGCCTTTAGAAGATGGAAAGATTTCCCATGCTCATGGATAGGTAGGATCAACATAATAAAAATGGCCATCCTACCAAAACAATATATAGATTCAATGCAATTCTTTTCAAAATACCAGCACAATTTTTTATAGACTTGGAAAGAGCTATTCTCGATTTCATATGAACAACAAAAAGCCCAGAATAGCTAAATCTATCCTGTATAATAAAAAAACATCTGGAGGTATCACCATCCCAGATTTCAAGCTGTACTACAGAGCAATTGTTGTAAAAACAGCATGGTATTGGTATAGAAACAGACCAGTAGATCAATGGAATCGAATTGAAGATCAACAAATAGACCCACACACTTATGGCCACCCAATATTTGACAACGAAGCCAAAACAGCACAATGGAAGGACAGCATCTTCAACAAATGATGCTGGTCCAACTGGATGTCCACTTGTAAAAGAATGAAATTAGACCCATACTTATCACCTTGTACAAAACTTAAGACCAAGTGGATCAAAGACCTTACCTTAAGGCCGGTCACACTAAATCTACTAGAATAAAAAGTGGGAGAAACCCTCGAACTCATTGGCACAGGCAACAACTTCCTGAACAGAACACCAACAGCTCAGGACCTGAGATCAGCAATCAATAAATGGGACCTCATGAAACTGAAAAGCTTCTGTAAGGCAAAAGACACTGTCATTCGAACAAAATGGCAGCCTACAGACTGGGAGAAAATCTTCACCAACCCTACATCTGACAGAGAGATAATATCCAAAGTCTACAAAGAACTCAAGAAATTAAATGCCAATTAACCAAATAATCCAATCAAAAAATGGGGGACAGAGCTAAATAGAGAATTCACGAAGGAGGAATCCCTAATGGCTGAGAGACACTTGAAAGAAATGCTCAACATCCTTAATCATCAGAGAAATGCAACTGAAAACAATTCTGAGATTCCATCTCTCACCTGTCAGAATGGCTAAGATCAAAAGCTCAAATGACAGCATATGCTGGTGAGGGTGTGGAGAAAGGGGTACCCTACTCAATTGCTGGTGGGAATGCAGGCTTGTGCAACCACTATGGAGGTCAGTCTGGCAATATCTTAGAAAACCTGGAATAGCTCTGCCATAGGACCCAGCCATACCACTTCTGGGTATACACCCAAATGCCTCTTCACGGAATCATAAGGAAGTTTCCTCATCTATGTTTATAGCAGCCTTATTTAGCAGCCTGTAATAGCTAGAAACTGGAAACAACCCAGATGTCCCTCAACCGAAGAATGGGTTAAAAAACTGTGGTACATCTACACAATGGAATATTATTCAGCTACCAGGAACAATGAAATTATGCAATTTGCAGCCAAATGGATGGAACTAGAAAAGCTCATCCTGAGTGAGCTAACCCAGACTCAGAAGGATGCATATGGCATCTATTAACTTATAGTAGGATTTTAGCTATATACTAGAAGGTATTGATACTACAACTAACACACCAAAGGGAACTTGGACATAGACTTTTTATTTTTTACTTTTATTTATTTATTTATTGTATATATTTTTTTCTATTTTTTATTCTTTTTTTTATCTGTGTCTGCTTATTTTTTGTTTGTTTTTCAGTTCTCTCTCCTGGGCAATGAGACACTTTTCACTGGTGGTACTGTCTCGTAGACACCCAATGAATGAGGAGGCTCTTGGCCCTCATACGACCTCTCAACTGAGATGAGGGACTGTTATATAAGGACACCCCACCTCAGAGAAATGGGATGGAAGGGTTAGGAGGTAAAGAAAAAAAATAAAATGTGATGTTTCGGCCTTTTACTACTAATTGTCATAAACTGTTTAGGATAAATAAGAAATGCAAACTAATGGTTATGCAAGCCGGTCATTCTGTTAGGTACTATGACAGCCTATTATAGTTACTCGCTAAGCTAATCAGAAATAAACCTGCTAAGAGACAAGCAACATCTGCTTACCCTAATATAAGAGATAGACAGGGCCTCTTCAAAAACCTCAAGAGATCTGCAGAATATGGCATTCAAAGATGTTCGCTTAACTTTAGATTTTTTTTGATATAGAGACTTATCAACTCCTGAAGCACTCCCTATTCTACTCCAAGTAGAAGATGAGCATCGAAGAATCTCCAGTGGGAGATGATTGAATTAGTCGCAAGCCTATCTCTTGGTAGGAAAAGCCCCTTGCCCCAACTGTAGACAGAATGCTGTCCAAAATGGATAAAACTTGGAAGCAGGTAAGTCGACAGCCTAGCTCTGCCAAGACAGGGTAGGTAAGTCCTTCATAACCTCTGCTCTACAATCAATGTCTGTCAGAGAAACGGGGCCAAATGACTGAAGATCGATGCTGTAATGTATGGAGAGAAAATGGGAACTGTCCAGGCATCCACGGGTATGTCATTTCTTAGTTTTGGAAGCTGCAGGCCCTTTACTTCCTATAAAATCAGATATATTTATCCTTCTCAGGTCTCTTGAGGTGGTTGAAGAACAGATAGCTAGAGTCTCATAATTAATTTTTGAGTTGTTTAGGATCCAAGAGAGTGTTATAGACCTAAGAGGATGCTTTTAAAATTGTGTTGCAAGTTAGTATTACTGTTGAGTCAGATATAGAACTTTAAACTCATGGAGATGGTTAGATAGTAGAATGTTAAAGTCAGGTGCCAAATACATATGGACTGGACATTGGGAATGTACGCTAAGCTATATAACCCTTATAACTATGGCCAAATCACCTCTTTTGTCTTGTATTGTATTTATTATTATAAGAGAAAGAGCCATTTGTTGGACTGAAAGGGGAAACTGTAGGGGGAAATAAGATATACCTTAAACTTTAAAAAAAAGGGAAGAGGATGGGGGGTTGAGGGTGGGAGGGTGGGACTGGAGAGGGGAATAGGGAGGGGACTGTGATTGAGATGTAACTTGAAGAAATAAAAAATAAAGAAAAAAAAAACAAACTCGTGGAAGAGCACATGATGTTTTCTCTGCAGGAAACTGCCATGTGCAGGGGGACATGCTTTTTGTAAGCTGGAAAACATACTTTAATAAACAGACTCCCTAGGGGGGAATAAACTCAGTGGCACTGTTTGTAGACAAAATGTTCTTAGAATATGTGTGATATTCTATATACCTGACAGCTGTGACATAATGAAAGGTTATTTGGGAGCTGCTCACGTTTTAATTTTTGTGTTCATGTTTATGGTAACAACCCCAAGTATCTATTTGGGAGGTTGATTTTTCTTCATTGCTTCTCCAATGAAGAAATCCCATTTCTTTCATATATAATATAAGACATTAGCACTCCCTTTTTTGCCTATTTCTCCATTTTCCCCACTTGTCCAAAGTTTTATTTCCTTTCAAGTGTATTGAAACTTGTTTTTTAGAAAACCTGGTATCGCAACGGAATGTGGTGTCTATTTTGTATATTTAAAACTGTGCCCCCCTTACTAATTTTATAATAGGGTTTCCTTTTGGGGTCTTAGTGTCTCCCTGGCTCCATAAATGACCCCACACCAAGTACCCCAGCTGTCTGCTAATGTGGCCTCACTGTGGGGGTGGGGAGGTGGTCTGCTTCCCTATCTGATACCTGTTAAACTACGTGTGTAAAGTAGATGGTATGTATAGACTTGGGATCCTAAAAAGAAACCCATGCATTAGGAGATGGAAGTCCCAGTTCAGACTTTTCATCTGTTCTTTTGGGGATGGTACTGGGGTTTCATGGTTAATCTTGTTTGTACGGAGGTCAAAGGAGTGTATTTCAGGCCATAGTGTGCTAGACAATGAAGATTTTGCTTAGTGATACGATTGTCCATGAGTCTGTGAGTGTTGGTTGTCTGCAGTAACTGACCTCTGTTTGGGGCTGTCTCGTAAGGATGGGGTAAGAGGAGCATGAACGGACATACCTGCCATGTAATTGCTTTACGCTCCTCTAATGGACTAGACCTCACCAACATTTAAAGTGAAACTCAGACTGCTTCCCTCAGAGCCTGTCTTCCACCGGCCCCAACTTCCTTTTGCTTCGGGGCTTTGAATTTTGAAGGGGTGTCTCACTCACAGCAGTTGCTGTCCCGCTATTGGCTCTTCTCTAGGGCTCATACCCACGTGAGGACGAGAGAGGTGCCTGGCAGTGGCTTCTGTGCTTCTTCCTTGGTTCCTACCCTTGTCTCAGCTCAGACTCAAGGAAGGAACTGGAATCCGGGCCTCTGCTTACAGTGAGCATATGGAGCAGGTGGTGAAAGTGGCTGTGCTCCTGATCGTGGGTGAGCTCCCTTTGGACTAAGAGGAACTGGGACCAGGACTTGTGATACTGGACAGGGATCTTCAGCTAGGCAGGCCAACTGCTCCTTTCTCATGATGCCCAGGAAAGCTTTGTGGTGTTATTTAGCTCCAGCATTTTACTCAGCCTTTATGTGAAGCATGTGTTGTGGGTGGTAAAGGTGTTCATGGTTACTGATCACACACATCCATGGAAGGGAGGGAGAAAGTAGGCTGCTAGCACTGTCCTGTGATCCTGGCATCTGTTGAATTATAGGAAAAGATAGTTTTGTCTCAATACACAAATGGGAAGTATATTGGGTGCATGTGTATGGCTGGCAGGAAGAGTAAGGGATAAGTTTGACTGAGAAAGAACCATGGGAACTGTATGGGGGCTTCCAATCATCTTGTTTCATGACAGGAATGAGGATTGTGTTTACTCCCACAGCCACGCTGAGCCTTGCTAAGACCACCCAGCCTCTCTCCGTGGACTCCTATGAAGGGCAAGAAGTGAACGTGTCCTGCAGCCACGCAAACATCGCCACAAACGAGTACATCTACTGGTACCGGCAGGCCCCCCATCAGGGACCACGCTTTATCATTCAAGGATATAAGGACTATGTGGCAAATGAAGCGGCATCTCTGTTTATTTCTGCTGACAGGAAGTTCAGCACTCTGCACCTGCCCTTGGTTTCCCTGAGAGATGCTGCTGTGTACTACTGCATCTTGGCTGACACACAGTGAGACAGCCTGATCTGCACCTGTGCAATAGCCTGTGGTGGGACGGAAGTCATAGTCTAGACGGAAGCATAGACACAGTGCTTTCCAAAGTCCCACTGTACTTTCCTTTAGGCATAAGCTTGTATTCTTATGTTAAGTAATTTTTATTTCTTCAAGTTACATCTCAACCACAATCCTCTCCCTACTTCCCCCTCAGGTCCCACCCTCCCACCCTCTTCCCCCTCACCCCCATCCACTTCCTTTTTTTCTTTTCAAGTTTAAGGTATATCTTCTTTCCCCTAACAGCTCCCCCTTTCAGTCCAACAAACTTGTCATTTAATTTTAAATAGACATTTCAATTAGATGGTGTAAAATTAAACAGGTAAGAGGGCAGGGGCTGGAGAAATGGCGCAGTGGTTAAGAGCACTTGTTGCTCTTGCAGAGGACTTGTTTTTTTTTTTTTACCCAGCATCCACACAGTGGCTCATAATCCCAGATCCAAGGGATCTAGTACTTTGTTTTCTGATCTCACAGGCACCAAGTATATGGTGTGTGAATATGCTTACAGTAAAGCTCTCATACACATAAAATAAATAAAAAGAAGTAAGAAGGGGCGTAGACTGCAGTGCTGTTATCCCACAAGCATCCTGACCACTTGGCTGTCCTCAGTAAGGTCATGTATGGTGCGTATGCTGTTCTTCTTACCTAACTCAGATACATTAGTGTTGGGGTATAGATATGAACACACGTGTGCACACCCAAGTCTCCCTCCCTCCCACCCTCCCTCCCTTTCTCTCTCTCTCTCTCAGTGTGTGTGTGTGTGTGTGTGTGTGTGTGTGTGTGTGGGGTGTGTGTGTGTGTGTGTGTGTGTGTGTGTGTGTGTGTGTGTGTTTGATAAAAATACAGAGTAGGTCCTGGAGAGAGATGGCTTAAAAGGTAAGAGCACTGGCTGCTCTTCCAGAGGACCTGAGTTCAGTTTCCAGTGCCCACATGGCAGCTCATAACTGTCTGTAACTCCAGTTCCAGGGGACCTGATACACTTTTCTAGTCTCCAAGGGTGTCAGACTCTCTCTCTCTCTTTCTCTCTCACAGAAAATGCTTCTAGTAGCCATCAACTGCCTATAAATTCTCAGGTGGGGTGGGGCCTCATGAATCTTTTCCTCTCTGTGGCAGAATGTTAACAGCCCAGTATTTTTTTTTTAATTTTTATTTATTTATTTATTTTATTTCTTCAAGTTACATTTACATCTCAATCATAATCCCCTCCCTACTCCCACTCTGGTCCCACCCTCTCACCCTCTTCTCCCTCACCCCCTATCTGCTTCCTTTTTTTTTTTTTTCAAGTTTAAGGTATATCTTTTTCCCCTCAACAGCTCCCCTTTCAGTCCAACAAATGGCTCTTTCTCTTATAACAATAAATACAATACAAAACAACAAAAATAATTAGGCAACAATTATGAAAATTATAAGGGATAACATATATTCCCAATGTCCACTCCATACATATTTGGCACCTGACTTTAACATTCTACTATGCAACCATCTCCATGAGTTTAAAGTTCTATATCCAACTCAGCTTCCATCCTAACTTTCATCTCCATTTTAAAAACATCTTCTTAGATCCAGAACACCCTCTTGATTCCTAAACAACTCAAAATTTAACTATGAGACTATAGTTATCTAGTCTTTAACCACATCAGAGACCTGAGGAGGATAAATATATCAGATTATACAGGAAGTGCAGGGCCAAGAGCTCCCAAAACTAAGAAATGACATACAACTGGCTACCTGGACAGTTCCTATTTTCTCTCCATATATTACAGCATCAATCTTCAGCCGTTTGGCCCCATTTCTCTGACATACATTAATTGTAATGCAGGAATTATGAAGGACTTGCCTATCCTGTCTTGGCAGAGCTAGGCTGTCGACTTACCTGCTTCCAAGTTTTGTCCTTTTTGGACAGCAGTGACAGCCCAGTCTGGTGTAGAGATTCAGAGCAGCTGTGAGTTTAAGAGTCCTATGGCCACATCATGCCCAGGAGACAGTGTCCCAGAAAACTGTATCCTGTTCATAAGCTCTTCTTTCTTTCTACCCCATCTTCTGTGATGTTATGTGAGCCTCTGAGGGAGTAATATTGATGTCTCACTTAGGGTGGAGCCTTCAGCAGTCATTTTTTTTTATTTTTGGATCAGTTATGTGTCTCTAGGTCACCAATGTTCACTGAAAAGAAAAGAAAAAAAATCTGGGACTGAAGAGATAGCTCAGATAGCAGCTCAATGGCTGCTCTTCCAGAAGTCCTGAGTTCAATTCCCAGCAACCACATGGTGGCTCACAACCATCTATAATGAGATCTGGTGCCCTCTTCTGGCCTGCAGGCATATGTGCAGACAGAACACTGTAAACATAATAAATAAATAAATAAATCTTAAAAATAAAGAAAGAAAAGAAAACATCTTCTCTGGCCAACCAGATAATTAACATATATATACATATATATATACATATATATATATAAAATCTTCTAGATGGAAATTTAGTGGGCACACTATGCCCATTTCCTGCTTGTCTTAATTTTGATTTCGTAGAAGTTCATACTCATTATTTCCAGGTGAAAGGATAACTACCTTGAGTTTGATTAAAATTAATTAAGGTCCATTCACTTTTTCTTAGCGAGACCAGACAAATACAACTCACTGTAACTCCCTTTTTTATATTTTTAGTTTTATTCATTTATTTATTTTAGTGTGTATGTATGAATGTGTATGTACATGCAATTCTTCTTGTGACCTCTTCTATGTTTCTTTCTTTTCATGAATATGAAAAGAAAGTGAATTAACATTAGTTATCATATGATGGGAAACAGGACTAATACAAAGTGCATTTTTTTATTGAAAAATTTTTATTGTGTGAATTTCACATCATGCACCCTGTTCCATCCCATCTCCCACCTCCCCCCAGATCCACCCTCCACCCTTGCAATCTGTCCCAGCATAAAAAATAAAATGTCATTGTGGAAGCTGCAGTGTATCTCAGTGTGTCCCATAATATTCCCCTTTGTTCACACATTCTTCTTGCAAATGTTAATTATAATGACTTCTTGGTCTGGTATGAGACCTCTGGTTTCTGCTACTTTGTCAATACTGGAACCTCACTGGAGCTCCTCTCAGATATGGCATAACTGTCCTGTGTCATGTAGATGTAGCTGCAGAGTCCTGGGTTGTGAAACTGACCTCTTCTTGAACTCCAGCCATTCATCCATGGGGTAGATGTTGGGGTGGGCCAACTCAAAGCCCTGGTTCTGGACCAGCAACTCCCACTTGGATGGCCAGTTCTACTATAGAAAGGTGCAGGGCCTGTTCTCCCAAGTGCTGCAGCATGTGAGGGGGAGGGACAGCTCTCCTGCTCTTGTGACCCCATCTGGGCCAGATCTCTTTTTGGCCAATGGGAGTGAGGACAAAAGGGAGGGGAGGGGATCTCTCCCTAGCCAACACCATCACATAGTAGACAGAAGGCATGGCTGGTTCTCTGACACTCACTCCTTCAGGGTTGGCTCACCCACAACTCCCACATCCAAGGCCAGAGTTCTTCTAGTTTCTGACTTGTTTCCTGTCCTGGGAGCCCATCTGGTGCTTGCCTGGTACTGGTCTGGTAGTCATCACAGGCTACCCCATGGTGCCAATGTTGTGTTGGTATCCAGCTTGCTTTTTTTTCCAGGAATGTTAGGCTACTATTCACTCAGATGTTCATAGGTCAGAACACTGAATGTAGATATAGCCTCTCTCCTCTCTGCCACCCATTGATGCATATGTGACATAGCAGCCACATCTGCAATGCCTCTAGGGGCAGTTTACAAAGGCATTTTATGCATCACTGTTGTAAGAATATTATTATTCTGTATATATTAACTATACTGGAAATTTTTATGTCAACAGTTATTCCTAACTAGCTTTTTTTCCAAATAAAAGACACAGAGACTTGTTAAGCCTTCAAGCACTACATCTGAGCAAATATCAACCCTCTAAGCTATCTTGTCTGCTTCCTGCCAAAATCCCCATCATACTTGCACATGTTCCATTTGGGCTGCTTCTACTCCATCGGGCCAGCCCTCAGAGCAAGTGGCTCTTGGCCACATGGTCAGAGTCCACATCACTCCATCACATCCTCCTGCTCTCTCTATTTTCTCTCTCCTTCTCCATCTTCCTCTCCCTCTCTCGTGGTCCTTCTGAGACCCCAAGGCTAGGAACCTTAGCTCTGCCTACCTCTCTTCTGCCCAGTTCAGGCTGTTAGCAACTTTATTATCCAATCAGTGATAATAGGTGGGGGAGGGCAAGGTTTACACAACATTGTTTTGGGTATGTGAGAATCTGCCCATCCGATAGTAAGCAGATCTTAGAAGGCAAGTAATTAACATTTGAATACATAGCAACTCCAGACCAACCCTAACATATCATTTCATCAACATATATATTTTTTTTAGTATTGTAGTATTTAAAGATTTTTAAGAAAGAATTAATGAAATAAATTTTGTATAGTTCAACGTGCAAAATAAACTAATTTTTTTCTTTTTTTTCCTTTGTTTTTTATTTCTTCAAGTTACATCTCAATCTCAGTCCCCTCCCTATTCCCCCTCCAGTCCCACCCTCCCACCCTCAACCCCCCATCCTCTTCCCTTTTTTTTTCTTTTAAGTTTAAGGTATATCTTATTTCCCCCTACAGTTTCCCCTTTCAGTCCAACAAATGGCTCTTTCTCTTATAATAACAAATACAATACAGTACAATAGAGGTAATTAGGCCACAGTTATGAGGGTTATATGGCTTAACGTACATTCCCAATGACCAGTCCATATGTATTTGGTACTTGACTTTAACATTCTACTATCTAAACATCTCCATGAGTTTAAAGGTCTATATCTGACTCAACATTCATACTAACTTGCAACACAATTTTAAAAGTATCTTCTTAGATCTATAACACTCTCTTGACTCCTAAACAACTCAAAATTTAATTATGAGACTCTAGCTATCTGTTCTTCAACCACCTCAGAGACCTGAGAGGGGTAAATATATCTGATTTTATAGGAAGTACAGAGCCTGCAGCTTCCCAAACTAAGAAATGACATACCTATGGCTGCCTGGACAGTTCCCATTTTCTCTCCATACATTACAGCATCGATCTTCAGTCATTTGGCCCCGTTATGGGTTATGAAGGACTTACCTACCCTGTCTTGGCAGAGCTAGGCTGTCGACTTACCTGCTTCCAGGTTTTGCCCTTTTTGGACAGCATTCTGTCTACAGTTGGGGCAAGGGGCTTTTCCTACCAAGAGATAGGCTTCTGACTACCTCAAGTGACAGCACATGCTGGAGAGGGTGTGGAGAAAGGGGTACCCTACTCCATTGCTGGTGGGAATGCAGGCTTGTGCAACCACTATGGAGGTCAGTCTGGCAATATCTTATAAAACTTGGTATAGCTCTGCCTCAGGACCCAGCCATACCACTTCTGGGTATACACCCAAATGCCTCTTCACGGAATCATAAGGAAGTTTCCTCATCTATGTTTATAGCAGCCTTATTTGTAATAGCTAGAAACTGGAAACAACCCAGATGTCCCTCAACCGAAGAATGGGTCAAAAAACTGTGGTACATCTATACAATGGAATATTATTCAGCTATCAGGAACAATGAAATTATGCAATTTGCAGCCAAATGGATGGAACTAGAAAAGCTCATCCTGAGTGAACTAACCCAGACTCAGAAGGACACATATGGCATCTATTCACTTATAGTAGTATTTTAGCTATATAGTAGAAGGTATTGATACTACAACTAACACACCAAAGGGAACTTGGACATAGACTTCTTATTTTTAATTTTTATTCTTTATATATATTTTTATATATTAGTTATATTTTTTTCTATTTTTTAGTCTTTTTTATCTGTTGTATGCTTATTGGTTTGTTTGTTTAGTAGTTCTCTCTCCCAGACAACGAGACACTTTTCACTGATGGTACTGCTTCGTAGATCCCCAATGAATGAAGAGGCTCTTGGCCCTCATACGACCTCTCAACTGACATGAGAAAATAAACTAATTTTTTAATTAGATTTTGAGTTGGCTACTAATAACAGCAAAGTAGATTATGCTGAGTGAATGATTTTTAAAAAAATAGGACAAATGTATTTAAAATGCTGTTTCAAGGATCCAGAGAATTACTTAAATGAAGCATAAACTGAGGAAACCAAGCTTGGAGAGAGGCTCTGCTGTGATCCTGAGCTTCCTACTGTGCATGGCTCATGGAAGGTTAGTTCCCATCAAGAACACAAGTCTCCCTGGGTTTAGAAATGAAAGCTTAGAATTTCTTGCTCTCAGAGGATTATAATTAAGCAAGGATCCAGGAAAGGTAAAAAATTAGACTATTACTGTTTACAGATGACACGATTCTATATTTAAAAGACCTAATAGACTCCACCAGAAAACTTGTAAGTCTGACAAACATTTTCAGTAAAGTTGAAAGACACAAGGTTAATATACAAAACTAGTAGCTTTTATATAGAGCAATAACAAACTTACTGAGAAAGAAACTAGAAAAACATTCAGTTCACAATAGTTTGAAAAAATATCTAGGAAAAAAAATCAAACCAAATAGGAGAGGATTTCAACAATGGAAACTTTCTGACACTAAGAAAAGAAATTGAAGAACACACTGGACAATGAAAAGAGATATGATCCTGTGTTGGCATAATTACTATTGGGAAGATGAGTATATTACCCAAACTTATAAACAGATTCAGTACACTCCCAACCAAAATTGCAAGGTTATTCTTCATAGAACTAGAAAAAACTTAAAATTCATATGAAAACAAAATAGCAGGAATGGCAAAAGTAATATGAAACAGAAATAACACTGTGACAGGTATCATAATACCTTACCACAAATATGAAACAGAAATAACACTGTGACAGGTATCATAATACCTTACCACAAACAGTATTACTGAGTCACAGTAACAAACACAGCATAGTACACAGAAAAAGCAGACACATTGACCAATGGAGTATAACAGAGTAAACCCACAGATATGCTGGTACCTAACTTCTGACAAAGGCGATAAAAGCATACAACTGGAGAAAAGAGAGCCTACTCAGTAAACGTGTTGGCAAATTGGATAGCAACTTACAAAGCACAAAATTAGACTTATATCTCTCACTCTGATTAAGAGTAAACTTGGTCTGGATCAAAGACTGGATCCTCTGATGGTGCCAGTTTGGTCCTTAACTCAGCCCTCTCTTCTCAATAAACTTATATGCTCATTTTCTCCAGAATTCAACAAATCCAACTCCAAATGTTTGTACAGGCAGACAATGTTTTCAGATATCAGCTTTCAACCCAAGATCTCTTGACTGCTCACCAGCAACCACAGGGCCTTTTAACCTAGTGGAAAGTCTCACATAGGGAGAGACTGTCTCTCCTGAGTCTGGATTTTGGGAAGTAAGGTATTCACTGGAAGATTTATTAACCCCATGGATATACAGACATATCCACAACTGTATGCAGGGGCTCTAAGGGAGTTCAGGCTCCAGCACTTGAAGCAGAAGTATAGCTGGGGCTTTGAGGAGAGGATTCAGGGCCCATGTGACACAAATGGGAGTCACTTCTTATACTGTTCTGAGGAAGAGGATTTTTACAGCACAAGACTTCAGCTAGGGTCTGTGATTCCCAGGCAGAAGGCAGAGAAGCAGGTAGCCACTAACAACCTGTTAGATATGACCTCACTTCCCCAGGTGGGAGATCTTGGTACATGGAACTCTGTTATGTCCGGACTCAATGAAAGCGTGCCTCTGCTGGGTGCCTGTTGGTATCTGTGAGAGGGAAGGCTGCTTCAGGTAAGTATTATGGCTTTAGCAGCAGCTGGATTTTAACATTACATTCTTATACCTAGTGAAGCCACAATTAATTCAACAGGAAGTAGCAAGACAGAGACTTTAAATGTCTCTACCGTAACCCCAGGCCCTTGTAACTTCTCTTTTTTTATGGTATAAAAACTTTTTTAAAAGTCTGAAAATGTTAGCAAACCCAGGCTTCCCAGGAATGCAGTTTCTAAGCCCAGAGTCCAAGGGGATATGTAACCCTTTCTTCTTGGGAAGTAGGGTCAAAGGCTGCCTGACAAATGCCACATAATATGGATTATACATTAACCAAACTCTATCCATACTCAGAGAAAGAACGACCCTGATACATAATATGTCATGTATGCTTTGTATCCCCGTCTCTGTCAAGTAGCACAGCTAATACATTAACATGGAGACCATTTTGAGGGACCTGACAATAGTTTAGTATCTGCTATTTTCTGATTTGATTTTGTGTTTGCTGGTTGTCTGGTTATTATCATATGCATCAATAAACAATGACTGGCGTGAATACCTAGCACTTTGTGTGTAATGAGATGTTAGAGCTATTGAAGCTCACTACCCTATTCCTTCCAGTATACACCATTGTCATCTTTCTATTTAGATATGTTATTACCTCACAACAAAACTAGTTTTTTTTTTTGTTTCAACCGGGCATATTTTGCAAAGATGAGAAAATAAAAACAATTATTATTATTATTATTATTTATTTTTCTAAATCAAATACACTTTTAGTGTATAGCCTAAGGCCAGGAGGGATTAGGTCAAGCTGTACTGGGCAATGTTAGGTCTGATCTCCTGGTTCTCCCAGCATGCCTCAGTTTCTACCTGTTACAGAGCATGCCCCACCCCCAGGAGTCCTTTCCTATATAATCTGGATATTTTGGGGATCTCTCTCTCTCCCCCCTCCCTCTGCCTCTTTTCCTCACTGGCTCTGTCCCTTTCCTCCATCTTTGCATGTGCACACTGTTTCTCTTTCCCTCTTGTATCCAATAATCCTGCCTTTTTATAACTTAGTTTGGCCTGGATTGGATCATTTTGCACAGCGCAGAATGCACCGTTATTTTTTAAAACATCTGGTGAGGTGACTCGGTGGAGGTCGTGCCCCTCTAAATGTCCAGACACAGGGCTGCTGCTAGTCACCAGATGCTAAATCAAATTTGGACAAGGTGAGTAATCTGTCTTCATTTGCCACAAATCTCCTGGTACAGACCCCTTTGGACTGGCTTTTCCAAGCCAAAGTCAGTCCATCTGGAACAAAGGCCAGGACTCTGTTTTAGGGGAAATTTTTGATAAAAGACATTTTATCAGAAACCATCCTCCCCATCCGATCCCAGGTCATGAAGCTGGGATGTTTCTTCATGTTCCTGGGACACCCACAAAGGCTGGAGGTAGTTATTTACTGGTCTAAAGCTGACCACAGTGTCTGCCACTAAATTCTTATTTTAAAACCAAATTTTTTGGATTACGCACTCTATTACCCCTCCCCACCTCCTTCACCTTGGCTTGCTCTGGCTGCTTGCCTACCCTGCCTCTTCAGCAGCGACTTGCATCAGGACGATGACTGACCGGTTTGGCTCTTTTAAATGTCTCGTTGTCGATACTGGTATGCTGTTGCAGCCAGCGGCCCGTGGCTAGCTGCCACCTTCACTGTGGGATGGAGGGGGCAGAATCCTGGCATTGCTGCCATCTTCAATAAGGGCAGTCACATTACCAGTGGCCATCTTTGTTGTGGGAAAGACATACTCCCCACTTCCCTGCCATATTTGTTAAGGGATGCCAGGATCATTCAATACATTGCTGATAGCCTAATCTAACTTCCCTGCATCATAAGCCTCAGTTGTTTGGATGAATTAAGCCATACAAAAAAGGTACTTTATTTTAATAATTATTAAAGGTACTAATTATTGAAAACTGCTAAGGATAATTAAAAAATGCAACTTGGCAATATTCAAGATACAATTTAGAACAGATAACAAAAAACAGACAAAGATTATTTAACCCAGATATGCTAGCCCATTGCTAGATATGATCTCTTGTCAAGAGATCTGTATTTAAATGTTTAACTAAAATCTTACTATGACAGAGACCTCAGCTTCTAGTGGCGATCCCAAGGCCTCCTAGAAGATATTGGCACAACAAAGGACAGATGAAACTGCCCTGCCACACCTTCTGCTAAGGCCTGATCTGTGGATAAACAGGACACCTGGAGAAGCTGATTGCCACGTTTTGCCTAGACAAAATAAGGTCAGCCTTGCAAGCTCCTCCTCCACAGGAAGGCCTCTCAGATTTTCCAAGCCTGACAGCCAAAGACTGATGCTGCCCTGGGACCTGTTCCACAATGAGTATACTTCCTGTGGTAATTTATCCTCCTCAGATCTCTGATAGGATTGACAGTTGGCAGACAGGTTTTCCTTGCTACCTGGTTTCATATTAAAGTATAAACAGGTGTTCCTTTATTTATGATTGCCTCAATAATAACTACTCAAGTCTCTGTTAAATGAAAAAAGGGTTTAAAGTTTATGCAAGTCATTAAGGTTGGAGGATGACAAGAAAGTGATTGAAGGTATATGAAAGGAATGAGGGATGATTCAGACTATTTCTTCCTCAGATAAGTACAGCCTGTTTCCCTTTCTGCCTCTCCTTGTGGGGTGGATGCTTCAGATTATTTCTTCCTAAAATGTATCTCTTTGTAAACCTAAATTCGTGTAAGCCTCAGGGAATCCATTGGAATCCACAAACCAAATGGACTCAGATAAGAATAGCCTGTTTCCCTTTAAGCCTATCACTGGTAGGTGGGATGCCCTCCTCTCTGTTTTGGGGCCGCCCCAACTGCCAAGACCATGGGCCTAAAAAATTTTCTCCTTAACTTTACTTCCTGCCCCTAATATGTATCTGTTCCAGCAGATTTCCAACCAATTAAAGGCTGCAAGCTGTTCCAACTGAAGCCCTTATGTCTCTAGATGGTCACACAGAACCTAGACAGCAAGCAAAACAGCCTTTCTTCCTGGACTTGATCAACATTGGAGCTTTTTCCCCCACCCCACATCCACAATTCCAACACCCACAATGTCAGCAGGAAGTAGCCAGATGATGCTTCACCCCTTATTCATTTATTATCAACAAAAGTCTGGGATGCTAAGTTTTCTTGATCTACAGGTTCTCCCAGCATGCTTCAGTTTCTACCTGTTACAGGGCATGCCCCACCCCCAGAAGCCTTTTCCTATATAACGTGGACATTTTCGGGTCTCTCTCTCTGTCTCTGTCTCTCTGTCACTCCTGTCTTTTTCCCCACTGTCTCTGTCCCTCTCCTCTATAACTATCTCTGTGTGCATACACTGTTTCTCTTTCCCTCTCATATTTCTCAATAAACTTGCCTTTATATAATTTAATTTGGCCTAGATTGGATCATTTCACACATTGCAGAATGCACCTTTTTTTCATTTATTTATTTTGGTTTTTCGAGACAGGGTTTCTCTGTGTAGCCCTGGCTGTCCTGGACTCACTTTGTAAACCAGGCTGGCCTCGAACTCACAAAGATCTGCCTGCCTCTGCCTCCCAAGTGCTGGGATTAAAGGTGTGCGCCACCACCGCCCAGCTTTTTCATTTATTTATTTCTTCAAGTTACATCTCAATCATAGTCCCCTCCTCTCCCCCTCCCAGTCCTACCCTCCTACTTTCTTTCTCCTCACCCTTCTATCTGCTTTTTTTTTTTTAAATTTAAGGTGCATCTTTTCCCCCCAACATCTCCCCATTTTAGTCCAACAAAAGGCACTTTTTCTTATAACAATAAATACAATACAAAACAATAAGAATAATTAAGCCACAATTATAAAAATTGCAAGGTATAACATGCATTCCCAATGTCCAGCCCATACATATTTGGTGACTGATATTAATATTCTGTTATCTATCTATCTATCTCAATGAGTTTAAAGTTCTATACCTAACTCAGTTTCCATCCTAACTTGCATTTCCAACTTAAAAACATCTTCTTAGACCTAAAACATCCTTTTAATTCCTAAACAACTTAAAACTTAACTGTGAGAGTATAACTATCTACTCTTCAACCACATCAGAGACCTGAGAAGGATAAATATATCTGATTATACAGGAAGCGCAGAGTCAGCAGCTTCCAAAACTAAGAAATGACAGACAACTGGCGCCTGGACAGTCTCCAATTTCTCTTCATACATTAGAGCATCTATCTTCAGCCTCTTGTCCCAGTATCTCTGGCAGACATTAATTGTAAAGCAGAAATTATGAAGGACTTGCCTACCCTATTTTGGCAGAGCTAGGCTGTCGACTTACCTGCTTCCAAGTTTTGTCTTTTTTTGGACAGCATTCTCTCTACAGTTGAAGCAAGGGATTGATTTTTCTTTCCCAGTGACAAGCTTGCCACTAATGCAGCCATCTCCAAATGAAGATTCTTC
Source organism: Lophiomys imhausi (assembly GCA_907164525.1). Lineage (NCBI taxonomy): Eukaryota > Metazoa > Chordata > Mammalia > Rodentia > Muridae > Lophiomys > Lophiomys imhausi. The sequence goes on along the minus strand of CAJQZJ010032031.1, from coordinate 5,063,707 downwards.
AATGCTCATCATCTACTTGGACTAGAATAGGGGGTGCTGTCAGGAGCTGACATGTTCAATATCAAAAAAATCTTAAATTAAGAAAACATCTTTGCATACAATATTCTACAGATCTCTTGAGGTTTTGAAGAACACCTACTTATTTCCTTATATTTGGATAAACAAATGTTGCTTGTCTCTTAGCAACTTGATTTCTGATTAACTTAGAAAACATCTGTTATAAACTTTGCTAATACCTAACAAAATGACATTCTTGAATGACTATCAGTTTGCATTTCTTAATTATCCTAAACAGTTTGTGACAGTTGCTATCAAAAAGCCAAGATGTCACATTGCATTTTTAAGTGTTACATACCTTAAAAAGAGTTAACCTTAATTTTGTATCAATATACAAAGATCAATACTGATGTAGCCAAATATAATCTTAATTTTGTATCAATACACAAAGATATAATAGCATATTCAATAATCTATCACTTTTTCTTTATCATATATTATGTCTATATCCCATTTTTTTCAAGTCTTTTTCACCCTACGTAGGAGAGAAAGAAGGATAGAGAAAAGAAAAAGAGAGAAATCCCTGGTTCTAACCTCCAAAACCTATTTAATAAGCCTATTTAACAACTTATAACTAATCCCCCTAAATAACAACAAACATCTATAACCCATCAAATGACCAAGGGAGGAGGGAAATCATCCATCCCACCTTCTGGGAATGGGACGTCGTTCTCTTAAAATTACTTTCCGCTGATTTGGGATGTAGGAAACCTGTTTGTGGGCCCAAAATAAGAATGGTAAAATGGTTAAGCAAGTTAATAGTAACATTTGATTCTCAGTCCTTTTGTGCTCAGCTATTTAAATGGCCTAAGACATTTGTAGTCAGAGACTGAACTTTAGGGTTTTACTGAAGTCCTGGCTGGAACAGTCTGTGGGGCTGAACCATCTTAGTTAGCCATTTTGAGTTGTTCTGGTTGTAAGTTTTTGAGGAAACAGGTATTGAGGAAGTCTTCGATGTTGGATCATCTGGGCTAATTGTCTTCTTTGGTGTCTGGTCCCTTTTCTTCAGAAGTTCCAGTTGACCAGTTGCCCCTGGACTCTTTTTTTTTTTTTTTTAAACAGGCAATAGCCCATAGCCAAAAAGAAAACTGTGACCCCAGCCTATTTCACCTGCAGAAAACAATGTGCCCCAGTATGAAAACAACCCACTTTGCTTCCAATCAAACCACAAAAAATACTGTAACTTCCTGATTGTTACATATGTAAGTATGTAAGTCTGTCTGTCTGTCTGTCTGTCTACCTGTCTTGCAGCTCCTCTAAGTGCACTCAACCTTTATCTCTCAGAAAGGTTGAGGATCCTCACTATTCCAACAATGCAGTCCCAGGCTGTTGTGATGGAGTCTGTCTATCTCTCTGACTCACTTTTCCTATAGTATCACTTCTAAGAAATTTTCTAACATATTTTTAGTCTCTGTTATTAGAAACAACAGGAAAAATATAAAGAAAACTTCAGAACCTTGTAGAAAGCTTACAAACCTTGGCAGAAGAGTAAATGAGCACAGTGCGCTTTTCATAGAGGTCTTCTTACTCATGATAATACTCATTCTTGTGGTTAGCTTCTCATCTGTGAACCCACTGAAAGGACATTATAGTAGCAATTCAGAAACCTCAGCCAATGTAGGACAAAGGTTTTAGGTCTGGATTCTGAGTTGGTAGAGAACCAGCCATCAGGAGGGGAATCTTTGTCACAGACTACTGTTTAGTTAATCATGTTTAAGGACAAGCCACCTGCTTTTACACACACACACACACACACACACACACACACACACACACACACGACATTCTTGGAAGAACCATGTGTTTGTTTATAGTCTATCAATCTTTAGGCTAATATTTTATGGTATCTTTGTAATAAGTAAGTCACATGTCTATAATCTCAGTGTACCAATTACTTCTCTATTGGTGTGATAAGACACCATGACCTAGGTAACTTACAGAAGGAAGTGTTTATTTGGAGCTTGCAGTTCAGAGGGTCAGAGCCCATGATGACAGAGTAGAGATACTGTTCGGATGGAGTCCTTGGCTGCCTCCCACCCTACATGGTCTGGTAAAATCCCAGCCCCCGCTTCCTCTGACACTGCCTGCTTGGAAAGTTTTTGAATAGGAAAAGGTGCCAAAGAGCCCAATTCTACATTCCTGGCATTCCTAATAGTTTCCCCAAATCCCTCACCTGAAGTTGTCAGCTACCTAGTCTACCCTCACCCCATAACCCCTGCCCTAGATGGCCATATCTTAGTACAAGTCCAGCTTGTGGCAGACACATCATTTTCCTTCACTTTCAATCCATAAAAACCCTCCCCACCATAGTCTGTGCTGGACTTTCTCTGGTCTCATCCCCCAAGGGTGGTGAACTTGCCTAGGAGCCCTGTTCACAAACTTACTTTTTTTCTTCTTAATTTGACTTGAATTGACTTATTTTGTCAGTGGAGATAACCTATCAGGTGCCATGCAGTAGGCAGTTGAAGCCACACACAGGAAGTCTAGAACAAACTGGGAATGCTACATGGCTTTTTGTGACAGGTCTACAAAGTGCAGTGGTTCCTCCACCTTGTATTGTTGTTGAGGCCATTTCAGGTTTAACTAGAATTCAATTTCCTTGATGGAGAATCCTGTGAAAAATTACCTAACTCTATTCTAGGAACCTGAGATCAAGATGCCCTAGCGAACTTATCTTAGCTTCTGTTAAATTGCCTGCTTGGCAGAACTCCCTTCAGCTAACCACTTAGCTTCTGTTCAGCTTCTTGCTTCTGCAAAGCCTGCCTGCAGATGCTGAGCAAGATTCCAGGACATGATTTCTGCTTTCAAAAACCCTATGCTCTAGAAACTCTGTGCTATAGTTAGATTCCGAAAACCTGAGTATAGTCCCAGACTATAGACTGGGATAGGGCGGAATAAAGACTTTTACTTGGCTATATATAAACTGTGTATGAGTGGTCATCTTTGGTGGACTCCCCATAACATTTTTAAACCTCAAAACCTGCCCCCAAGCACATACTTCCTCCAGAAAAGTCACCCCCTTTAAGTCTCCCAAATAGCCACCAACTAGGGCTATTCAAATGCTTGAGACTATTGGAGGGCATCTTGTTTAAACCACCACATGAAGAAAATCTGTTCTTCAAGAGGAATAATTTCAAAATCAGTCAGATTTCTTATCACATTCTAATGGCTAACTTTCACATTGGAGGGAACTATTGTTGTTAACACATGAAGGTTTTTCTCTTTCCTCCACTCTGCAACTGTATTAGTTTGTGTTTTATTGCTGTGATAAATGACATGATCAAAAACAATTCATGGGAGGAAAAAGTTTATTACAGCTCAGAACTTCAAGGCCATACTTAGTCTGTCACTGAGGGAAGTCATGGCAGGAACTCAAGATAGGAACATGGAGTCAGGAACTGATTCAGACACCATGGAGGAGTTCTGCTTACAGGCTTTCTCCTCATGGGTTTCTCAGTTTGATTTCTTATACAATTCACAATTATCTGCCAAGGGGTGGCACCACCCATAGTGAACTGGGCCCTCCCACATCAAGAAAATACCCACAAGATTCACTGACATGTGAGTCTGACAGAGGTGTTTTCTCAGTTGAGGCTACCTCTTCTCAAATGACCCTAGTCATACAAGCTTGTCATTTTGTTAGGTACTATGACAGTCTATCACAGTTATCTTCTAAGCTAATCAGAAATCAAGTTGCTAAGAGACAAGCAACAGTTGCTTATCTAAATATAAGAGATAGAAAGGGCGTTTTCAAAAACCTCAAGAGATCTGCAGAATATGGCATTCAAAGATGTTTTCTTAACTTAAGATTTTTTGATATTGAGACATGTCAGCTCCTGACAGCACCCCCCATTCTACTCCAAGTAGAAGATGAGCATCAAAGAATCTCCAGTGGGAGATGGTTGAATTAGTGGCAAGCCTATCTCTTGGCCAGAAAAACTCCTTGCTTCAACTGTAGACAGAATGCTGTCCAAAAAGGACAAAACTTGGAAGCAGGTAAGTCGACAGCCTAGCTCTGCCAAGACAGGGTAGGCAAGTCCTTCATAATTCCTGCTCCACAATCAATTTCTGTCAGAGAAACGGGGCCAAATGGTTGAAGATTGATGCTGTAATGTATGGAGAGAAAATGGGAACTGTCCAGGCAGCCACTGGTATGTCATTTCTTAGTTTTGGAAGCTGCAGGCCCTGCACTTCCTATATAATCAGATATATTTATCCCTCTCGGGTCTCTGAGGTGGTTGAAGAACTATAGCTAGAGTCTCATACTTAAATTTTGAGTTGTTTAGGAATCAAGAGGGTGTTCTGGATCTAAGAGGATGTTTTTAAAATTGTGATGCAAGTTAGTATGAAAGCTGAGTTAGATATAGAACTTTAAACTCATGGAGGTGGTTAGATAGTAGAATGTTAAAGTCAGGTGCCAAATACATATGGACTGGACATTGGGAAAGTATGCTAAGCCATATAACTCTCATAATTGTGGCCTATTTATTTCTGTTGTTTTGTATTTATTTATAGTTATAAGAAAAAGAACCATTTGTTGGACTGAAAGGGGGAGCTGTTGGGTGGGGGAAAGATATACCTTAAACTGAAAAAAAAAGGGGAAGAGGATGGGGGGTAAGAGGGTGGGAGGGTGGGACTGGAGGGGGGAGTAGGGAGGGGATTGTGATTGAGATGTAACTTGAAGAAATAAAAAATAAATTATATAAAAAAACTAATGAGCATAGTAACTTAGCCACTTTTATTAAAGGACCATCCATAGCACTGTGTATTTTCTGGGATTGGGAAAATAACAGAACTCAAAGGACCAAAGCTTGCAATATTATATGCATGACATATTTTGTGAGTCTCTGTCCCTTCTTCTAATAGTTGCTTAAATTCTTTCTGTAGGTGTAGTTTTCCTCTTGAGAGCTGAATAAAGATCTACCCAGTTCGTTGTTATTACTACCTATTTAAATGTAAAAGGATGAGGAAGAAGAATTTTACTTTCATTTGCTTAGCAGACTACATGATACCAGTTCCCTGATTTTAAACAGGCTAATCCTGTTGTTCAATAAGATAGAAAACTCCCAGTTTACTTAAAAGAACTTGGCACCGTATAGACAACATACAATGCAATTCTGTGCTCTCTTTTCGGTATATTTGCTTTCTGCTGCTTGGTGCCAATTTTGATATTGGACACACTTGGAACTTACTTCATTGGCTTGCTTTTTAGTGTGTCAGAATATCCTGGAGATTCAGGATCAAAGAGGATTGGAGCAGCTGGTGCAGCAGGAAGGATCTGTCCACAAGGTGGCAGAGCACCCCCGCTGCTGCAAACTCAAAAGGGGACTTTTTGGTTCCCTTCTGTAAGAGGAGCCTGCAGGCAGCAGCCTTCTGTGCAGACAGCTGAAGAACCCGCAGTGCTGTGGAGGACAGAGGGGGTGAGCTGCTCACAGAAGCGTCTTGCCTTGCTGGAGGCCACTGTCCCGAGGGAGAGCAATGAAGACTCTGACTGGACCTTTGTTCCTGTGCTTGTGGCTGCAGCTGAACTGTGAGTGAGAGCTTTTGGGAAATGATGTGATGGCGATGGTCGATATCAGTCGGAGGGACAGACAGGCCTTCTCCAGATTGCCTGAAGTCCTAGGAAGGAGAGCAAAGTCCACAGAACAGTGGGATTAATCGTCTCCCTGCTGTTTTCTTTGGCACAGGTGTGAGCAGAGGAGAGCAGGTGGAGCAGCATCCTTCCCACCTGAGCATCCAGGAGGGCAACAGCGCCGTTATCTTCTGTACCTACGCAGACACTAACAATTATTACTTCTTCTGGTACAAGCAGGAGCCTGAGGGAGGTCTCCAGTTCCTTATAAATGTTCTTTCAACTGCGGACAGAAAAGAGGATCAAGGACTCATTGCCCTACTGAATAAGAAGGACAAACGTCTCTCCCTGAACATCACAGCTGCCCGTCCTGGGGACTCAGCCACATACTTCTGCGCAGTCAGTGCACAGTGCTCCCCAGGCACCTGCTGCCTGCACACAAACCTGAAACCAGGGGCAGGGGGAGCAACTTTAAAAAAATCTTTTGCAATAGAACATTTTTTTCCACCTTGTATTTTTAGTATATGAACACTCTAAAATACCTCGTAAGTTAGCTTCAATTTAACCTGAGAACGAACATTTGAAGCAACTTTTATTGAGAATGTTTTCTTTTAAAAATTTAAATGTTATTATTTCATGTGTATGAATATTTTGATTGCTGTCTGTTACTTGTGTGCCTTGTGCTGGCTGAAGACAGAAGAGGGTATAGGACCCCCTGGAACTGGAGTTACAGATGGTTGTGAGATGCCATGCGGGCTCTGGGAATCAAACCTGCTTCCTCTGGAAGAGCAGCCAATGTTCTTAAACTTTAGCCATCTTTCATTCTGTAGTGATATTTCTGTTAAGTATTCCTTTTATTTTATATTGAAGTCTAGATGGCTAAAGCAGAATAAGTGAAAAGCTACTGTGTATTACATGACGAGGACAGCTGCATAAAGCCCTGGGAAGCTAAATTTGGGGCTATCTTGGCTTTTCTTACTACATAATCTTTACCTTTTAATTACATAATTAGTGTTTTTGAGATAGGGTCTCACTATGTAGCCATCTCTGGCCTACAACTTGCTATGTAGACCATACTGGTCTCAAACTCCTAGAGATGCACTTGCTTCTGGCTCCCAAGGGCTTGAATTAAAGGTGTGTGCCACCTTGCCAGGCACTTATTATATAATCTTAAAAAAATTTATTTTTGACAATTGCATACATGTATACAATGTATGTTAATCATATCCACTTTATTCTCCCCTATTTGCCTCCCCCAACGACTAACACATCCTCCTCCTACCTTCATGTCTTCTCCTTTTATTTGGTTACCTTCTCTATCCAGTCTGTCCGTCTGCTGGAACAGTGACCGAAGTTGACTTGATCTTGTGCAGGTGACCATAAATTCAGTGATTACATGAGCGGAGTGGCCATCTTATGCCCAGAAGGCAGCATTTCATAGCACTTCTCCCTATCCCCTGGCTTTTACAGTTTTTCGGCTTGCTCTTCTTTGATGTTCCCTGAGCCTTGCACAGCAGTTGATTATATGTCACATTTAGGGATGAGAACACTCAGCACTTTGATCAACTAATGGTATCTGTATTAATTTCTGTCAGAGTACACAGTCTATGATGTCCATAGGTGAGTCCTTGGGGACAATAAGCTTTGTAGCAACAGGAATCATAGAAAACTGGACCACTTCTCTACAAAGTTTACTTGTGCCCTCAGGATCTGCTTAGCATTAATTATGCACATAACACTTCTGTTTGATGATGGGTTGCTTCTGGCTACATCCAAATTCATGGCTTATTGAGTCAGATAACACTCAGTTAGTGATGGATATTTCAGGTTGCATTGTAAGTTGGTGTTCCATTGTTAAATGTTTAACTTCTGCTAAGACTCAATAACATTCCAAGAGCTGACTCTCAAAAACTTCAGGCATGGGAAGGTATACTGGGCCGTTTAACTCTCATAAATGTGGCATATTTATATCTGTTGTTTTGTATAGTATTTACTGTTATAAGAGAAGGAACCATCTGATGGACTGAAAGGGGAAACTTCTGGGGGGAAGAGGGTGGAAGGGTGGGATAGGAAGGGGGAATAGGGAAGGGTTTGTGACTGAGATGTAACTTGAAGAAAAAAAAAAGCATTAAGAAAAAAACTTCAGGCATTATAGCTGGGCAGATTCTCAGCTATTCTTACCTGATAATTCTGGCCTGGCCTACTTTCCAGTCACGTGGCCCATTACCTGACATCTTACTCTTGCCCTGGCATTTCCTTCTTCATCCATGTTGTGATGGCGACTCCTCTGGTCCCCTCCTGAAGCCCTTTCTCCTTCTCTGGGGCTAGAAGTCCTGCCTTTTTCTCTTCTGCCCAGCTATTGACTGTTAAGTTTTTTTATTTGACCAACCAGAAGGTGATAGAGAACAATGTTTTACCATGTAGTACAGGATAACTATCCTACAACCAACACACCAAAAAGATCAGGAATATAGACTTTGTTACCTATCAAGGGGACAATTTGCCCTAGGGGTGCTACCATGTAGGCCCCCAGTGCAAGAGGAAGCTCTTAGCCCTCATATGACTGTTGAACTGAGAGGGGCTGATTTGTAGGGACACTCCACATCAGAGGAGTGGGATGGGTGGGAGAGGGAGGAGAGGGTGGGAGGATGGAACCAGGAGGGGTGGAAAGAGGGCACTATGATGGAGGTGTAACTTGATGTAATAAATAAACATAATAATAAAAAAAACCCAAAATACTGAGTCAGGAAATGCTTCATAATAAAATTACAATGCCAAAGTCTGGACAGCAACCAGGTCTCTGGGTACAGAAATCAGCATTTAAATAAACAGTGCACAAAAACATCACCACAACAGACCATCTCACATTTTCTTAAAGTAACTAACAAACTGGAGAGGTTGCTTTTCTGTGATTTGAAGAGTTAAATTGCCAGAAGCGGATCCAAGATGGCACCGATCATAGAGCAGTGCAGCTGAGTAGTAGGTGAATGAGGTTAGTCACTGTGGAGTGAATGTGAGGTCCCCTAGTGGACTGTGAAACACAGACGGTGTCTGAATTCCCACGCGAACACTGAGACTGGTCCTCAGGTAAAACAGCCCACGCAGTTCCCAGGAACACCACCCTGAGATCAACCAGCTCCGTCACCGGTCTGGAGAGGAGCTCTGGCTAGGGGAGATCTAGCCCAGGAAAGGATCCAGCCCACTGCTCCAGCCACAGATCAGCTGCCCCGCCTGTCTGCCTGATATCCAGCCTGCATGCAGACCTGTACACCCAAGAGGGAAAAACAGCTGCACCACAAAAGCAAAGGTAAGTGAGTTTTTTTTTTCCAGAGTTTCCAACATGACGGCACAGTGTGCACTGTAGCAGAGAGGCAGAGACCTAACCCAGTCACAGCAAAGCAATTAGGAGCCAAGACTGACTGCAAACAGAGCCCTCGACTTTGTGTTCTCCACAAATACTGGGGCGGGTGGGTCACTCACCCTAGCACCCAAGCATCTGAGGCAGTCAGCAACAGGCACACTGAGGCCGGACCCCATTGTGGGTGGAGCTCCCTACCTGCATAGTCAGCCTAGCTGTGGAGCCAGAACGACTGGGTCAGTGAGAGGAGAAAACAGACCCAACCACAGCTCTACCTGCCTTTCTGATGAGACCTGCCAGTTCACAGGTCCTCAGAGGATAGCCCTCTCCCCACTCCAATCCCCTTTATATTGGTCCAATTGGGTCACAAGCAGTTGAGGAGAGCAGCAGCCACTCTCCTCTCAAAGAGCCAGTCTATTACAGGAGCCTGCCCGCCATCTGGAGGTAAACACCAGGATCGCAGGATCAGCCAACCCCCCGGGCAGGGAGTTTTCCTGAGCACCAAGGTCAGCTGACAAAAGAAACAAACAGACAACACCAGGGTCAATCAGATGACAAAAGGTCAGCACAAGAACATGGTAAAAAAAAAAAAAAAAAAAAACAACCCAAAACAAAGGATGTCTCCAGATCCTAGCAATAATGCTACAGACAACTCTGGACAGCCGAACATGATTGAAACAAAGGAAAATGACCTTAATCCTACACTTATATTAATAATAGAAGGCCTAATGGTGGAAATCAAATACCTCAGAGAGCAACAACAAAGTACTGCAAACGAGGTGATGGAAATGAATAAAGTGCTTAAAGGAATGGAAGACCTGAAAAGGGAAGTTGAAACAATGAAGAAAATCCAATCTAAGACATCCATAGAACTGGAAAACCTTAAGAAAAGAATCGGAACTACAGACACTAGCATCACCAATAGAATACAAGAGATGGAAGAAAGAATTTCAGGCTCAGAGGATAAAATTGAAGAAATTGATACATCTGTCAAAGAAAATGTCAAATCTAAAAAAGTCTTGACACAAAACCTTCAGGAAATCAAGGACACAATGAAAAGACGAAATCTCAGAATAATAGGAATAGAAGAAAGAGTCCCAGTTCCATGGACCAGAAAATATCTTCAACAAAATCATTGAAGAGAATTTCCCCCCCCCAAAAAAAAAAAAAGAGATGCCTATAACTGTACAAGAAGCTTACAGAACTCCAAATATATTAGACCAGATAAGAAAATCTTCCCGCTACATAATAATCAAAACACTAAATGTACAGAACAAAGAAAGAATATTAAAAGCTGCAAGGGAAAATGGTCAAGTAACATATAATGACAAACCTATCAAAATCACACTTGACTTTTCTTCAGAGACTCTAAAAGCCAGAAGGGCCTGGACAGATGTCTTGCAGACACTAAAAAACCACAAATGCCATGCCAGACTACTATTCCCTGCAAAATTGTCAATCAACATAGATGGAAAAAACAAGATATTCCATGACAAAGCTAAATTCAAACAATATCTAACACAAATCCAGCTCTACAGAAGATGTTGGAAGGAAAACTCCAACCCAACGAGGTTAACTACACACAAGAAAGCTCAGGAAGCAAGTAACATGCCTGCAGCAAAACCAAAAGAAAAGAAGCTCACTCACACACTATTTCCACCAACATCTAGATGGCAGGAAGTAACAATCACTGGTCATTAATATCTCTCAACATCAATGGACTCAATTCCCCAATGAAAAGGCACAGGCTAGCAGAATGGAAGCGAAAACAGAATCCCACATTCTGCTGCTTACAAGAAACACACCTCAGCGAAAAAGATAGACATTATCTCCAAGTAAAGGTTTGGAAAAAAATATACCAAGCAAATGGACCCAAGAAAAAAGCTGGAGTAGCAATTGTAGTATGCAACAAATTGGACTTTCGACCAACATTAATCAGAAGATATGGGAAGGACACAACATACTCATCAAAGGAAAAATCCACCAAGATGAAATCTCAATACTGAACATCTATGCCCCAAATGTAAGACCACCCACATCCATTAAAGAAACACTACTGAAGCTCAAATCCCACATTGAACCTCACACATTAATAGTGGGAGACTTCAACACACCACTCTCACCACTGGACAGATCAACAATGCAGAAACCAAACAGAGAAATAATGAACCTCACAGATGTCATGAATCAAATGGACCTAATTGATATCTACAGAACATTTCACCCTAAAACAAAAGAATACACTTTCTACTCAGCACCTCACAGAACCTTCTCCAAAATCGATCATATAGTCAGTCACAAAGCAAGCCTCAACAGATACAGGAAAATTGAAATTACCCCTTGTAACTTATCAGACCATCATGGAATAAAGCTGGACTTCAACAATAACAAAAACAGCAGAGAGCCTGCAAAAACAAGGAAACTGAACAACTCTCTCCTCAATCACCTCTGGGTCAGGGAAGAAATAAAAAAAGAAATTAAAGTCTTCTTAGAACTCAATGAAAATGAAGGCACAACATACCCAAACTTATGGGACACATTGAAAGCAGCGCTAAGAGGAAAGTTTATAGCACTAAGTGCCTTCAAAAAGAAACTGGAGAGTTCCTATATTAGCCACCTAAAAGCACACCTGAAAGAGCTAGAACAAAAGGAGGCAAGCACTCCCAAGAGGAGCAGATAAGAGGAAATTATCAAACTCAGGGATGAAATCAACAACTTAGAAACAAAAAGAACAATACAAAGAATCGACAAAACCAAGAGTTGGTTCTTTGAGAAAATCAACAAAATAGACAAGCCCTTAGCTAAACTAACTAAAAGGCAGAGGGATAATATCCAAATCAACAAAATCAGAAATGAAAAGGGGGAAATAACAACAGACAATGAGGAAATCCAAAGAATCATTAGGTCCTACTTCAAAAACTTGTACTCCACAAAATTGGAAAATCTAAATGAAATGGATGATTTTCTTGATAGATTCTACCTACCAAGGTTAAATCAAGAACAGGTAAACAAATTAAACAGTCCTATAACCCTTAAGGAAATAGAAGAAGTTATTAGAAGTCTTCCAACCAAAAATAGCCCAGGCGCAGATGGTTTCAGCACAGATTTCTACCAGACATTCAAAGAAGAGCTAACACCAATGTCTTTCAAACTCTTCCACATCATAGAAACAGAAGGAATACTGCCAAACATATTCTATGAGGCCACAGTCACCCTGATACCCAAACCTCACAAAAAACCAATGGAGAAGTAAAATTTTAGACCAATTTCCCTTATGAACATGGATGCAAAAATACTTAATAAAATACTTGCAAACCAGATCCAAGATCACATCAAAAGTATCATACACCATGATCAAGTAGGCTTCATCCCAGGGATGCAGGGGTGGTTCAACATTAGAAAATCCATCAATGTAATCCACCACATAAACAAGCTGAAAGAAAAGAACCACATGGTCATGTCACTGGACACTGAAAAAGCTTTTGACAAAATACAGTACCCCTTCATGTTAAAAGTCTTAGAGAGATCAGGGATACAAGGACCATATTTAAAAATAATAAAGGCAATTTACAGCAAGTCAATAGCCAAAATCAGACTAAATGGAGAGAAACTTAAAGCATTTCCTCTAAAATCAGGGACAAGGCAAGGCTGCCCACTCTCTCCATATCTCTTCAACATAGTACTTGAAGTTTTAGCTAGAGAAATAAGATAACTAAAAGAGATCAAGGGGATACAAATTGGAAAGGAAGAAGTCGAAGTATCCCTATTTGTAGATAATATGATAGTATACATAAGTGACCCCAAAAATTCCACCAGAGAACTTCTACAGCTCATAAACTCCTTCAGCAAGGTGGCCGGATACAAAATCCATTCAAAAAAATCAGTAACCCTTCTTTACACAAAAGATAAATGGTCTCAGAAAGAAATAAGCGAATCATCACCCTTCACAATAGCCACAAATAATGTAAAATACCTGGGGGTAACTCTAACCAAGCAAGTGAAAGACCTGTATGATAAGAACTTCAAGTCCCTGAAGAAAGAAATTGAAGAAGATATCAGAAGATGGAAAGGTCTCCCTTGCTCATGGATAGATAGGATCAACATAATAAAAATGGCAATCTTACCAAAAGCAATATACAGATTCAATGTCATTCCTATCCAAATACCAACTCAATTTTTTACAGATCTGCAAAAACGGTTCTCAACTTCACATGGAATAACAAAAGACCCAGAATAGCTAAATCAATCATGTACAATAACAGAAAATCTGGAGGTATCACCATCCCGGATTTCAAGCTGTACTACAGGGCAATAGTAATAAAAATAGCATGGTACTGGTATAGATACAGACCAGTTGACCAATGGAATCGAATTGAAAACCCAGAAATAAACCCACACACCTATGGTCACTTAATTTTGGATAAGGAAGCCAAAAACATACAATGGAAAGAGGAAAACATCTTCAATAAATGGTGCTGGTCTAACTGGATGTCAACATGTAGAGGAATGCAAATAGATCCATACTTATCACCCTGCACAAAACTTAAGTCTAAGTGGATCAAGGACCTCAACATAAATCCGGACACACTAATATTAATAGAAGAGAAAGTGGGGAAAAGCCTTAAACTCATTGGCACTGGTAGCAACTTCCTGAATAGAACACCAATATCTCAGGCACTGAAACAAGCAATCAATAAATGGGACCTTATAAAATTGAAAAGCTTCTGTAAGGCAAAGGACACTGTCCTTAGAACAAAACAGCAGCCTACAGACTGGGAAAAGATCTTCACCAACCCCACATCTGACAGAGGGCTAATATCCAAAATATATTAAGAACTGAAGAAATTAAACACCAAAAAAATCAAATAACCCCATTAATAAATGGGGTACAGAGCTAAACCGAGAATTCACAGAAGAGGAATCTGTAAAGGCCTAGAGGCATCTGAGGAAATGTTCAACATCTTTGATTATCAGGGAAATGCAACTTAAAACAACTCTGAGATTCCATCTCACACCTGTCAGAATGGCTAAGATCAAAAACTCAAATGATAGCACATGCTGTAGAGGATGTGGAGAAAGGGGAACACTCCCCCATTGCTGTTGAGACTGCAAACTTGTGCAACCACTTTGGAAATCAGTCTGGAGATATCTTAGAAAATTGGGAATAAATCTACCTCAAGACCCAGCCATACGCTTCTTGGGCATATATCCAAAAGATTCTAAATGAAACCACAAGGACATTGCCTCAACAATGTTCATAGAAGCTTTATTTGTATTATTTATTTATTTTTCCTTTATTTTTTATTTCTTCAAGTTACATTTCAATCGCAGTCCCCTCTCTATTCCCCCTCCAGTCCCACTCTCCCACCCTCAACCCCCATCCTCTTCCCTTTTTTTTCTTTTAAGTTTAAGGTATATCTTATTTCCCCCTACAGTTTCCACTTTCAGTCCAACAAATGGCTCTTTCTCTTATAATAATAAATACAATATAGTAAACAGAGGTAATTAGGCCACAGTTATGAGGGTTATATGGCTTAATGTACATTCCCAATGTCCAGTCCATATGTATTTGGCACCTGACTTTAACATTCTACTATCTAACCATCTCCATGAGTTTAAAGTTCTATATCTGACTCAACAGTAATACTAACTTGCAACACAATTTTAAAAGAGTCTTCTTAGATCTATAACACTCTCTTGACTCCTAAACAACTCAAAAATTAATTATGAGACTCTAGCTATCTATTCTTCAACCACCTCAGAGACCTGAGAGGGGTAAATATATCTGATTTTATAGGAAGTACAGGGCCTGCAGCTTCCCATACTAAGAAATGACATACCAGTGGCTGCCTGGACAGGTCCCATTTTCTCTCCATACATTACAGCATCGATCTTCAGTCATTTGGCCCCGTTTCTCTGACAGACATTGATTGTAGAGCAGGGGTTATGAAGGACTTACCTAACCTGTCTTGGCAGAGCTAGGCTGTCAACTTACCTGCTTCCAGGTTTTGTCCTTTTTGGACAGCATTCTGTCTATAGTTGGAGCAAGGGGCTTTTCCTACCAAGAGATAGGCTTGCGACTAATTCAATCATCTCCCACTGGAGATTCTTTGATGCTCATCTTCTACTTGGAGGAGAATAGGGGGCGCTGTCAGGAGTTGATACATCTTGATATAAAAAAATCTAAAGTTACAAAAACATCTTTAAATGCCATATTCTGCAGATCTCTTGAGGTTTTTGAAGAGGCCCTATCTATTTCTTATATTAGGGTAAGCAGATGTTGCTTGTCTCTTAGCAGGTTTATTTCTGATTAGCTTAGCAAGTAACTATAATAGGCTGTCATAATACCTAACAGAATGTCCGGCTTGCATAACCATTAGTTTGCATTTCTTAATTATCCTAAACAGTTTATGACAATTAGTAGTAAAAGGCCGAAACATCACACTTTATTTTTTTTTCTTTACCTCCTAACCCTTCCATCCCATTTCTCTGGGGTGGGGTGTCCTTATATAACAGTCCCTCATCTCAGTTGAGAGGTTGTATGAGGGCCATGAGCCTCTTCATACATTGGGGGTCTACGAAGCAGTACCATCAGTAAAAGTGTCTTGTTGCCCGGGAGAGAGAACTACTAAACAAACAAACCAATAAGCATACAATAGAAAAAAAGACTAAAAAATAGAAAAAAATATACCTAATATATAAAAATAAATAAAAAATAAAAATTAAAAATAAGAAGTCTATGTCCAAGTTCCCTTTGGTGTGTTAGTTGTAGTATCGATACCTTCTACTATACAGCTAAAATCCTACTATAAGTGAATAGATGCCATATGCGTCCTTCTGAGTCTGGGTTAGCTCACTCAGGATGAGCTTTTCTAGTTCCATCCATTTGGCTGCAAATTGCACAATTTCATTGTTTCTGATAGCTGAATAATATTTCATTGTGTAGATGTACCACAGTTTTTTAACCCATTCTTCGGTTGAGGGACATCTGGGTTGTTTCCAGTTTCTAGCTATTACAAATAAGGCTGCTATAAACATAGATGAGGAAACTTCCTTATGATTCCGTGAAGAGGCATTTGGGTGTATACCCAGAAGTGGTATGGCTGGATCCTGTGGCAGAGCTATTCCAAGTTTTCTAAGATATCGCCAGACTGACCTCCATAGTGGTTGCACAAGCCTGCATTCCCACCAGCAATGGAGTAGGGTACCCCTTTCTCCACACCCTCGCAAGCATGTGCTGTCACTTGAATTTTTGATCTTGGCATTCTGACAGGTGTGAGATGGAATCTCAGAGTCGTCTTCAGTTGCATTTCTCTGATGATTAAGGATTTTGAGCATTTCTTCAAGTGTCTCTCAGCCATTAGGGATTCCTCCTTTGTGAATTCTCTATTTAGCTCTGTCCCCCATTTTTTGATTGGATTATTTGGTTTCTTGGCATTTAATTTCTTGTGTTCTTTGTAGATTTTGGATATTAGCCCTCTGTCAGATGTGGGGTTGGTGAAGATTTTCTCCCAGTCTGTAGGCTGCCGTTTTGTTCGAATGACAGTGTCCTGTGCCTTACAGAAGCTTTTCAGTTTCATGAGGTCCCACTTATTGATTGTTGATCTCAAGTGAGCTGTTGGTGTTCTGTTCAGGAATTTGTCTCCTATGCCAATTAGTTCGAGGGTTTCTCCCACTTTTTCTTCTAGTATATTTAGTGTGACAGGTCTTATGTTAAGGTCTTTGAACCACTTGGACTTAAGTTTTGTACAAGGTGATAAGTATGGGTCTAACTTCATTCTTTTACAAATGGACATCCAGTTGGACCAGCACCATTTGTTGAAGATGTTGTCCTTCTTCCATTGTGCCATTTTGGCTTCTTTGTCAAAAATTAGGTGCCCATAAGTGTGTGGGTCTATTTCTGGATCTTCAATTTGATTCCATTGATCTACTGGTCTGTTTCTATACCAATACCATGCTGTTTTTACAACTATTGCTCTGGAGTACAGCTTGAAATCTGGGATGGTGACACCTCCAGATGTTTTTTTATTGTACAGGATTGATTTAGCTATTCTGGGCTTTTTGTTGTTCATATGAAATCGAGAATAGCTCTTTCCAAGTCTATAAAAAATTGTGTTGGTATTTTGATAGAAATTGCATTGAATCTATATATTGCTTTTGGTAGGATGGCCATTTTTATTATGTTGATCCTACCTATCCATGAGCGTGGGAGATCTTTCCGTCTTCTAAAGGCCTCTTCCATTTCTTTCTTCAAGGGCTTGAAGTTCTTGTTGTACAGGTCCTTTACTTGCTTGGTTAGAGTTAACCCCAGGTATTTTATGTTGTTTGTGGCTATTGTGAAGGGGGTTTTTTCCCTTATTTCTTTCTCAGCCCATTTGTTTGTTGTATAAAGAAGGGCTTCTGATTTTTTTGAATTAATTTTGTATCCAGCCACTTTACTGAATGTGTTTATCAGCTGTAAGTGTTCTCTGGTGGAATTTTTGGGGTCACTTATGTGTACTATCATATCATCTGCAAATAGGGATAATTTGACTTCTTCGTTTCTGATATTTATCCCCTTGATCTCCTTTAGTTGTCTTATTGCTCTAGCAAGAACTTCAAGTACTATATTGAAGAGATATGGTGAAAGTGGACATCCTTGTCTTGTCCCTGAGTTCAGAGGAAATGCTTCAAGTTTCTCTCCATTTATTTTGATGTTGGCCACTGGCCTGCTGTATATTGCCTTTATTATTTCTAGGTACGGCCCTTGTATGCCCGTTCTCTCCAGAACTTTTAGCATGAAGGAGTGTTGGATTTTGTCAAATGCTTTTTCTGCATCTAGCGAGATTATCATGTGGTTTTTTTCTTTCATCTTTTTTATATGGTGAATGACGTTGATAGACTTTCGTATGTTGAACCATCCCTGCATTCCTGGGATGAAGCCTACTTGATCATGGTGTATGATAGTTTTGATATGTTCGTGAATTCGGTTTGCTAGTATTTTATTAAGTATTTTTGCATCTATGTTCATGAGGGAGATTGGTCTGATGTTCTCTTTCTTTGTTGGGTCTTTGTGTGGTTTAGGAATCAGGGTGATTGTGGCCTCATAGAATGAGTTTGGCAATGTTCTTTCAGATTCTATTTGTGAAAGAATTTGAAAAGTATTGGTGTTAGCTCCTCTTTGAAGGTCCGGTAGAATTCCATGCTAAAGCCATCTGGCCCTCGGCTTTTTTTGGTTGGGAGATTTTTTCAGCCCTAAGTTTGATGATCTCCTGCCTTCTGCTCCTCTTGGGAGTGTTTGCTTCTTTTTTTTCCAATTCACCCAGTTTAGCTGTTAATTCACTAATATGAGCTGTCACAGTTTTCGTTTTGAAGGCACTTAGTGCTATGAACTTTCCTTGTAGCGTAGCTTTCATTGTGTCCCATAGATTTGGGTAGGTTGTGTCTTCATTTTCGTTGGATTTTAAGAAATCTTTGATTTCCTTCTTTATTTCTTCCCTGATCCAGTGGTCCTCTAGTAAAGAGTTGTTCAATTTCCATGTGAGTGTAGACTTTCTGTTGATTCTTTTGCTATAACAGTCCAGCTTTATTCCATGGTGGTCTGATAAGATACAAGGGGTTATTTCAATTTTCTTATATCTCTTGAGGCTATCTTTGTGTCCAACTATACAGTCGATTTTAGAGAAGGTTCCATGAGGTGCTGAGAAGAAGGTGTATTCTTTTGTGTTTGGGTGAAACGTTCTGTAGATATCTGTTAGGTCCATTTGGTTCATGATCTCTGTTAGACTCATTATTTCTCTGTTTGGCTTCTGTCTTGATGATCTGTCCATAGTTGTGAGTGGGGTGTTGAAGTCTCCCACTATTAAAGTGTTTGGATTGATGTGTGATTTAAGTTTTAGTAGCGTTTCTTTTATAAATGTGGGTGCCTTTGTATTTGGGGCATAGATGTTCAATATTGAGATGTCCTCTTGGTGGATATTTCCTTTAATGAGTATGTAATGCCCTTCTCTGTCTTTTTTTATTAACTTCAATTGGAAGTCTATTTTGTTTGATATTAGGGTGGCTACTCCAGCTTGTTTCCTGGGTCCATTTGCCTGGAAAACCTTTTCCCAGCCCTTTACTCTGAGGTAGTGTTTATCTTCAATAGTGAGATGTGTTTCTTGTATACAGCAAAAAGATGGGTCTTGTTTACGGATGCATTCTGTAAGTCTGTGTCTTTTTATTGGCAAGTTGAGTCCATTGATGGTGATGGATATTAGTGACCAGGGGTTGTTATTTCCCATTATTTTGGTATAGCTGGCTGTCTTGTGTTTTTTTTTTTGTTTTTGTTTTTGTTTTGTTGTTTAGTTGCTGTGGAGGTTTCTGTTTCCTCTGTTTTCTTGGGTGTAGTTATCTTCTCTGGGTTGGAATTTTCCTTCTAGGATATTCTGTAGGGCTGGGTTTGTGAGGAGATATTGTTTGAATTTGATTTTTGTCATGGAATATCTTGTTTTCTCCATCTATGTTGATAGAGAGTTTTGCTGTGTATAGTAGTCTGGTTGGGCACCTATGTTCTGTCAGGGTTTGTAGGACATCCATCCAGGCCCTTCTAGCTTTTAAAGTTTCTGAGAAGAAGTCGGGTGTGATTCTGATGGGTCTGCCATTGTACGTGACTTGGCCTTTTTCTCTTACAGCTTTTAACATTCTTTCTTTGTTCTCTACATTTGGAGTTTCTATTTTTATGTGGCGAGAGGAGTTTCTTTTCTGATCTAATCTGTTCAGTGTTTTGTAAGCCTCTTAGATTTTTACTGGCATCTCTTTCTTTAGGTTTGGGAAGTTTTCTTCTATAATTTTGTTGAAGATATTTCCTGGACCATGGAGTCGGGAGTCTTCTCTTTCCTCTATGCCTATAATTCTTGGTTTCCGTCTTTTCATTGTGTCCTTGATTTCTTGGATATTGTGGGTGAGATTTTTTTTAGATTTCTCATTTTCTTTGGATGTTGTATTGATTTCTTCCATCGAATCTTCCATGCCTGAGATCCTGTCTTCCATCTCTTGTAACGTGGCCAGTTTCGTCACAGACTGCAATTTGCAGCATGAAGGCACTTTGCAGCTGAGCTGAGCTCACTTCCAAGGGTTGCAGCAATCTTTCGCCAGATAGCTCGATTGTCTGTGTGAGACCTGCGGGTGCCCAGCAGGGTAGGGATTATCTCTGCATGGGATCTGAATCTGCCTGCTGGGTATTAGGTTGGAACTTACCGGGAGTCTCTCATGGTGGGGGGATGGGTGATCCTGATTCCCAGGTCCAGAGGCTTCCTTGCGTGTCCGAGAGTGGGAAGGAGCGTCCTGCCCAGGGATCCTCCGTGGTCCCTGGGTATCTGGGTGAGATTTAGAAGGGGTTGTGCCCTTTGTACAGTGTCCTGCAACACTTGCTGCCTTGTGACTGTTAAACCCGAAATCAAAATACGTCTGCACAGGCTGCCGCCATCTTGGATCTCTCTCAACTATTTTATTTGATGTGCCTGCTGATGTTGTCACAGTAGATAAAATAGCCCTAAGAAACCAAGTGTCAGCTTTGCACTTTCTCAGATTCAGAAACTGTCAAAAATTCAGTTTGAAGTTTTAAATTTCTGAAGAGTACCTGCCATCATTCACCTATACAACTTGAGAAGAATGTTGCTACAAGGAGAACATTTTACACACCAATGAGTAAAGTTGTACAGGGGAAGCCAGAAAAGTCTAAAAGATGATGATTGTGCCAAAATCCATGATATACTAGCAGAGCAATGTCACTATGTTTTCATTACAAGTTTTTATTAATTTTTATTTTTTCATACAATATATTTTGATCATATTCTTTCCTCTCCCTTACATCCTACAAGATCCTCTGCACCTCCCTACTTGTCCAATTCAATGTTCTTTCAAACAATCCTGAAAAACCAAAAACCAAGTGTGGTAGAAGTTAGGATTTTGGGGGGAATTAGTAGGCAGTTCAGATTAGCATTTGACAGCACATAAGGAAAGCTTGGTGTCTCTTTACCTACTGAAATGGATAAAGCCCAGTTGTGGCCAGACGATATGCCCTATTGAAGGGGCCTGGCTAAGAAACCGCCCAAGACATGTAGATGATGTCAGTTGCCCTGAGAAGCAACCGGACTGCTGAATATCTCGAGAAATGTCATGGACCTTCATGACTGCCAAGGATCATGAGATAAGGTGATATGTAAGCCAGAGAACTACACTTGGTCTCTCTCTTCCTCCTGCCCTCACCAACTGAAAAGTCACGCTGAAGAAGCTCACAGCAAGGTATGCCATTAATGGAATTTAGACTGCTATAGTCCAAGCAAAGGCATAGCATAAACCTGCTGAGAGAGATAGTCCTTCTTGGGGCCCCAGAGCACCAGAAAAGTGAGACAGGCAAGTAGAATTCAGAAGCCGCTTAGAGAGGCTTTCGGCCTTGAGACTTGCCTGTGCCAAAGAGATCATGCAGGTGAGTCTTAGCTGATTGAAAAAGTCGCCCTCAGTTTGGTGGTTGGAACAGACTGACTTTATAAACAAGTCATAATTTGGTGGTGGAAATAAAAGCAAAGTAAGATCCAATGGACTTTAAGCTTAAAAGATACTACCTGTTGGGACTGCCATAAACCAAGTCATCCTGCATGGACCTACACTAAGAATATTAATATCCTTTTAAGAAAGTTAAACTAGTGTTAGTTAAATGTTTTTAGATCGGTATTAGAGTGTTTTTAGGTATTAGGGTATTTTTAGATAGATTATAGGTTTTAGGTTATAAGATTTAGGTATTTAATAGATGTTTGCTAAGTATTAATAAACATAAGTATTTATAAATAAAAAATATTCTGTTACAACCAAGAAGACAAAACAACCCCCCAAAATAAAACCCACTAAAGCATACAACAACAAAAACACACTCAAAAATGTTCCTGTTGGCCACCTACTCCTCAACTTGAGGCCTGCCCTGGAATGAGGTGAATACACCTACTGTCACTCCATTGGAGAAAACTGATTTCCCTCCCCTACAGGTATCAATGGCAAAAGGCCTCTTGGTTAAGGGTGGGACTTTGTGTCCACTTCCCCTTCTCTGTGCTGGGATTTTGTATGGCTTGATTTTGTTCAGGTCTTGTGCATGCTGTTACAGTCCTTGTGAATTCATATGTGCATGAACAATGTCTTCAGTGAATGTTGTTCAGAGAGAATGGAGAAGCTGTCAGAACTGAGGTGAACTCACAGTGGTCATGATGGTGCTGGCCTGTAACCTCAGCACTGGGAATTTGAAGCAGGAGAATCATAAGGTAGAGGCCAGCCTAGATGTCAAAGCAAGATTTGTGTTAATTCAAGGAGACGGAGTGTGTCAGCTCCTCCAGAAGCAAGGAGGTCATGCAGAAATGGTTTTGCTGCACACTAACCTGACGCTATCTGAGTGTTCTCACCTTGTGCAGCCTTTCTGCAATGTTCTCTGTAGAGCTTGTGCTGTCCACATATCAGCTGGGTCTGGTTTCCCTGCTTACTCTCCACATTACACAATCTATAAAGTCTTGGAGCTAGGAACCACAAATAAGAAAGAAGATGTGGAATTTGCCTTTGCAGGTTTGGTTTACAATAGAATGCTTTCAATTTTATGCAAGTTTCATATATATTTCTTTATAGTTGAAAATATACCACTGTGAATATGAGCCAATTTTCATTATCTGTTCACCAGTGAAGGACATTTAGGTTTTTTCCACTCCCTAGTTATTGTGCATAGAGCCACAATGAACATGGCTGAGCACGTGTCTGTGGAGTAGGATGTTGAGACCTCTGGGCATGTGTCAAGGACCACTGGTTCGAATGATAGATTTGATTTTGGTTTATTTAATATTTTGCAGACTTGTTTCAAGAATGGCTGGTTGCACCAGCTTGTATTCTTACTAACAGTGAATGAGACTTCCCCCTTCCACACATCCTGGCCAACATTTGTTTTGTTGACTTTATCTATTCTGACTGGGGTAAGATGAAATCTCAAAGTAATTTTAGGTTACATTTTCCTAATAGCTAAGGTTGATGACCACTTTTTGAGATACTTCTTAGCCATTTTCATTTCTTCTTCTGAGAATCCTTTGTTCAGATCCACTGTTTCCTTGATGTTTTGTGTTTGGGTTCAGTATGTATTCTGGATACTGGTTCTCTGTCAGATGTATAGTTGGCAGAGGTTCTGTCTCTCTGAGTCTATGGCTTCCTTTTCACTCAATTGTTTCTTTACCTGCACAGAAGCTTTGTGAGGGCCTACTTGCCAACTTAGTTTCTGAGCAAATGGAGCCCTTCATAAAGTCCTTTCCTACACCTATGTCTTGTCGGGTACTGGCTATGTTTTCTTTTAGCACTTCCAGGTTCCACACTGAGCTCCTTGACCTTCTGGAGTTAGTGAAGACACAGGTCTATTTTCATTCTTCTATATGTGTCCACACAGGTTTTCTAGTAACATTTGTTGAAGGTACTATCTTTTCTCCAGTGTGATTTTCTTTCTTTTGGCATCTTCATCAACTACCAGGTGAATGTAGTTGTATACACTCATGTTTATTCCATTGATCTATGTGTCTGTTTTTGTAAAAGTGCCATGTTGTTTTTAAAAAAAAATTATTATAGATCTGTAAAATAGCTTTAAATCTGTAGGATAATTTATGTAGCATTTTTCTTCTTTTATCCTCTCCACTACAGGAGTGTTTTGGCTATCCTGGACTTTTTGTGGTTTCTTATCAATTTTAGAATTAAATTTTTTTTCATGTATCAGCCCCCCTCAGTTCTGGAGGGATGGGATGGGTGGGAGAAGGGGTAGAAGGTGGGAGGGTGGGACTGGGAGGGGATGGAGGGAGAGGGCGGTCATGGAGACATAACTTGAAGTAATAAATAAATGTTCAAAAATAAATAAAAAATAAAAACAACCAAGATATGACATACAAACAAATAAAGGAAAAAAATTTCAACATTTTTTTTTATATTTTGTGAATTAACATTATTCACACTGTTCCCTCTCATCTCCCACCCCCCCTCAGATCCACCCTCCACCCTTGCTACCTCCACTAACATTAACAAAATCCAACTCATCATGGAAACTGTAGTGTGTCTTAGTGTGTCCCACAATGTGTCTACACATTTTTGCTTGCAAATATTCATTCTATAATGACTCCTTGGTCTTGCATGAGGCCTCTGGCTTCTGCTACTTTGTCAATACAGGAACCTCACTGGGACTCATCTCAGATATGCTGTTATTGTCTTGTGTCATGGAGATCCTGTAGTTTTGAATCTGTGGAACTGGCCTCTTCATGTACTCCAGCAATTCATCCATGAGGTATATATTGGGGTTGGCCAATTCAAAGCCCTGGTTTTGAGCCTGCAACCCCCACATCCAGGTACAGTTCTACTGTGCTGCTGAGGTAAGGTGCAAGGCCTGTTCTTCTGAGTGTGGCAGCAGGTAAGAGGTTGGACCAGCTCTCCTTCTCTCATGACCTCATCTAGGCCAACTCTCCTACTTACTAGATCCTTAGGGCTGACTCACCCATAACTCCCACATCAAGGGCCAATGTGATGCCCAGGTGAGGTCCAGGGCCTGCTTTCCCAATTGCTGCAGCATGTGAGGAGCAGGGACAGCTCTCTTGCTCTTGTGACCCTGTCAGGGCCAGAACTCCTGTCTGTCAATGGTAGTGAGGGCAAAAGGAGGGGAAGGGGATCTCTCCCTGGCCAACAGAGCCACAAAGCAGACAAAGGCAGGGCTGGCTCTCCCACATTCACTCCCTCAGGGCTGATTCACCCACAACCCCCACATCCAGGGCCAGGCAAGGGTTCTTCTAGTCTCTGGCTTGCTTTCTGTCCTGGGAGCACATCTGGAGCTTGCCTGGTGCTGGACTAGCAGTAGTCATAGGCTATCCCATGGCACTGAAGTGGTGTTGGTATCTGGCTAGCTTTTTTTTTTTACGGGAATGTTAGGTTACTGTTCATTCAGATGTTCATATGTCAGAACACGGAATGTAGACATAGACTCTCTCCTCTCTGCCTCCTACTGATGCACATGTGACACAGAAGTCACATCTGCAATGCCTCTAGGGGAAGTACCTTTTTTATTTTATTTTATTTCAGTGAACAATGTTGTAGAGATTTTGATTGGGATAGGATTTAGTATGTAAATAGTCTTTGGCAGAATGGTCATTTTTTAAATAATATTATTTGTACCAATGATGACAATAGGAAGTCTTTTTTCTTTTCAATCTTCAAGTGTCTTCCTCAAATCTTTCTTTAGAGATTTAAAGTTTTTATTGTAGAAGTTTTTTACTTCCTTGCTTAGTTTATTTCAAAACTTATTTTGATTTAAAAAATTATTTTCTTTATATAAGACTATTGTGAATGAATATGTCCATGATCTCAGAATTCTTGTTGTTGTCATATTGAAAGTTTTTTTCAAGTTGATTTTATATCCTCACTTTTTTGAAATTGTTGATCATTTCTAAATGATCATTTTATATATATTATGGAACTGTTGGGATCTCATATATGTGAGATAATATATCTCATATATATTATCAGCAAATACAGATAATTTGACTTATTTTTGTAATTATATACATTTAATTTTCTTCTCTTATTGCACTAGGTAGTGTTTCAAGTACTATATTGAAAATGAGTGTTGATAGTAGGCAGCCTTAACTCACTCCTGATTTTAATGGATTTCTTTGAGTTTTTCTCCATTTAGGATAATGTTGGTTAAAATAATATATAGCTGTTATTTAGTTAAGGTATAATTCCTCAGTCCTACTTGCTCAGGTCTTTTATCATGAAAGTTTATTAGATTTAGCAAAGAATCATTTTACATCTGTTGGTAAGATCATCTGGGCTTTTTTTTTGTTTAAATCCTTTTATATGGTTTATTTTACATACTGCCCTATGAATCTTGGACCAACTCTGCATGCTTTAGATAAAACCAACATGGTCTTAGTAGATGATGTTTTTGATATATGTTTGTATTTGGCTTCCAGTATTTATTGAGGGTTTTCGCATGTATGTTCATGAGGGATATTGACCTGAAATTTTATACCTTATATTGTACAATATTAATCAAATATTAGTATCATCTAAAATGTATTTTTGAGTGGTTGATAAATCAGTGGCAATAAAGTTATATAAAAGATTAAATTATTTCTCAATCCACCAAACTCTGACAAAGGTGGGATAATTTCAAAAGCATCCATATTCTTCAAAGAGAAGACATAATTGACTACTGGCTTGCTGAATATGATTCCCTCAAGTGATAGTCGAATACTCATCAACTTTTCTTATTTGCCCTTATCTGCCACCAGTTCTTTTAGTAGAGAAGCAAGTTTAGTCTAGATTGGCTCATTTCCCCTATAGTTGATAATGCAGGGAAGGGCAAGTGTGACTTACATTTTACTGTTTTATACACCTTGGTTATAAGAGAAAAGATATAATTAAATGATGTTGGGCTATTATTGAATTTACACAGTAGCATTTAAAGGCATATCTAACAATAACTAGGTTTATAGCACCAGTGTGATTGGAGGTGAATATCTCATTAGTACAGCTACTGCCAAAATAAGTTCTGCATGTTAGCATGTTAGCTAGGAAAAATAAAACAGGATAAACTAGGGAAACATAGTAATCTGCCATTAAGTAAGAAAAACACCTAAAGGAAGAAAAGCAAAGGACTCCAAAGGAGAATTTGGCAAGCAGTGGCTACTGTCATGGAAATTCTCCTGTCACAGTCATCTTTGCGCTGTCTACTTCATGCAAGTGCATGTGTGTTTCAAGGATTTGGAATCAGCTCTCATCTTCTGCAGACTATGTAGATTTGGTGGAGATTAGTTAAGATCTCAAATATAAGTAACTTTCTGATTGTTGTCATTTAAGGATGAATGAGATGCCATACTCATTGACAAAATGCAACCAAGGTGAAATCTCTAGTACTTTATTGGCCTGGTTGAGAGCAGTATCAATGAGGTAACTTCCACAAGGTTAAATGGTGCCTTTCTTCTGAACTGGTTTTAAAGCATCACCTCATTGGAGTGCAGGTCATATAAAGAGCAGGAAGGTTAAATTGTTGGGCTCTGGATGAAGGGATGGTACCTCATTAGTTTATCTAGCTAAATCTATAAAGGATTGCAATATGTGCTGTTTTAACATGAATGTTCAAGTATCTGTATCCCTTTATGCTGACTTTGATTCCTTCAGGAATATACACCAGAGTGGTGGAGTGGAGCCATTTGGTAATTCTGTATTTATTATTTGACAAGGCTTCATACTGATTTCTATATTGGTTGTACAAGTATATATTCCCACTAGTGATGTACAAGGTTTATTGCTAGTATGTATTTATAATTCAAACAGGGAACACAACTTTATAACATCACTGTGGAGACATTTAAATGAGCCCATTGGGCTGAGTTCTTGTTACAACACCAGCCTTTCAGTTTTTATGGGATTTTTGTCATTTCAAAGAAGACAGAAGTGCACATTTCCTGCTATTCTAGAAAACATTCCCTACAAACAATTAAGTTGCAGCTATAATGTCCATGCCATGATGAGCTGCTTCTGCAGGAGTTTACCAAGTGCTCATTGGACATCATGTCACTCCAGCAGACTACATTTTTAGCTTTGACTGTATCTTGTCTTTATTGATAAAACAAATCAGTCCTTTATCATGTTTCTTTATAGTACTGTGAAGTACATGTTAGATATTAATAACTACATGTGATTTCTGCAATTAACATGGACTAATGATCCTTTCCTGTGTATATGTGTTTTATTTTGTTGTTGTTTTATGATGTCTTTTGTTAAACATGTGACTTAGAAAGACATGTTTAACCATCTACTCGTGTTGCCCTAATTTCAATTACATCTCTTATGTTGTAGGTGGCTTTTTTTTAAAGACAGGGTTTCTCTGTGTAGCCCTGCCTGTCCTGGAACTAGCTCTGTAGATCAGGCTGGCCTCAAACTCAGAGATCCTCCTGCCCCTTCCTCTCAAGTGCTGGGATTAAAGGTGTGTGCCACCGTGCCTGGCTGTAGGTGATTTTTATTATTATTATTAATGACACTACTTTTTTCATAATACTATTTTGAGTAGTATTAATATTTGAAAGAATTCATTCATTCATTGCCACTGACAATAGGGATAGGGATACACAGGATACACATTTTTAAGAAGGTTAGGAAATATCACCATCTCTATAATACATGGAAGTTTTGGATATTAAAATGTTTATCCTATCATTGCGTATTTTGTAATTTGACATACTTAAGAAGGTGTCATAAGTTTGGCAGCATGGTTTAATTTTGCTTCTCTTCAAGGATTGGATTTTATAATGGAGTCAAGAGTCCAGCATGGCACAGTAACCCTCTGGGAGCAGGAGTGGCTCACACACCCTGGTAGTAATCAACTACTTTCTAATTAGACTTGAGACCTGCTCAAAAAGAGGGATACCATGCCTGGTACTGAAAACCTAGCTAACTCAGTGCTAGTGAAATCATGGTTATTTAAGGGGAATTTACAACCATTGATGTACTACACCAGCATAATCACTAAAAACAATCCATAAACATTTGTCCTTACATGTAGAAGTAACTGCAGTCTTCACCTGATCATGGATACTTCTCTTTGCAGTAGATAGAGATCTTTACAGAAAACCACAACCAATCAATATGCTGAGTTGTGCAGCCCAGCCTCAACCCAATGGATACACACTCTTTCAATTTTTAACAAGGATTTAATAATTAAAAATGGTGTGTGTGTGTGTGTGTGTGTGTGTGCATGTGTACACATGCATGCCTGGTGTTCATGGAGGTCAGAAGAAGGCATAATATCCCTTGAATCTAGAGTTACAGATAGTTGTGAACTTCTATATGAGTGCTAGGAATTTAACTTAGATCTTCTGCAAGAGCAGCAAGTGCTCTTCACTCCCAAGCCATGTAGAGGAATTTTAGTCCAGCAACATGGCTGCTCTGGCAAGGGATCACATCTAAAGACCTTCTAGGTCTTTATGATCTGACTGGAATGCAGACATGTCCTGAATTACAGCAGGATCTGTTTGGAATATAACAGGACCTTACCCCGGAAGTTGTGGCGCACACCTTTAATCCCAGCACTCGGGGAGTAGAGGCAGGCAGATCTCTGTGAGTTCAAAGCCAGCCTGCTCTACAGAGCCAGTCCAGGACAGCCAGGGCTCTGTTAGACAGAGAAACCCTGTCTCGGAAAAAAATAATAACAGTACCTAGTACACATCTTTAACCCCAAACAATGAAGGTAATGTTAGTTTATAGAAGGAAACAGTCATGTTTGAAAGTGACATCTAATTGGAGGGCAGACAAAGTGCAAGTCAGAAAATGAGAACAGAATGAGTCAGAGATAGGATACACCTAACTCTCACAAGAACAGCAGGCTACTTAAGAACAGAACAGGGAGCAAAAAGAGTAATGGAGTAGAGTATGTGTGGCAGTTTTATTAGGACAGTGTTACAGAGACAGGTTGCAGACAGAATGAGCCAGAAAATGGGAAGGAGGCAGAAGATTAGAACATATTTGCAGAGTTAGTTTGAGGCCAAGCAGAGCAGATCAGTCAGAAGCTGAGAGAAAAGGCAGATTGAATCAGTCAGGTTGGAGAGGAGTTTGGGTCAGAAAAACTGAGTTGAACCAGTCAGTGAGAGTTCAGTAAGAAATGTAAAGGGTTTTTATTCAGCAGGAAGTCTCAGAGGTTGAAACATTGTAGGCCTAGGTTAGCAGACGGAGAAAGAAACTGAAGCATTCAAGGTTTAAGTTTGCAGAAGATTAGATTGTATGGAGGCTAGAAGCTTTCGGTCCTAGGTCTAGGGATAGTTAGAACAGAGAAAGAAATACTCTGGTCTCAGTCCAAGCTGTGTATTCATAAAACTTGGGTATGGCTTTCATGTCATCCCTACATCAGAGGAAATAAGAACAACATTTACAAAGTCATCTCTTCATCCTCACTCTTAATTTTTAAGATAAGAACTAATGAAAAGGGGTCTGGAGAGATGGCTTAGCAATTAAGAGCGCTGCCTGCTCTGGCATAGGACTAGAGTTCAGACCCAGCCCTCACGTCAGAGGCTCACAACCTCAAGTAACTTCAGCTCTAGGAGATCCAATGCCTTTCTGCCTCCATATGTACCTGCATCCATGCACAGACCCACACACCAAAGTAACAATAAAAATTACCTTAAATTTTTTTAAAATAAATTCCAAATTAATTTAAAATTTGGCATGGTAGTATCAAGGCATAATAGAGTAGCCATGATCACTTTCAGCTTGGCTGAGTAGAGTTATGACACCCCCTTGAGGGAGATATATAGTGGATTTGTGTCTTATTTGTAGCCATCCTCAGCCATAGATAAGGGTAACCTAATTTCACAGAGGATAAAGTTATGCAGGCAGAGTGGCATCAGATTTAATCTCCATTTTGTCAGCACAAAGTCTGGATGTGCTTCATTCAATCTAGATGATTCTGAAATTATTTAGAGATGAGGAGAATAGCTTTGACTCTTATACCTGTTCTAGTTCTATTTCTGTTGCTATGATAAATTATTCTGACAAAAACAAGTTAGAGGAGCGCCTACACCCCAAAAGTACATCGCAATGTAATCTGTCATATGTGGATCCTAGCTTTGATGTAACATGCAGAGGAATCAAATTGGAACTGAGCTAAAATATTCTCTTCTAGGTAGAAGGCTGCTAGGGGAAGCCCATCATCATTGGAATTACTAGCTGTGGACCATGTGTGCTAAACGACTAACCTGATAAGCAAGATGTGCCACTGGTGCAATAGTGACATGACTGCTTTTAGAGCACCTAACTGCTTTTTCATTAGATTTGAGACCAGCTCTGTGGAGGAGGTACATTCCTATATGCCAACCTATACAAAAGCCTATAACTATGCAATTGCAAAAACAAAAAAGGAAATTAGAAAGACAATGTTTTGATCTTATTAAGAACACATCCTGAGCAGCAGATTCTGAAGCAACCAGAAGAGTTGCTGGTGAGGAAAATCCAGAGGAGCTCAACATTTGTTACCTTGAACTGTAAGAGACAAAGGTTCTGAGGCACACAATGTAGTTTACAGATTATATTTATAACTTTAAAAAAATAAGAAGTAAGAAAAAGATGTGGACAAAGATGAGAAAGAACAGGGTTCTGAGAAGACAAAGTCAATGAGGAAAAATTACTAAAACCAAACTAAAGGACAGAAGGAGCTATCCCACAGAAACATGACAGGCCAGCCGTGCAAGCCAGACTCAAGATTGACACTTGAAGCAAGGAGCTTTCCTGAAGATACACATGTGAGCTGGCTGCTTGGGATGCCCTCTGCAAGTCTGCAAGGAAGAGTCACAAAAGTCTCACCTATCCCAAATGATATTCAGCTTTGTGTTTCCTAATGACAGACACCTCTGGTCACAATGGAATTTACAGAAAAGAGCTAAGAAAAAGTCCATAGTCTACCTTTGGTGCAGGGTATGTTACAACATGTAAGTCCTGATGCCAGTCACAATAGCTTCCTTTGTTGTGACTGTCTTGTACAGTTAATCTTCAAACATCATTTCAAGACACCAAAGATTTCCTAACTAAATGGGTGGCACAAACACACATTCCAAATTCCTAGAAGGTAAAAAGAGAAGATTGTAATGATTATATATTCTTAGGGTCAATTTGTAATAACTTAATTTATAATATCTTTAAGAAAAGTTTTGAAACTTTTAAAGTGTATTTTATGTGCGTGGGTGTTTTTTCTGCATTTGTGTTTATGTACCATGTGTGTACCTGGTGCCCACAGAGGTCAGGAGAGGGAGTCAGTTTCCCTGGAACTGGAGTTACAGGTGATTGTAAACCATTGTGTGTGTTCTGGGAATCAAACCTGGGTCCTCTTCAAGAGCAATATGTGCTTTTAAGTGATGAGCCATCACTCCAGGCCCACATAGTATCTTAGTACAAATTTAGATCAGTGGAAACAAATTGGTAAAATCCACTTCTTGCCATTCAATTTATCATATGAGAAAGACCAAAACAGAAAACCCATCAGCTGCTCTACTACAATACTTTCATGTCAGGTAGAATCCTAAGAATGACAACAATGAATAAGTTAATGGACACTCTTTATGTTCTTTACTTTGATAAGTGACACTTGAAGTCTGACATGTGCCTTACAAATGATGCTGAGGATGAGAGCACATTTCTGACTCTGTATGCGAGAGACTGAGACTGAGGAAAGGTTAGCCTCTTTCCACCAGGGGGCGGAGTTTCCTAACACAAGATCATTATCTGTGTGAATTATAAGTGTCAAAAGGCTCATCACTTGATGTCATTTCATCATTTCTTCATGTGAAGAGTGGAGAACATCACTTGGTGACCCTGAAGATGAACACTTATCCAGCTTTAGTGACTGTGATGCTGTTCATGCTTGGCAAGTAAATTGACTTAAAATTTGCACTCTTTCTCCAATGATGTCAGAAAAATATTTAATTAATTTAGTTAAGGGCTCTGTCCTTAATGTGACACAGATATCTTGTTTTTTCTCCAGGGAGGACCCATGGAGACTCAGTGACCCAGAAACAAGGTCAAATGACCCTCTCAGAAGATGACTTTCTATTTATAAACTGCATCTATTCAACTACAGTGTACCCGACTCTTTTCTGGTATGTCCAATATCCTGGAGAAGGTCCACAGCTCCTCTTGAAAGTCACAACAGCCAACGAGAAGGGAAGCAGCAGAGGGTTTGAAGCCACATATGATACAGAGACCACCTCCTTCCACCTGCAGAAAGCCACAGTGCAAGAGTCAGACTCGGCTGTGTACTACTATGCTCTGGCTGACACAGTGGCAGAAGCTGCAGGGGGAGCTGAGTACAAACTCTGAGAAGCAAAAGAAAGCCTGACTTCCAATCATCAGCTGCTAGTGACCAGCACATAGCTTCAGCTATCTTTATTTATACAACCACAATCCTGCTAGCCTGAACAGTGACCTCACTGATTATTTTATTTAGAGAAATCATAACCTCAATATTACAAAATCCCCCAACATTTTCCCTTCCTCACTCTCCCTCCCACTTGGTCAATCACCCCCAACCTTATTTTTCACTACAAAGCACAATTTCAGCAAGCCAAAAATATTTACAGGCATGTCCTGTAGACATGAGCACATACCTAGCTGACAGCAAATATGGCTACACAGTTATGCAAGGTGAGAGACAGATGAAAAATTTGTGGGTATAAGTCCATTTATCAAATAGCACCCCATCTGTCAACACACTTTCTTAATTGTAGGCAGGGATGTGCCCATTGTACCAAGCAACCTTTTCTGATATGTACTTACCTATATCTGATACCATCTTTTGAAGAACTGTTCTTTAAGTCTCTGCTGATCAGACGTAGCGTCCTCAGAACAGCTATGCAAGCAAAACTCACTGCTCCCCATAACCGCCACAGGCCTATGTAACCGAGATAGGGTTTCTCTGTGTAGCCCTGGCTGTCCTGGACTCACTTTGTAGACCAGGCTGGCCTCGAACTCGGAAAGATCCGCCTGCCTCTCCCTCCCAAGTGCTGGGATTAAAGGCGTGCGCCACCACTGTCCGGCTTACCAACAATTTCTTAACTATTAATCCTATAAATTCCTACAACCCCTTTAACCTATCCACTAAACCTATTGATAATTATTTTTCTAACCTTTTAGAATGATACAGTCTCTGGGGCAGGTCCTCAGTCGTCAGGAACACAGTCTTTGTTGTAGATTCTTTAACGCACTTAGCAATCCTTTTTCTGGATCTCTCAGATGCAGGTTCGTCAGGGTAAGATGGTTATTGCAGTCTCACCTTAAATAAGGCTTGATGCTTTCTTCTCTCTGGGAGACCCCAGCCCCTTCGCATCAGCACCTCTGCCTCAGAGTCCTTAAAGCCAGGCACCGTTTCCTTTAGGCCACTGTTCAGACAGATCAAACCCCTCTAGGCAAAAGATGAGCCACAGGGTTTAGTCCTTGGCCTTTTGGTGTCTTGCTCAGGCTTTCTTTGCTCACCAGCTTCTTTCTGCCTCAGGGAGATCTGGCCATCAAATGATGGCCAGCACTTTTTTCAGCAGGACTCTTGGAGCTCTCTAGCATCAGGGACCTCTTCTTCTTCTGGGCTCCATGCACTGTCCTTAAATAGGAGGAACTCTGTTTCAGCTTAATTTGGGCTCCGCCCACTTAGCAGCTGAAAACAATGTCAGGCCAGATACTTTGTTTCTTTAAGTCCATTAAGTCTTTCCTGTTTTCCTGACAACCTTGTTTTGTCAGTCCATTAAGTCTTTCCTGTTTTTCTGACTTCAACCTTGTTTTTCAGCCCATTAAGTCTCCTGTTTGTTTCCTGTTTTTAGTCCACATGCTGATAATGATCTTCATGCCCTGAATTAAGAGACAGTATCAGAAACCCTTATATATTCTCTAACTCCCTACAGGCCTACTCAGTGTGACTGGAGCTGTTTCTCTAGGGACATGATTACTTGTCCCAAAATACCCAGGACTAATGGTCACATCTAGAGGATCAATAGAGGCAGAAAGAGAAGAAGAGTGTTTTACCCCTTGAAAGAGTATGGAGAAAAACATTGAATCATTCACAGGGCTTTCAGCTTGTGTGATCCTGGCCTTGCTGGTGACTGACAAAGGAAACTATTGCCATCAGTATAAACAGCATAGTGAAAGCAAGGAGAGCTTGTAGCACATGTCATCTAGGTAATAAGCATAGAGGCCACCAAATTCACCACAGATCCTTGCCAAGTGGGAAGAGGTTTCCAAGGGCCTTGCCACAGTTCAGTCCCATTACTGAAAAGCTCATCCACTGTTCCCTGCAGATGTTACATGGCCATCGGCAATCTGCCTTTTGAATCACTGTTTTCCACCCAGTCTGTGCGGTGTGCCTCCATATTTCTCTTGTTGATGAAAATCATACAACTGGTCAGAGAGGAACAAGAAGGAGATGCTACCACAGCTAGATTTTCACAGGGGAAACGGAAACCCTGAGACATCAGTGGTTCCTTGTGGAAGGTCACACTGATTTCACAGGAAAGCCATGGAAACAATGACATGGTCAGTTGTCTTCATCTCCATATACAAACCATTACCTTCATATTGTTGCATGTCACCTCTGCCCCAAGTTATTCACAGAGGGCCACATATGCCAGAAAAGGTAGTATCTACATAGTGTCTAGCTAATACTATGGAAGGACAGGTTATTAGAGGGTTACAGCTCTTCCATATCTCAAGATTTCTTTTCCCCCCACTGTTCAAGGTTTATTTGGTGTTTTCAGTGGCATGACGTTTGGGTAGTTGGTTGCATCATCCATAAGCAGATCTTGTTTTTTTTTTACATAATATTGCTATGTATACTACAGACATATATAATACACAAAATAATATCCCATAGAACAGTTATGCTCAAGATGTGCATAATGGTCATACACACTGGAGCCAGATTATGACTAGTTGGGAATTTGTTGGCCTAGGCATGTTTGGTGAGGATGCAGGCTCCCAGGATAGTTGAAGCCTGCATACAATTAGCAGTGTGTCCCAGAGACAGTGGTACTGCCACCCTAACCAGGTTACCACTACACAAGTACCACTTAGCATCAGGGTAGAGCTGTGGAAACTTAGGTTTTCCCCTTAACTGTACTGACCATAGCTCAGATGAGGAGACAGTGTGTGGTCTTCATAGAAGCCCTACTGTATTCTGGACAGTGAAGAAATATGGGTAGAAAAGAAAGGAGAAGGGGAAGCTGGAGCAAGTAGGCAATGTTCAGATTTTCAATGTCCCTCCTTTTCTTTAAATCAAACCCATCAGTCTCACCCCAAGTTTGGTCTACCAAACTTGAGACTACCTGCTTGGTCTCTTTTTCCTCTTTGTCCCCATTTCCAGAGCACTAAGGAGTTCCTGATGACACACCCTGACTTACTCTCTACTGTGAATCTCCTCACCCATCCTTTTAGCCCATCTCCATGCCTAAGTGTCTGCACCCATCACCAAAAGCCACATTCATTCTAGAACCCTAATGTCCACACCAGGAAGGATTTCAAAAGTATTACCTACCAGACAACCCATAGTCACCATATGCTCCTAAAAACCAGAGAGGCAACAAAAACCAAGGAACAGAACACACATCTGACAAAGACCAGACACCCACACCAAGAAGTACCATGGTCTCAAACCCAGATGCCTAGATTCCAGCATAAAAACAATAATAGCTAGGATGATATATCTCCAGTAAAGTTCAGAAAAGTGAAAAACACTCCAGTAGACTCAGAAACACAATATAGCTGGAGCACAAGAGGAGGACTTCAATATAGCCTTTATGCATATATTAGAGGTCTTGAAAGAAAAAAAAAATTCCTCAAAGAAATCTATGAAAACACAAACAAACAATGGGATTAAATGAAAAAAAAAACAGTTCAAGATTTTCAAATGCAAATAAACCAATAAAGAAAAGAAAAACTGAGGGAAAATTGGAAACAAAAAATTTAGGAATTCAAACAGGAAGTTCAAAGTTAAGCTCAGAGGCAAGGAATGGAGTATAAAAGATGGAAGAAAGAATCTCAGCCATTGAAGACATTATAGAAGACATGGATACCTTGGTCTAAGAAAATGTTAAAACTAAAAATATCCAGGCACAAAACACCTGGGAATTCTAGGATACATTAAAAAGTACAAATCTGTGAGTAATAGGAATAGAGAAAGGAGAATGCACCCAGGTCAATGGCACAGAAAATATTTTCAATAAAATAATATAATAATTATCTAGTTTCTGCTTGTAACACACAACTCTCATCTTAAGTTATATCTTTGCAGAGTTTCAGATTGGACATCTCTGGATTTTATTGAGAATTTTAATTTCTCTTTTGATTACAGCCATTTCAAGGGAAGTCTTCTCTCCCCTGTTGTATTTTCAGCACCCAATGTTTGGGTTCTTACTTTCTTTAGAAGTTCAAACTTTAGTAATTTGGGATTTCATTTGGCTCTGTTTCTTACTTTGTGACTCCCAGACTTTTGCACACCACCACCCTGCACCTGCCAGCCACACACCTCATGCTTTGTTTCAGGTTCACAGCAAAACAGGAAAGCACCAGGTGTCTCTAATTGCTCATTCCCCTGCTGCTTCCATGACAGCTGTTAACATGGTGTTTTACATTTCACATTGCAGGTCTCTTACAGGGAGGTGTGTATCTTACAAAGACTGTGCTTCAGGTTTAGTTTCATATTTCTTCTTGGATATTTCTCACATCCATAGTACTTGTTTTCATTCTTCTTACTCCTCCTATTGAGGTTTTTGAGAGAAGATCTCCCTGTATGTCACAGGCAGGCCTTGAACTCATTCTCTTGCTTCAGCTTCCAAAACCCGAATCCTTTCTGAGAGTATAACCATGTGCTACTATGATTATCTCCTTCTACAGGTTTTATATTTATTGAGATATGAGAAATGTTATTATTGTCATAGACAATGTACTCTTGGAGAAGACAGTTTGAGTGAGATCTTTCCCTCATTCTGTTTCCTTTGTACTTGTTGATGGAAAAGGAAGGTTGATCAAACCATGTTTTGTGGATGCTGATTGCATGGTTCTTAAGTGGGAAAGGGTCTTCAGTCACCAGCTTTTTCAATGTCCTAAAGCCCATCATAGGACAGTGTAGGAGGCACAGATGTCCTTGTGCTCACAGATATCACTAGGGGAACCTGAAATGTGGAGCACACAGGGTTATTCCTTCAAAGAAGGGAATACATAATCTATTATTTGTCCAGACATCTGGGAGCAGAAGTGGTTCTTGGAGATCACTACACTATCTGTGTGACCAGAGACTGCCCTAATCCCTTCATGCCTCACATACCTATTGGGGAAGGTCTGATAGGCTGATTTCAATGCTCATATCTGTTTACCACCCATTCTGAGCATTCCCTTGATTGGTTAATAAAAGTCGCTGATGGCCAATTAGCTGGGCAGAAAGAGTATAGGAAGGTGAGACTTCCTGAGGTTAGCACAGGAACCCTGTGTTTTACACAGAGGATTAGTTCATTCTACTGGGAGACACAGAAGCAAATAGACATATTTGAGAACTCTGGAAGGTAACAACAGGCACATGGCGGTTTGGGATTAGGTGATCCAGGTTAACTTAGAGTAGCTAATTGAGACTCTGCCCAGCTAAGGGTTAAGTGTTGAAACATTAAAAGGTCTTGGTGTATTTAATTATTGGGGAAAGTACCATAGTGGCTTATAGGCCCTCAGTCCAAGCAATCCAGGGCTGTCAGACTCCTGGACTCCCGGACTCCCCACAAACCCAGGTGAATCTCTTGCCAAGGCTGATAATTCTACTGGCCTAATATAACAACTTATATTACTTAACAGAATTTAGGTTACAGGTGGTGTAGGCTACCCTTGTCCAGGGCTTTTTCCCCAGGATA
This sequence comes from Lophiomys imhausi, assembly GCA_907164525.1. NCBI lineage: Eukaryota > Metazoa > Chordata > Mammalia > Rodentia > Muridae > Lophiomys > Lophiomys imhausi. The sequence continues at coordinate 5,025,291 of CAJQZJ010032031.1, read as the reverse complement.
AGTGAGGCCACTGGTTAAAGCAGACAAGGCCATTCGGCTGATATCCTGCCAGGCTACCCGCTGCTCTGCCAAGCCACCAGCTAGCTGCTCCACTGGCCTAATCTTACAGTTTATACTTATTAATAAATACAATTGATAATTAAATTGCAGTGGGGTGCCATTTGTAGAAATAATTAATTGAATTACTTACTAGTATTTTGGTAATATTTAATTGGTTGTTGGTGGTTAATCCTTAACCAGCCATTGTAAATGAGCACACAGAGACATCATGGATTTTAACAAGCGTTGGCCTGAATTGAGCAATCTTGGCTCACCTAAACTAGCTCTTAATTCTGTTTCTGAATAAAGCCCTGTATACTATACATACATTCCTTGGGCTGTTTTTCTCCATACTATGCTATTGTCCCAGGTCATGTGGAATGAGGTTCTTTTCTCTATCCCATGGCATGTGTCCTCCTTCCTGCTCTTTACTGCTTGTCTTTGAGGCTTCTTCTACTTCATCTACTGGAGGCTTCTTCTTGAGGCTGCTTCTGGCAACTGGAAGTTTTTCTACTTTATCTATTTCTCGGCTTCTGAAACCCTCACACCTTAGTCTCACCTACTTCTGTCTTTGCCCAATCTCAGGCCTCAGCATTTATTCAACCAATCAGAGAATGCCTCAGAAGGGGCAGTAACCAGATCTCAGCATTGAAATCAGACATTCCCCAGCACATACCAGATGCATAAACTTGTTTTTCTCAGTCTATTGAACCCATTTTTATGGAAGGCATCCCATTTATTTACCAAGAGTTTCAATGTTGTCATGTCCAGTCTTCATTTAGCTTATTTTGTGCCTAAAGGAGGTTTATTTATGCTTTATTGTGTACACAGGATTAAGTTAATTATCACTAGGAAAGTTTTCATGAAATTGTGCTGCACTTAAATCTGCCAAAAAATAAATGACTCAGCATCAACCTACAGAAGTGTGAACCAGCACCTGCTTCTTAGTTGTGTTGAACCAAACTGCCTTCTTGTTCTCACAGATTTTTACTCTCCTGCTGTTGAGGTCTCACTGACTCCTGTAGGATAATTGTTTCCTGACTTGTTCTTATGTGGATCTAGTTCAGCTCTGGTATAGATATCCCCAGGGGACATATGGCTTGATGATTATGTTAGAAATGGAGAATGGGATGAAGTGAAAGTGTTAGGGAAGAAGAGAGAGAAGGAAGAAAAGGGAGAAATGAAGAGGGGAGGGAGAGTCAGAAAGAAGGAGGGTGAAAGAAATCAGATCTTGAACTGTCATGGATCAATCCCTACACCAGAGGACTTTATTCAAGAAAAGAGAATAAAACATAGATAAATGAACAAGTTTTCTAGGTTATATTGAGAATTTAGGTGCTGAGCACAGCTCCATCTCCCCTGCACCAACAGAAGTAAAGTTCTGTTTAGATGCAGGTGTGCTCCTGGTTCCAAATGGAATGAAGAATTCCAGGCCTTTCTAGGCTCTGGCCTAGATAAACACCCTGTCCAGGCCATCTGTAAGACTTGAAGATGGATTTGAATGGGAGTGACAAGGGTTAGAGTGATGCTGTGGATAAGAACCTCACTCAGATTTCCATGGCAGACATTTCATAGGTGAGTTTTCAGTGCAGATGACTGGTTGCCTGCGTGTGATACTTACTACTTCTGAGAAATGAGACATCCACTGAGCATGTACACACCCCCATCTCACTCCCAACTTTGACTTGGAGCAAATGACTCTTCAGTACTCCAACTGAACTGTCAGGTACTTTCCTTTTTAATAATTACATTAGAAGAGTTTATAGTTCGAATATTTCCTTGGTCACTATCATGAGCCCACAAGATGGCAGTATTTTCTTAGGGATCCTCAGCAAAGGCCTCAACTGGTTGAGAAGGGGGGAAGAGGGGAGGGCAGGAAGAGGAGGGAGGGGTTGAGAAAGGACTGAAGGAAAGGCTTGATGCTTCTGTGGTGGTGAAAAGAGTTCTCTTTTCTGATTACTGTCAAAGCTGCTTTTCATGTTTCCTAAAGCAGGAGATGTGGAAACTTTTGAGTGTGATAATATGAGTTTACAGTTGAGAATCTGAACACTGTGTGACAAGGGAGGAGAAGAGAATGAAATCCTTGAGTGTGTCACTAGTGGTCCTGTGGCTTCAATTAAACTGTAAGTTTGGGAATTTCTTTGGGATCCAGGTGTGATATGGAAATTGTTGTTTGCGCTTGGCTAATGGTAGAAACACAGATGCTTTTAATCTCTAGTTAAGTAGTAGGAGGCCCATGGAAAAGCCATTCTGGAGTGTTAGCATCCATATTCATTCAGTCTTATTTGACCTTTGTCTTTCTTCACAGGGGTGAGCAGCCAGCAAAAGGTGCAGCAGAACCCAGAATCCCTCAGTGTCCCAGAGGGAGCCATGACCTCTCTCAACTGTACTTTCAGTGATCGTAATTTTGATTACTTCTGGTGGTACCGACAGTATTCTGGAAAAGGCCTTGAGTTTCTGGTGTCCATCTTCTCCAATGGTGACAAGGAAGAAGGCAGATTCACAGTTCAACTCGATAAAGCCAGCCTACATGTTCCCCTGTACATCAGAGACTCCCAGCCCAGTGACTCTGCTGTCTACCTCTGTGCAGCGAGCACACAGTGCTCCCCGGGCACCTGCAGCCTGCATACAAACCTACTGGGCCACAATATGCCTTATAGAGACCACAGAGCACAGTGAAGAAATTATGTTTCTGTTCTATGTGCAGTGGGAATTAAGAGCAGGAGTAGCAAGCACTTGATTGCTTGGGAAAGTACCTTGACATTTTGAAAATAACTAATCCTGAAGGGAAAGATGAACTACTGGTTTTGTTAAAATAGTCTCAACTTTTCTCTTCCACTTGCTGATGGTTTCACAACATTGTACATACTCTTAATGTGTAAACACTCTTATCTTGGTGAGATGAAAGACAAGCACATGACCATGAGACTTGCCACATGCCATGTCGTAAAGACCACTATCTCCTTTACAGCACGGTTCCTTCCTTGATTTAAAAAATCTTTCAATTAAAAAAATATTTGTTTTCAAAAATTTAAAAACTATCTAACCTAGTAGCTGGTTTCTTTACGGCAGTCTCCTACATATTTTCTATTGCTTGACCCTTCTCCATGCTTATCCCCTCTGCCATATCCCAGTTCCCCATTCCCACTTAAACCTTCTCACTGCAGTGACCCTGCTTCCATGCCATATCATGTATTCTAGTACATTCCCACTCATCTTCCTTAACTTCTTTTTCTTCTCTTGTAGGTAACTTCCTAGTTTCTTGCTATATACAGACATTCATATTCACATGAATACATAAAAATTAGAAGCTACGATTTGAATGTGTTTGTCTCTGAGTCCAGATAACTCATTTGCTATGGTATTTTTCAATTGTGTCCATTTTCATGCAAATTCTTTAATTTCATTTTCTTTATTGCTGAAAATAATATTCATTTCTCTCTCTAAATACATATATTTCTTCACCAACTTCTCATAATCCATTGTTTTGATGATGAACATCTAGACTGCCTTCATTCTCTAGCAGTTTTGAATAGAGCAGCAATTAACAAATTTGAGCATGTATCTCTGTAGTAGGATACATAGTCCTTCAGATTTAAATAAATAACAGGAAATTATATACCTGGGCCACATAACACTTCTTCTTTAGGTTTCTGAGAATGCTTCACACTGATTTCTATAGGTGTTACATCATTGCTTCCAGCAATGGTGAATAAAGGCTTCCTATTTCCCATCATCCTTACCTGCATTTGTTGTCACTTGATTTACTGTTGATAGCTATTCTGAATGGGATGTCATGAAATTAGTTCAGCTTAACTTCCATTTCACTGATGACTAAGGATGTTCAATGCTTTGTTGATTGGCCATTTGTGTTTTTTCTTTGGAACTCTCTGTTTCATTCCAAAGCCCATATTTTTGATTGATTGTTTTTATTTATTTATTTTTATTTTTAATTTTTTTGTGGTTTTATCCTCTGTCAGATAAGTAGCAGTAACACTTGTTACCCAGTTTGTAGCACTGTTTGTGGGAGGTTCAGGAGATGAGGCCTTGCTGGAGGCAGTTAGTTGCTTGGGAAATATTGGCAATTCAGTTGTTCCTCTCTTTGCCTGCATCCATTTTCAGCTCAAAATAGTTCCCAATAGAGGTCTTGTTCCTATCTAAAACTATGTGATCTAGACATCCACTCCTGCATTCAATTAAGCATTCCACTAGAATGTCCATAAGCTTTGCTTCCAGAGTTTAGTAGCTTTTCTAGTCCAATATACCAAATATTTTCACAAAATAGTCAGAGGTGTAAAAGCCATATGGTCAGGATGTCATTAAAATGACCCCACTTCCTTGGCACCAGTTTTCTATCGTTGTAACAAAACACCCTGACAAGAAGCAACTTGGGTGGAAAAGATTTCAACTCACAATTCCAGTGTATAGACAATCATAGCTGCAAGTCAAGGTGGCTAGAACTTAAAACAGACGTTCTTACCACCATGAATGTCAGAAATGCAGAGGCATGATGTGAGAGTCTTGTCATTGAGCTAGCTTTCTCTACAGCTGAACACCAGAGCAGGCAGTGGTACTGTCCACTGAAAGTGGGGGTCTTCACACATCTATTATGTCCGTCAAGAGAATGGTCCATAGACATGCCCACAGGCCACCTTCATGTAGACAATCCCTCACTGAGACTCTTCCCAGGTGAGCATCTTCTTGGATTCTTCATTTCCTGTTTTTCAATCCCATCTTCTCTCACATTGACAGATACTTAACTTTCTTTACCACTTTAGAACACACAATGTGTATTTCTTTTTTTATAATAAGCACTCTTTGGTTAGGTGTCTGCATGTGTAAAATTACTTCAATACTGTACATTTCCCCATACTTCATTGTGTTCTTTTTAATTCCCACAGGTTGTTCTAAGAAACTGTATTTGCCATTCCTCCATACATACTTGTCCCTTTCCCAGTCTTCTATTTTCAGAATCATCTCGGTGGCTGGTTGAGATACTGTACATGAGCTACACAGAATGTAGTAATGAGTGTACAGTTTGTAAGGATAGCTGGTAAACTACAGCTACAATTCACACAAACCTAATAGAAACAAAGCTGCCACACCATATGAGGACATGATTCCCTCCTGACCTCAGGAACTGTTGTTTTGTTCCATCCTTGTCTCTGCTGCTGAAAAAACATGTTACATGTGCGTAAAGAGAGGGGCCTTGGAACAGTTGTAGAGACCCTCAGCTAACCTTTTCCAAGCTCAGGAAGTCTTGTGGCAATGTTGGGGGAAGGATTGAGGGAGCTGGAGGGGTCAAGGACACCACAAGAAGACCTACAGAGCCAACTAACATGGGCCCAGGGGGCCTCACACAGGCTGAACCACCAACCAAAGAGCATGCATGGACTGGACCTAGGCCTCCTACTCTTATATAACTGATGGGCAGTTTGATCTTCATGTGGGTCCCCTAAACAACTGGAGTGGGGGCAGTCTCTTTGACCAGATTCTATTGCCTGCTTTTGGATCCCTTTCCCTTAGCTGGACTGTCTTGTCTGGTCTCAGTAGAATAAGAAGCACTTAGTCCTGATGCAACTTGATGTGCTAGGGTGAGCTGGTACTGGGTTGAGGAGCTCCCCTTTTCTGAGGAGAAGGGGAGGGAGGAATAGGGGAAGAGGGTGAGAGGGTGGGACTGGGAGGAGAGGAGGGAGGAGGTCTGTGATTGGGATGTAAAGTGAATAAATACATTAATGAAAAAATACACACACACACACACACACACACACACACACACACACATAGGGACCTTAAGCAGCTGGGGTGATACTGGATCCCTAGGTAGATAAACAACTTCTGTACTAGTGAGTAGAAGCTGATACAAGGGAGCAAATTGATACAAGAGAGCAGCACGCCCTATCTGCTCCAATGTACTGCAGCTCACAAGATTTATCATTGCATTTTATGTTTTGTTTATACATATATATATAAACACATTTATATATAATTTATTTTTATTTCATGTTCATTGGTATTTTGAATGCATGTATGAGGATGTCAGAAGACTGAAACTTTAGTCACAGAAAAGTGTGAACTGCCATGTGAGTGTTGGGAACTGAACCCGGGTCCTCTGGAAGAGCAGCCAGTGTTCTTAATTGCTGAACTATCCCTCTAGCCCCTATTTTTAAATTAGTTTTCTTACTTTTTGTTTTTTGAGATTATAGCATAATTACATTTCCTCTTTCCCTTTCTTCTCTTCAAGCCCTCCCATACTAACCCTCCTTTTGATGTCTTTCAAATTCATGTCCTTTTAAGGATTAGCTGTTGTTACATGCTTAGTTGTATGTACTTTTACATTCCTAATTATGACTTGGTACTTTTGTGCATGTTTTCAGGGCTGACCATTTGATATTGGATAACTAATTGTTGCCTCATCCTTGGGGAAGACTGTTCCTCTGACTTTCAGGAATCCTTAGTTGCCTGTAGGTTTTTGTGTAAGGGTGAAACAGAGTTTGGTATGAGTGGTGGAAAGGGCTAGAATTGACACCAATAGGGGAATTCAGCCTTCATGCAATGTTTTATTATTTTGTTAGTTCATATTCTCATGCATCTTCTAATAGAAACACTAACAAATCATAAAAGCCATGATGATTATTCATACCTATTATTTTCTATTGTTTCCATAAAGTGTGAGTGTAGGAAGAAAACCTGCCTCCTTCAGAGTCTGACCATCTGTGTGTGGACATTTCTCATGTTCCTGGGATAACACAGTTCTAAGCCTGTGCTCTTCTCTGATCCTGTTTGTTTTATTCAGATCTGTGTATTTTACTTTTCTTCATTAGACTACCAACCAGTGTTTCCTCCCCATCTATGTGCTCTTATTAGTCACTTCCAGAAAAGGTTTAGTCAATGCATACAAATTTATGATAAGAATTATCAGCTAATTCAGAGGTTTACTCTCTATGAAATCTCACTTTTAAAGTAGTTCACCATTAACCCCCACCCCATCTATACCAGTGGTTCTAAACATGTGAGTCACAACCCCTTTGGGAGTCGAATGACCATTTCAAAGGGAACACCTAAGACTATCTGTGTATCAGATATTTGCATTATGATTCATAACAACAGCATAATAACTGTTAATAAATAGCAACAGAATTAATTTTATAGTTGGAGGTCAAAACATCATGAGGAACTGTATTAATGGGTCACAACTTATGATCATTTAACAACACTGATCTAGACCTTCCTGTGTTCTGACCATCTTGCATTTCCTCTATCAGGAACTAGAGAGTGAAGGGAGTGCTTTTGTGTGATTTGTGGCATTAGATGGTCTGAAGTCACCTTTGTTGATGGTGTTGGTTCACTAGGGGGCACTGGAGCCTTCCCAGAATTGACTTTCTCCCATCCAAGTACTAACCAGGCCCGACCCTCCTTAGCTTCCGAGATCAGACGAGATCGGGCGCGTTCAGGGTGGTATGGCCGTAGACCCAGAATTGACTTTCTGAAGTGCCTAAAGGGTTGGTTGAGCAGTTAGAGAGACTAGAGAATATGTCTGTCAGGTCACAGCCAGCGAAGTTTATTCCTGGTTGTTAACTTTGCCATTCTGCGAACTATAAAACTCAAGGAGCCTGGAAATCCATTGTGAAGACAATTTCTTGAGGAGAGAAAAAGAAAACTGTTAATGTGAGGACTGAAGCTCAATAGAAAACATCTTTACTCCATGTGTTCAATTTTTAAAAATTTATGATGAAAACCCAAAAGTTCACTGGCCCAGAAGTTATTCCAGTAGCGGTGACAGTCAAACTTTCCATTATCTTCTCTCAGACTAGCAGGAACATGAATAATTAGTCTAGATGAAGAAAAATAATAAGGCACAAAAAAGTAAGAAGAAAATATGTAGAATACCAGTGAACGTGACTAGCAAAGTGTGGGCCTGCAGGGTACAGGGAAGGAACTGGAGAAGAAGGACAGAGGTAGAAAATGAATCAGGGTGAACATTGTACACTTAACAGGTTTGTTTAACAGATGCAAATTTCATTAGAAATATTTTATTTGAAGATTTTCTTTCTCTGCTTATTTCAAGAGAGTGTATTTACCCCTTAGAACACATTGTACTCTCTCAACGAGTTTTATAAAATTTTTCATACAACTGGTATCTCAAATCCTGTCAAATTATGGAATTTAAGAAATGGCTTACTTTCTTTATCCTTCTAGGTGCTTTGAGATGTACTGAGGCCCTGGCTCTTTCCTGATATGAAATCCTCTCTTCACTCACAATTACCCTCAAATGTCTCTTACCTTAACTGTTACAACCAACCAACCAACCAACCAACCAACCAACCAACCAACCAACCAACCAAC